>CM018050.1:5119010-5199010 GCA_008638375.1 Nyssa sinensis
AAGTTTCCATTAGTAAGCATCTTGACAAAATAATAAGGAGTTAGCCTTGAATATTGATTTGCAGGAAACTATTGCAGCGTTGAATGATTTTCTGAAGTTACAGCAGTCAAGTAATGTTCCTTATATTGCGTTACCAATTTCTAACGAGAGGCCTTTACCCTATGTTTTGCAAGGCCCTCATTCCAGATTTGTAGCCTCTCCCCAGTCAGCCCAAGTACGTGTTCCTTGGAGACGGAGGAACGTTACCAATGATCATCTCCAGTAAACTTAATGCAAGAAGAAAAGTTTGTGCAGGTCCTTAATGAGCATAAGACGGCTATTGGTTGAACAATTACGGATATTAAAGGAATTAGCCCGTCTACATATATGCATCGTATCTTACTTGAAGAAGGAAGCATTAAGTCGAGCCAATGACAATAAACAAAGGCGCTGCTTGGGAGGCAACCCAAAGGGAGTTCGTTATTTTTCTTCTTATTTTTGCATTTATATTTTGGTTATTTTTGCCTTCTCTTTGCATTTCACTTTACATTAGGGACAATGTAAGTTTTAAGTGCGGGGAAGGGGATTTAGGTGTGTTTTAATTTTTTACGGTTTTTCAAAAAATTAAAAAGAGTTTTGCTTTTTGATTTTATGGTTTTCAACGATTTTTCGGTTGTGTTTGTCATAAGCAAGATTCAATTAAGCTTGAAAAAGTCATAACATGATTGAATAAGTAATCTTTCGGCTTTGAATTAATTAGTCTAGTTATTTTTCTTGAGAATGGTAGTGACTAAATTTGGTAGGCAAAAGCCGATGAGATTTTGAGCCTTTAGACTGACACATCCATATCAGTCTCACTATTTTCTTTTATGTGAGATATTTTTCCATGGATTTGTTTCTCTAGAACTTGCCTTGATTCTCTTCGTGGTCATATTGTGTCATGACCCGCACATCTGGCCCAGTAATATATTGTCCGTTTTGGGCTTTCGGCTCGCACGATTTTATTCCTCCTAGAATTTTGCCCAAGAAAAGGCCTATTACTGAGGAGATGTATGAACACCCCTTGAATACCTCCACTTCCTCCCCCCCTAGGCGATGTGGGAAGCATACTTTAATCCCATTATCCCCTCCCTCTTAAGGCTCTACCTCTTCGGAGGCGTGCAGCGGAACGACGCCACTCTTCTGGCTGGGGATTGGCTCTACGGAGCCTTAAGGTGGAGGGGGTAATGGGATTAAAGCATGCATCCCACATCGCTTGGGGAGGAAAAAGTGAAGGTATTCATAAGGAGTGTGCACACATCTCCTCAGTAATAGGCCTTTTCTTAGGCAAAAGCCTATAAGGAACAAAACTGTCACATCCTGAATTTTCACAAACCCGGGGATGAGTGAAAATGAATTAAAAAGACATTAATAAATGATAATTAAATAGATTTGATTGATTACTCATCTATTTTCCCATGTTCCCAAAAATAAAAATGAAAATTCGTTAACTAGACTCACCCAAGATAAGTCCCAAATGGTAGTCAAATACCTCCCCAACCAATGGCCAAAATTAGTCTAAGTCATGTTCAAGTGTAACCTTCAATATAGCCCCAAAATTTCTTTAAATATGCCTTGGAATAGTGACCCCAAATGGGTCCCAAAATTCCCTAAAGCATAAGCCAAGAATAGGTCAAAAAAATCTACCAAAAGTGGTCCAAGGAAGTGGCCAAACATGGCCCAAAATAATAGCCAAACATGGCCTAAGGATTGGCCAAACAAGGCCCAAAAGGGTACCCAAACATAGCTCAGAAAGGTGGCCAAACATGGCTCAGAAAAGTGGCCAAGGGGGCTATCAAGCTAGGTGCCATGATAAGGCAGCAGGCTATCACGCGTGGGCGCGCATAGGGGCAGCAGCAAGCGAGCAGGCTGGCAGGGCACAGGCGCGTGCGCGAGTTGGGCGTGCAGCAAAAGGGTTGGCATGGCCTTTGGCTGCTGGACCTGATTTTCTGAATTTTAACTGTAGCTAACTGCAAGCTGATTTTTTCATTTTCTGATTTTTCCTTCAAAGTGCTGCAGCTAGTTTTTTTTCTAATTTTTAACCTACTTCCTCAAGGTTTTTAACCCGCCTTTTTATCACTTTTCCCACCTATATATAAGATGTTTTACACACCTAACAACCCTTTTAATTTCACAAAATTTTAATATAATCTCTTTTGTTTTCTAAGCATTTTTCGCCTAATATTTTGCAACCATTTATATATACAAGCATTATGCATTCCATCCTTACTCGATGGTCACAAGTTCCTTAAAATTAAGCATACATCTATTGTTTTCAACATATATATATATATATGATGTTCATTAAACAAATATATCCTACATGTTATTTGGGTTTAAACGCTCACATTTCAAAATGGGCCAAGCCTATAATTCACTATTCTTCCGAATTAAAACACAAGTCTTTTGGGCTTATGCCCATACATACAAAATATGCCCCAAGGGCCAAATATCCTTCCAAGTTCTTTCCCTCTGCTTCCTTTAAGACTTTATCAAGTCTCAAGTACCGGAAGCCTCATCTGTAATATGATATCCCACGAGGGGTCCGCTGGTATGACATAATGCTAATGCAAGGAACAAAGTTAAGGCGTGGCATGTGCAAATGTACATTTATAATCTACATGCCTTCCAATTCATTAATACAATGCAATGGCAATATGCGTGACACACCCATGCGAACTCTATGCCACCATGTCTTGGTTAACGGATCGCTCCCGTTGGATCAGCGAGTACTAACACCTTTTCACGGATCGCTCCAGTTGGGTAAGCAGGCACCAATGCAATGGCTAATTTTGAGTTTTTCACCACAGGATCTACACCCTCATAATGCATAGCACTAAGTGCTCAACCCACGCTATGTTTTCAAGGAATCACAATATGCCAATATACTTTTGATTTTTCTATGCAATTTCAATGAGGCATTTTATCAAATACATGGTATACATCTTAAATCATGTATCATCCATAAAGTAAATTCTAACTTTCAAACCACACAACTTTTTGCACATAAACATATGCTATATACAATCAATTTAAACACATACTCATGTTATATGTTCACTATATTACTAATTCTCAAGGAACACATAATTACACAAAGCATCAATGCATTAAACAACCATATCTTCCAAAATGCAAGGTCTATTCACATGAACATAAGTCACAATATAATGAATCAAACATATATTCAAGTTATATGTTCATCATTTTGATAAATTCTTAAAGATTACAAAATACATAAAGTACCAACACATTGAATAAATCATAACTTTCCAACTACAAGACTTTGTATACATGAACATAAGTTAGAATACAATAAATTTTACATATAGTCATGGTTCATGTTTATCACTTTACCAAATTCCTAAAAAATACAAAGAACACACAAGTATATAAAGAACTAACTCTAGGTTTTTAAAGCAACTACATCCTAAGTGACTTTCTAACAACAAAGTAACATATAAATCATTCAATCAACATATAAAACACTCATAAACTTAATCATATTCCTTACTTAGCAAAATATCATACCTAGATGGATTTTTTTTAACCCTAGGGAATTGTGTTCGCTGTACATCCGAACCAATTGGTGAGAATGTAGCCCTTGACGTGGGGAACAACTTCCTAGAAGGAAGTCTTGTGAAAATCCAAGCCTAAATATGTGTTTTGGAGGCTTGAAAGTTGAAAAACTCTAGGTTTCTTTCTCCCTTTTATCCATGAACGTGCAGATGCTATATTCTCAGACCAAAGAATGAAATTATATCACTAAGGGATCCTATTTATAGTAAAAGGGTCAAGGGGTAAAAAGACCTTTTACCCTTAATGACTTCAGGACCTTGTTACACTACAACCCATCCCAAAATGCTTCAATTCGATATTTTGTTTTATCCAAAGTTCTTAAAATTATTTTAAATGATATTTTTCAAAAAATGTTATTTTCGCCTGTGGCCGGATCCACCCGGGTGCCCTTTATGGTCCATTTTTGAAACTATCCCTGAACAGGCTCAAATTTTTACAGGAGGCATATTTGAAAATTCTAAGCATATTTCCCTTCTATGACACACTCAAAATATGCTCCTAACCATGGCTTATGTCTAAATGTGCATGTGTAGTGCCCTACCGACAAATAGTGCAGGAATAGTATCCTACCGGCAAAACGAAAAACTTACTCTCATTTTTCAGGTCTCTACATATTGACACATGCATGCATGAATATGATTAAGGCCTTCTTTGTTATAAGCTACATAAGCCAAATAGCCTACCCTGTAATTAATTTTTTCTTTTGTTGAACCCCTTTGAGCTTTATTGGTTTTTTTTTGTTTATTATGAACCCACGATACCAGCTTTAAACCCGAAAAAAAATGCCGTTACCCAAGCCGTAGAGCTAATGGAGCATTGTTCATCATTATGATATGTATGGGTGTGCAAGAAATAAGTGTGGGGGTGTTTGGATTTGTGGTATGGCTATGACCGGTGAAATGGAACATGTTTTCATTCTCAATTCGTGAGTTCCATTGTTGATGTAATTTTGGTAAAAAAAAAAAAAAGAAAAAAAGAAAGAAAGTGATGGTGTAAATTGATTTTAATGTTACAAACTATCCATGTTCATAATTCTTCCAAAAATTCCCAAAAGGGGTCTGTTTGTGATATCCTGACCCGGAATATGACACGTATACCGAGGTAGGTCAACTAAATAGTGTAAACCTGAGCTGTTTTAAGCTCTATGTCACGGTATCTTATAGAACTGTACGATTGTGGAATGTGAATGGTTTGTTTAATATAGCCAGTGCCGGGCAACACCCGAGCACTTCAAAACCCAACATCGTGATACGTGTACGCACGTATTTCCATGCACATGCATACTTCTTGAACGCATAGTAAATATAAAGTAAGTATATGTAAATGCAATTTAAAATGAATTTATATACACGTATCGTTATATATATGCATGTATAAATTGTGTACTTTATGTGTGTGTATATATATATATATATGTAGGATGGTGTAAAATACATATATATGTTTATATATATATATATATATGTGAATTAAATACATACAAAGGGAAAGGGGGGTTGCATGTATGCTAGTGACCACTGTGTGTGTCACTGTGTGTGTGTGTGTGTATTTGAGTGTGTTGGGGAACAGCACCAAGGCTGCCGACCTTGGTGCAAGTGGTGTTGCATATTATATATATATATATATATATATATATATATATATGTAGTGAAATTGTTGCATGAATGGTGAGGATTGGATGGGCGGTTCACAACAGTCAAGAATGACTGTAGAAAAGAGAGAGAGAGGGAGAGAGAGAGAGAGAGAAAGAAGTCGGTAGTGTTTGTTTATATATATATATATATATATATATATATATATATATATATATACGGGTGTGAGTTAAGAAATGAGAAATTGTGAAGGAAACTAAGAAGCTGAGATTAAAAAGAGTATTATCAAGGACTTAGAATCAGAAGCAAGGAGGTCCAAAGGCATAGAAACAGAAGCAGAAACTGAGAATTCAGGTGAGCTCATTCACCTATTGTTTTTATGTTTTGGAGCATGAAACTTTGATTTATCTATAGGGTTTGAATTAGCATGATCTATAGGTTATTCTGCAAAAAGAATCACTTAAAATGGTTGAGAAATTAGTAAGAAATGTTGAGTTGCAGGGTGCGTGAATAATTCGGGTACCATGAAACTTTTGGTTTAAATCTTGAATAAACTTTAGGAAAATGATCTTTAATGGTGCAGAAAACATTTAGGATAAAATTTGGGTGAAAACCGTGGTCTAGAAGTCACAAAAGTGAAAAAGAAGATCTAGCCGAAAAATTGGTCGGAGCTATTGATCCCTATATTATTGAAGGTTGGAAGGCCTTCAATGGAAACTGGGGTTGGGATTGAGGTCCTTGAGAAAAATGGGAGATAACAGCATTGAAAATAGGTCAAAATAAGGTCGGGACTGGGTCGCCGTCACTGGAGATGGTGACGAAACCCTACCGGAGTTTCACCGAAAAAACGAGGAAGAAGACTGTTGGTTTAGGGTTTGTGTTCGGGTCATGGGTCGGATCCAGGTCGGGACTCGATCGAAACAGAAACGGGTAAGCCAAAACGACACAGTATTACTTAAGTTTAAAAGGTTTTAAAATTCGAATTTGGAGTGTTTGGCTATGGGGTTAAGAAATTAAATTAGAATTTGATTTGGGGATGGGGATATCATATTCCAGTTTTGAAGCTTAGCCACTATTTGGCTATCTTTAGTTAGGATAAGGTTTTCTGAAATTACAAAGGGAACCAAATGTTATGGAAATTATAATTAGATCCTCAAATTTTAATTATTATGATTTGACACACAAAATATAATATTAATTTAATTAATTAAAATAAAAATAAAAGAAAAATTACCAAATTGTCCTTAAGTCAAAAAGTAGTCAAACAGACTCTAATTGAAATAAAAGAATAGTGAATTTTTATTATTTCGAGCATTCCGGACTCAACCGTGAAGTCTGATTTGTGAAAAAAGGTCTCGAAAAGTAAGAACCCGTAAAAGTACAAAATGACCATTTTGCCCTTTTTAGCATAGATGTCCAAATGGAATTCCGCGAAAGCCTAAACCGACTTTCTTCGACGTTCTGGACTCAATGGTAAAGTCTAAATTAGTGTTAGAAATACTTAAGATAAAAAGGCAAAATTTGATGAAAAGCATTAATTCTGAGACGTATCTACTAATATATAGGGAACTCGAAAGGAAAAGGCAAACTCACGGATTACTAATATAGGACTACATTTAGAGGTAAGTAAATTCCCTTTCTCTTCCATGTGGTGTTTCCAAGCCAAGTTTATTCTCTTTACTGCCAAACTTGTATTCTTGAACGTACTTGATATTATTGTTTTCCACAATGTGATATTGTTCTATCTTGTGGACATTGATTGACTGTTATATCATTGTTATCATGCTACACCATGCCTTGAAAGACCTACTGTTATGTTTTCACTGTAGATATGATATTCCATTTTTATACTCTTATGGAATCACTTATGATCATGATATGTTTATATATACCATATTTGTGCTCAGTCTCAATATCCATCTGATGCTTTCTGATACATTGGAGACCTACGGGTCAAGTCCTGTGAACAGACATATGGAAATACATTAGAATTCATTGGGGGGTATGCCGGGCCCCAAAAGACCGAGGGTGTGCCAAGCCCTAACACAGAATAAATGCATCTCGTATTTGATTGCTTGACTACGACTGTTGAGTTACATTATTCCTTATGAATACCTTGTATTGTGAGACATTTCTCTATTGATTTGATTATGATCGGTTTATTGTGGTAGTGCAGTCTTATTGTCTTATTATCATTGAGAGTTCCATGTTGATGTTATATCCATTACTCCTGATTGTTCATTATGACCCATTGTTCATTGGTCGTTACTGGCAATTGTTCTCAATTGGTTATCACAACATCTCTTTTCTCATGATTGGCTATCATATTCTCATTCATAGATTCATATTCTTTTATGATCACCAATACCAGTGTTAGAGATCTGTTTTTACTTGCTGAGCTTTCATAGCTCATTCCACCCTACTTACCCATTTTCAAGTAATGACACTGCAAGACCCTAGTAGGAGTCTAAAAGTGTAGGAGGACATTTTGAGGAATGTACCAGTTTATGTTAGTTCTCCCATGTATTCACCACTCACGGGTGCTGGTTACATCTGGTTCTTATTTTGTTTATTGTAGAACCATATTATGTATTGTAAAGACTTCCGCTGATCACTGTTATTAATAAGACTTCCGCTATTTATTGTGTTAAATATTAGTACATTGCATATTAGTACTATGATACAGGAATGAATAAAGTAGGGACGGCCTTAGGGTCGGCCCACATGACACGAGATTCCGCATAGGGTGGGTTTCGGGTCGTGACTGTAAAGATCCGAAATTTTGGAATGAATTTTTTTTTTTCATTTAAATAAATAAGTGTGCCAATATGAAATGTGTATTAGTATTTGTAGATATATATATATATATATATATGTGTGTGTGTGTGTATATATATATATATTGTGCATATGTGATATGTATGTTGTCCATGTGTATGTGTGTATATATACATATATATATATATATTTAATGTATTGTATGTATGTATGTATGATAAATTATATATGTATGTATATACATATACTAAGAGGGAGTGCCAAACAGCTGTGTGTGTGCTGCTGTGTGCAGTTGTGTGTGTGTGTGTGTGTGATGGCTGATAGTGTGTGTGGTGTGTGTAATATAATATATATATATATATATATATATGAAAAACCAGGCAAACAAGCAATGCATTTAATGCATTCTAAACGGGGAGAAAAAGAAGAAGTGATAGAACAGTGGAGAAAGTCAGAAAGGGCTGTGAGGGGATAAATAGTGAGAGAAAGGAGAGAGAGAGAGAGAGAGAGAGAGGTCGTGGGTGTGTATTTCATATATATATATATATGTGTGGGTGTGTTAAGTTAGAAAGAAAACAGAAAGGGAGAACCGAGAGCAACCAGATGGAATATAGAGGAAGGCTTAGAAGTGGAGAGCAGAGGTACGAAACCAAGGGAGAGTGAGACAAATCAAAACAGGTAAGTTTTAACTTAGGTTCTATTTTAAATTTTAAAAGGCATGAACTGTGTATTTGATTTTGGGGACTTATAGAGTATGAAAAATGAAAAATACTGCAAGAAGAATGAATGCAAAAGATGACGAAATGGATTAGAAAAGTCAAGTTGTAAGGCTAGAAAGAGAGAATCAGGATCCCCATCATTTTATGTCTTAAAACTGAAACAAATAATGTGAAAATGTTCCCCCTTGAGTACAGGAAATAATTTGAAAAGGAAAGAACCTAAAAACAGTAGAAAATCATGACATGAGTGGCTCACTGGAAAACGATATGCATAGCAGAAAATGGGAAATGGGTGGCGGAAAACCGGTGAAGGTTAGGACCAAAACTGGCTTTAAATTATTCTTTAAAATTCCAGAAATTATTTGGTGTGAAAATGGTGAAAAACTTATGTCAAAACATAAGAAAAATAAAAAGAAAAACCTGCAGTCTCTAACAACATAGGCCGGAGAAGATGATCAGCAAGTTAGGCCGGGAAATCGTGGGGGTGAGGACGCTGAGGTTTGGGCTGAGGGTTGGGCTATTTATTTTATCCTTGGGGCTCTTAGACAATGGCTGTTTTAACGCCGGGCCAAGGAGCGAATTGGGCCTCAAGGGTTGGGCCCAAACAGTCCAAAAGAAAAGAAAAATAGGTGAAAGGAAAAAGAAAAAAAAGGGTGGGGGATATGCGACTCAAGGGAATCGAACCGTGGTGGAAGCGTGTGGGGGAAGGCGCATGAGACCAGTTAAGACAGGACAATCCCGTGTCCTTTTATTGCAACAATATATATATATATATATATATTATATTGAAAACCTTATTTAATTAATTAAATTAAATATTCCTGAAATGACTCGGAGCCCAAATTAGACAAGTCATAGGTGTATTTTGACTATCTTGGACCTCCTGAGATCAATGGTGAGGTCCGTGATGCTGAGACGAGGCCCCAAAAAATAAAAGACCCGTAGGGACATTGAAAATTACCACAATGCCTCTGAGTTAAAAAATAGTCAAACGAATTTCGATTGAAATAAAAGAATACTGAAATTTTATTATTTCAATTATTCCGGACTCAACCGTGGAGTCTGATTTATGAGAAGAGGCCTCAAGAAGTAGGAACCCGTGAAGTACAAAATGACCATTTTGCCCTTTTTGGTACAAATGTCCAAATTAAATTCCGCGAAAGCCTAAACCTATTTTCTTCGACGTTCCGGACTCAATGGTAGAGTCTATCTTAGTAAAATAGAAACTCATGAAATAAAGACATAAAATTTGATGAATAGCATAATTCAAGTGACAATAAACTGAGTTACATTTCATGATTTTAGGGACACTGAAAGGCAAGGAGAAAGCAGTCTGACCTTTACATTGCGAGCACGATTTCTTAAGGTTGAGACAAACCCATCAGGTATGATATTTTGCTAAGTAAGGAATAAGATTAAGTTAGGAATGATTTGCATGTTGATTGAATGAATCATATGTTTATTTGATGTAGAGCATTTTTTTAGCCTACAATTCTAATGTGCAGGTCTACGCGGTTTATTTTCAAAAATTCCAGATCTACTGCGCGAGAATTCCAGCTAAAACACTACTTTTCTAGTTATATTAGAACTTTATTTTATTTTTAATATTTTCCTGAATTAGTTAGATTTGGGTATTTTTATTTTAGGATAATATTTAGAATATCTTTAGCAGTTTTAGTAGGCTTCTAACACTGAATTAATGTGTAAAAGGGGGAGGAAAGATCAGCCGTCACACACGCACGCTTCTCTCTTTCTTCTTCTCTTCTTTTCTCCTTCATGGCCCTGCATGGCTAAACTTTTATAATTGGTTAAAGGAAATGGGAGCCTTGAAATCAATAAAACTATGAGATCTAATTTAATTTTATTATTCAATTTATGCTTTGAGTATTGGATGTTCTTCTATGCTTATTTTCAGGATTGTCTAATTTAATTACTAGAAGGCCTACTAGTTTTTTATTCGTTGCAATCTACTGCTAGGTTAGATAATAAATTCGTAATTGTTTGATCTCTCTAATTTGTGAAGCAACTAAGATTTAATGATTTGTTGTGTCAGAAATTATTAGATCTTAGGAAGAACGTTCGACTAAATTAAATATAACCGCTTGTGCTTGTGTTATTTAACTTCATGAAAATATGTTCTCATCCTATGGGGAGATTAAGAACATATATATTGGGTTGCTCAAAACTATCAAGGAGTGAATGAGAAATTGACTTCAAATCACTTGGAAACAGTAACAAAGCTTGAAGCATGTGAAAATCTTGTGTCTGACATAGGTTGGGAACAAATTTTAAAAAAGTATATATACAATTACCTTGGGTTGGGCTTAAGCCTTGACCCGTTGTATTTATATCTTTTTGGAGAAAATTTATTTATTTAAATTATATTTTTAAAATGTTACATTTTTTAATTTTGACTAAATAGTCGCCATGAACATGTGCGTCCCTTTGAATTCAAAGAATAGTTGCGTCTCTTCAGATTGGTGTGTCTGTTCACTAATGGATGTATTTATTCAAATTGAAGCATTATATTTGTTCGCGTGAACATATGCACACTTTAGGTTCGTGTCTGTTTGAACAGTCACCAAGTCGCCTATATTAAGTTCATCATCATTTAATTTCACGAGTTTTAGAATTAAGTTCATACATATTGTGAGTTTGCATATTAAGAGAGTTCAAGGACAAGTTTTGGTTCGCTGTGCACATAAGATTAGAGTGCTTCCATCTATTGTGCGTGACCATTGTATCATGGGAGACAACTGACATTGAAAACTCGAAAGCACCAGTGCGAGGACGATATTATCTTAAGGATATAGTGTAAAACACTAGTCTTGGTCAATTACCATTGCTTTACTTCTAGTATTTTCGTAGAAAACTGTAAGTTCTAATTTCTGTTTGTTTCCATTTAATTTTTGTTTCTATATTTACAGTATTTTGATAATTCTGTTTCTGTTCTATATGATTCTATAATTGTTTCAAATTATTTTTATACTATAATATTTATTAAAGTACTATAAGTTTTTTCAAGTACAGTATTCTAATAAAATATAATTTTTCCTAACAAGTTTCTATGGTTGGCAGAGGGATATCAACCCATAGATTTACTCTGCTAAATCAGCTTAGCAGCAGATAAGGAACCATGGGCAAGCTGTTAACTGGTATAATGTGGTCTGGTTTAGGAAAGTTGTCCCTCGTTTTGCTTTTGTTCAATGGTTGGTTTGCAAAAATGATTTAGAAGCTAAAGGAAGACTCAATGAAAAAGGATTGATTATGCCTGATTCTTGCAGCGTCTGCAACGAAGGCAAAGAAAGTGTTTCTCATTTATTATTTGAATGTGAGTACTCTGGAAAAGTATGGGAAGATGTCATGCATAATTGTCTTATTGATAGGAAGCCTCAATAGTGGAACCAAGAGCTTCAGTGGATCATAAATAACTAGAAAGGAAAATCCTTTGTTTCAAAAGTTAGAATGCTCGCTTTTTCTGCAATTATCTACTCTCTGTGGGAAGAAAGGAATAAAATGGTGTTCAATGGTAAAAGTTCTACAGAAGATCAAGTCAAGAAGGTTATCGTGAATTCCATTAGTTTGACTGTTGGAACTTGGAAGAACATTACCAATTCTATTAAGAATTGAGAACTCAAGCTAAGTTAGGAATCCATTAATATTGGGCAGGTTGTAGTTCTTCAGTAAGGATCTGTTGTAATTCTTTAACTGGTTATAATCCTTGGTTGTAATTGTTGGTTTGGTTGAGTCCCTTTGTAGCTAGTATGGGTTCTCTTTGTTATTTGTTTTGTTGGTTTGTAATGCTGCTTGGAGCTTGTGTAGGGATGTTCCCTTGTTTTGGTAGTAACAAAGCTAGATTACCTATAAAAAAAAAATAAAAAAAAAAAACAGTTATAAATCAAATGGCCTGTTAATTTGCAGGTGGCAAAAGGACCAGTAATCAATCAATTTCCATGGTTTTTGGTAGATGAAATAGTGGTTTTAGGTCTCTTGATGCACCGATCCTCGTACGATTCCTCCAATTTTGTAATTTCCTTGCTTTTGTATCATCATATTGACCAGCACCAAGTCACCTCACAGGACAAAGATCGAAGACTGATGATGCTGAATTATCAGTCACTTTCTGCAGCATGCAGCATCGTAGCGAGAGGTTGGAATTTCTTTGGAGGAAAACAACAATTAAATCAAGTTCACAACAACCATGCCATTACATCATTCAAGAAAGGAGTGAAAAAATGTGGTTGATTATTCTTCTAATAGTGACTCTTTAGAAGGATGTTATATGTCACAAATGGCTCTTTAGCATGATGCTGGGCGAGTTTAGGACAGATTAAAAATGAGTCCGAGTTAAAATAGGGTTAGATTTATATTTGATTTAGAATTACAAAGGTTAAATATAAAGTTGAGTTACATATGAGTTAGGTCAATCCAAATCCTAACCTGTTAAACTTTTTTTTTTTTTTTTTAATCCTAATAGAAAAAACATTATTTCTAAATAATCACAATAGTTGTTTTACTTTGAATCTCTTAAAACTCAACAAAACATTATAACTAAAAGAAAGTTAAGAATACAATTAGAAAATTAATGAAGAATATTGAATGGTAGTAAAGAAATCACCTCCTTCACATAGAGGAACCAAAGTCATCCGTACAGGGATAATAGCATCAATAATAGTAGTTGTTCTTGGATATTTTTTGATGTGAATCATGATGCCAACTACTATTTATGAAAAAAAATTGTAACCAAAGCTTCTAACAAAGACCAATTCAACTTACTTTAGATCACAAAGTTCTAATTTTTGTTTTGTTTATATATATGGTAATGCTTAATTATATTATCTAAATATTAATTTTGTTTATAATCCACTGTACATGTTACTATTTTGTTCTTTCCTAAATAACGATATATATATATATATATATAGTTATACTATTTTGATCTTTTTCAAATAAATATATATATATATTATTTTTTTATACTAATTTTATTTTTATTTTTTTCATTCTTAACTCGTCAAATACTAATATTCTATTCACATTGAATCGTTAAATTGAAGAATTTCTTATTAACCAACTCGTTTATAACCCGCTAATTAAATAAGTTATCTATATTTATTAATTAGTAGACGAATTAATGAGTTTAGATAACATTTGTCGCATCTACTACTTATATATTACAAAATCATATTATATGAGGTCATCAGTTTTAAACTTGGTTGAAAAGATCGTTAAAAATAGTCATATGCAAAACTAAGTATATAGCCTTTATGATGGAACGAGCTGCATGAGTGGAGCCCACAAGTTTCATTATGGCTTAATTTTAGTTATTTTGGATAGATTGAATAATAGGTTGGAATTAGGAAGGAGAGCGGGGGGGGGGGGGGGGCTTGGGTTTGGAGTTTTGCAGTATGAGAAAAGTATATTGAAAAAAAAATTAATTTATTGAATTGAGATTATGATTTTAATTGAGAAGTTGTATTATAATTTTTAAAAGAAATTATAATAAAGAATTTAGATGCTCAACTTCTAATAAATATAAATATATTATCAAATTACATAAATTTTTTTTGTACAATATTTTTCAATCTTTGTTTAATATTTTTCATCAAAATTGTATAAATCCTTGATTTTTAACAAAAAGAGCGGGCAGGAAAGGCTGACGGGCATAACAGCAGTTCGTGTATGGCATGTATAATTCAATAATTTTGCAATAGTGATGTGACACAATCAAAACTGACTGATGAAAAAAGTTGGTGGTCAGAGCGAAAATCTCAAGGTTGTGACAGTAACTGAGATGCCTAGCTAGCTAGCAGAGTACACTTGAGTAGTCTAAGTGAAAGACAAAGCAGGCACCATATAAAAGTAAAACATACCAGAGCCCCTCAAAATCCCATGAAGATAGAGAATTGCAGCTGGGGCAAGAGACAAGTTTATGTGTATATGTGTGGGATTGTTTGTTCTGATGATTAGTTGTACACATGTGAACAGTTTGCATGTGGAATGGAGACAATGTTGGAACAATTACAATTGAAATATAAACATTTTCCCATGTGTGAACATAATTACGCTGGTTGGTGGGTAGGAATTTCCATGCTTAATTTCTCTCTGAAAATTCACCCCAAACCCAGATTTGCAGCTGGGAAACAATTACAAATTGAAAAATAAGTGCATATTTTGCTTTTCCTTCCAGAAATTCAATGTAGCATAATTGCCGAGAAAATTGCAACTTTCTCTTTCTCAATGGACCCATGAAATAGTTGAATTCAGTTAATCATTCGACCATCAACAGGCTTTTCATTTTTCGGGTAATGCTATTTTTGTCTTCTATTTCAGAAATATATCCTCATTTGGAATCTCCGAGCGTTTGTATTTATTGTTGCAAAGTTTTTTAGTTTATACATTTCCATATATATAGTTGTCAGTGATGATTGCATGATTATCTTTCTTGTGGGGTTACAACATGAAGTTGGAATCACTAATAATAGCTGATCAGCATGCTGCGGTGACTATGAACCGGTCTCCCAAAAACTCTCCTTAAAAATTAGGCAAAAATACTTGCAATATAGATCACGAACTGCGATCCAATTGGGGTGACATAATTTTCTTCATTTTTTTAGATTAGTACCAAAAAGAAGAAATATAATAATTTAAAGGGAATGTCTCAATTAGATTTCCAAGGAGAGTTCACAAATTCACATGACTTACTATAAGAGCCTTCTTCCTACACTAACTGTTTCCCTTTCTTTTCCTTTCTTTTCTTTTCCCTTCTAAAGGCATGCATGTGAGGAAGAGGAGAGGTTTTCTTCTGGGTAGAGGAGGAAGATGAGAGGTTGATGGCAGAATATAATTTGATTTACTTCATTTTCTTACCACAAATAATACATCATCGTATCATTGACCTTGGAAAACAATATTATGATCATCTCTCTTTAATATTTGTAAATCCGCACATGCAGCAACTTAAATATAAGTGAGGCATTTGAATGAATACTCAATTCAACTTAATAAAATTTTCACAACTATTTGAGATCAACTTATAAAATAATGTCTCTCCAATTTATTTTATTTAAGAATTTTTTCAATTATACTGTACATTATTATATAACTTAATATATATACCAGGATGACTACTGTTTTGTATATGATTCTGTACGTATAGTCTTGCTTCAAATTCACGAGTTCCACACTTCCTCATTTTCTGACATTGTTTCGATCATACTACACATTATCAGAATGTTTTTATGAAAAATCATGATTTACAAGTAAATATGTTAGAAAATATTCATAGACTTTTCTTGAAACAGACTTTTCAGAATCCATTCAAAATGCAGCCCCCACCCATCATTTTGGAGTAACAGTAAATGGTACGATGATTGAAAGAAATTGACCAACTGATCAGATCAGGATAATGTGGTAGATAGAATGGCCACGTGCAAAGAGAGAGTTTCGTTTTTTTTTATAATCGAATGTTCGAATTAACTTGAATACATTTTAATTAATTTAAGATTTGAAATAAATGATGAAATAAATATATAATAATTTAAAAAAAAAATTCAAACTCAAAATTTTAATCTTTAAATTTTTATCACAAAAATCTGGCTCGTGATGGGAGTGTAAGTCATGGGACGTGACAGGGGGAGGCATCGAAAGAAGCGAAGGAAGGCGTCAAAGGTTGTGCTGGGCTCTGGTATTTGTATTAGCTGTCAAATGCCTCCAAACACTACTCACGGGGGATCTCTAGTCTAGACAGTAGACATTCCCCCTCTCTGTTTCTATACTCGACCTCGTCGTTTTGTGCATGGATACTTGAGAGTAATGTTTTAGTTCAGTTACTTTAATCTCACCTCTTATTTGTCGTAGTACTTATAATTATAGAGTTTAGTGTAATTTGAATGTCATTATAAATCTCACATGCATTTTAAAAAAAAATAAATTACAGTAAAAATAGTATTATATTATTGTATTATTATACTTTTTGTCTTATGTGACAAAAATGAAATAAAATAGTCTTATATACCTCTATAAAACATTAAAAAAAAATTTCTTTGTAAGAGAAATAAAATAAAATAATGAGACATAAAACATTACTTATATACCTAATAAGTATTATCATTGATCCTTAATTCAATATACTAAGACGTTTTTTGAGGCAATTTTCCTACATAACTTTTAGATTTATGATTATCAAAGGCCCCATGGTGAAGTTTATTCCTAGTTTATATATATATATATATATATATAATTCAATTTAATAAAGTCTTATCTCAATTATTTTAAAATTACATACATGAATTTTCTTGCATTAATATTTTATTCTATTTAAAATCATTTCCTCGATTACAATACACATTATCATTTCTTTATTTTACCCTCAACCAAAATTAATTTTGGTTACCTCACTTTTAGCACGATTTTAGATATGAATCATGTCACTCATTTTTATTAGTTCATTTACCATTTTTCGTTATAGATGGTCATATGACCTTAATTAATAAATACTCATTTTACTTCTAATAAGTATTACTCTTTTCATTTCACAAATATATTCATTTATAATTTTATATTTTCTGATGCTTGCACTTTTTAGTCGGTAGAGGGCTCCGAATTTCGTTGCCTAAGGAATACTCAAAGAAAAGGATCAGAAGGCCCACCGGGTTAGGGTTCCGGCGGTAGCCTGCTCCGATGCTTAAGTCAATAAAACTGAATTAAAAGACTGTAATTGTAAACCAAAGAATGAGCATGACCGTAACAGCGTACCTTAGGGTTTTATTTATGGCTGCGGGTTTCCTTAGTTGATTAGGATTTGGAGCCATGAAAGTAGAGATTTGATCATCGGAGAGTGGCAGTTATCATGTTGGACACTGCGCTTGAGAGATATCCATAGGTGGAAAGATTTCCTTGTCGAAGACTGTTTCCTTTTCCATAACTCGGTAGGATATTCAAAGTGGTGATGAGCTCGGAACCCTCTTTGGGAACATTGGGCAACACCTTCTGAGCTTGGGGTAAGCGTGTGTTTTCCGATCTATAAGCTCTAGAGGCTAAGTGTTTGAGTATGCTCTAGATGGCTGAGCTTTAACTGGTCTGTAGTCACACGTGTCACATGGAGACTAATCTGTCACTTTGTGGTATATCAGCTACTCCCCCCCTCCCCTGAGCCTTAGTTTTAGCTTAACGCGTAATTAGGGCTATGGGCTTTCCAAAAGTCACGCGTTCTGTCTTTCCATTTTTTGAGATGACCGTTGATGGGTCATTTATGGCGCAACCTGACGTTTGAGCTTTTGAGGCCATCATTGCCTCCAACCGTTATGACGGTTCGGCTTGGTGGGCCCTACTTTTTGAAAACATATATAATGGTGAGGAGGGGCTTCATACGCCCTTTCCCTCATCATTTTCATTGTATTCGAAAGAGAGAAAGGAAAAAGGCACTATCATTGTTGAACTAGAGTGGCCAGTGAAGTTTGAAAAGGGTTTATCGTCCGAAGCTCCCTTCTCCTGGTTACAACAGGTTCAATTAGTCTTCCTTTCACTTTCATTCTTCTTCTATTAAAAATTTCTTCATCCACCTTTTTTTTTTTGTTTGTTTCTGGCAATGTCTGCCTGTTCTGCATCTTTTGGTACTAGTGACGGCACAGGAAAGCTCTTCAGAGACGACTGTGCCATCTCACATCCAAACCATAGATAGTTATTCCCCTGGTGGTGCCGAAAAGTAGGTCAATAGGATCCCCTTCTAGTTCAGAGGTTAGGATAGTGGATGCCTTCATGGAACCCAGAAATAGGGTTGGGGAGGCCTCTAGCAGGCCTTCCCAAAGAGAGGAAGGAGAAAGTGCCATCACTCAGGGCATGATAGATGAACTGAGGGAAAAATATGACTTCCCCCCAAATGTCACCTGTAAAATACCGAGCTCCTTAGATCACCTATATAATGTTCAGGAGGGCAAAATTTTTGTCTATCTCACATGGTTCGAGATGGGACTGAGACTTCCTTCTTCCTTCTCTGGTCATTCAGTTCTTCAAATGGTTTAATATTTGTCCCTGCCGATCCTTAACCTTAACAGTTGGAGGCATCGTCTAGGGTTTATAGTGTTAGGGACACCAGAACAGGTGTCGAGGTGGCCCTCTATTTGATCTGTAGTAATATGGATCTAAAATATATGAGGTTGGAAGGCCTTTACTATATGTCTTTTGATAAGGGGTTCAGACCCCTCTCCTTGGTTACCCATTTCCTAATAAGACTTGGAAGAAGTGGTACTTCTTTAGTGGGAGGAGGATGGGAGCTTGAGGACTTTCCAGAACCATGTCTCGACATTCCCTTGTAGTACTGGAATTAAGGGTGAGATCCCTTCCTTTGTAACTCTACTTTTGTTTTTTGTGTATTTCACTTCGAGCCGTTTATTTGACCAATGTGTTCATACTTTCTATGTAGATAAAAGTTCTTGGAAGAGGTCTATTTTTACAATCAACCTTTAGCAACCAGTACCATCAACTCTTTCAGACCAACAATCGAGCTCACATCGTTATCGTAACATCAGAGAATCTGATGGCTGCTAATAAACGCGTTGAGGAGCTTAAAAAGTCCTCTGATAGAAAAATGGGCTCCAGAGCCTCCAATGAAAAAGGTAGAGGAGACCTGTTCCCCGGTTAATTCCCCATTACAAGTGAATAGGAGGAGGTTGCTCTCTAATTCTCTCGAGCATACTCAGTCTGAGGACGAAGATGGAGGCCTACACCCCAATATCAATAGTTCCTCCTGCCCCGATCAAACGGATAAGCAAGGGGAAGTCGGCTGCCAAGGCCCCCCCAAGCTCTAGATGATTCAGGCTATCGAGCCGCCAAGAAGGCCCTCAAAGAGTTCTAGGCTAAGGGTAGGGACAGAAGTCGGAGAAGCTGATGGTCGAGCTAACGTCCCTTCAGATCAAGGTAACTTCCTGATTTCTCCTCTTTCTCCCTTTTTTTTAGGTATACTGACTTGCTTGCTTTTAATTTTGCAGACCATGCACAGTCTGACTGCTCTGATGGAGGACTTCCCTAGATTCAGAAGAAGTTGACAAACTTTAGGCTGAACTGGATGAAGTTAGGCTGCACCTGGGGATAGCCTCAGCCTGCGGCCTATGCTGTTGAGGAGAGGTTAAAATAGGTGTCTAATTCTTTGGCCATCATGGAGTCTCAGAGGGACCTCTATGCTCTGAAGTCAGAAGAGCTTCCAAAGAAGCTTGATGATTTTCGATATGCCTTTGATCAGAAGCTTCAAGACGCAATCAGCATCTGCCTAAGGTTAAGACCGAAACAGGAGATGAAGACTGAAGTCGAAGAGATAGGTCGAGAGCTTGATTCAGCATGGGTACGACACCTTCAGATCCAAGCTCATTGTTAACTTTTTGGACTTTGATTTGACAGGGATTGAAGGTGTCGGAGTCCCTCCGGTCGAAAATGACGAAGTGGCTCTTCCTGAGCTTCCCTCAACTGAGGTCCCTGCCTCTGCTGATTCCGGAGTTGTAGTGTAAGATCTTGCCATATGTATTTTGTTGTTTTTTTTTTTCTTTTAAAACTGATGTACTTATAACATTTTAATCAATGCGATTAACTTTCTCCAAAACTTGAGAGTCTTTACCCTTCTGAACTGTGACATTTGTAAATCTTGTGAATTGTGGTGGATGCTAAGCAAAGTCAGTACTATTTTGTTTCATCACTACTACTCTATAATATAAGCTTGGGCTCCAACCCTTTAAACTTATAATTAGTGTTAGCCAAGACGTTCACGAACTGACTGTATTTCAGACTATTCCTTTAATCGGCAATTATTAGGAAGCTATCTTCTGAGCAACACAAGTTGTGATAATTTGAACAAATCTGCTAAGAAGATCTGATAATAACTGAGCCTGAATCATGAATTAATTGCTGAACCGTGAGACTTGTAATGGATATTAGGCTAATTTTTCATATCCAAAGCTGGTCCATCAGGAGTGGATAATAACTGGATAGGAAGATTTAAGATAATTGAATAAATCTTCTACAGTCAGAACTTTTTGTTCATAACCTTAGAAGGATACAGAACAAGTTTCCTAAGATCAAAGCTTCTTTCATCATGACTGATGAGAACTAAATAGGGAGCTTTGAACCAGAATCGGTATTAGGTAGATCAAAAATATCTGTAGCTGTGTAGTTAAGCAATTGGATTGAGTTTTCTATTTTTAGTATGGGAGGTAACCGAGCAGGTTCGTCCTTGTGTAGAGATGATTCAGACCTATAACTCTCACACAAGCTGCGAGGTTTTTAGGGGTCTCCATATTGAGATGGACCTAGACCTAAAGGACTTGTGATGGATACAAGGCTTTAGGGGTCAATAAGATGGACCAGACCTGGTGGTCTGTGCATTGAGAGGACCAGGCCTAAAGGACTTGTAATGGATATAAGGCTTTAGAGGTCAATAAGATGGACCAAACTTGGGGGTCTGTGCATTGAAAGGACCAGTCCTAAAGGACTTGTAATGGATACAAGGCTTTAGGGGGTAAATAAGATGGACCGGAACCTAGGAGGTCTGAGAGGACCAGGCCCTAGGGACTTGTAATGGATATAAGGTTTTAGGGGTCAATAAGATGGACTAGACCTGGGGTCTGTGCATTAAAAGGACCAGGCCTAAAGGACTTTATAATGGATACAAGGCTTTATAGGGTCAATAAGATGGATCAAACCTAGGGGTCTGTGCATTGAGATGGATTCAGACCTATAACACTTGCACAGACTGCAAGGTTTTTAGAGGTCTAGTTCATTGAGATGCGACTACTTTTTTGGAAGAATGCAAGAGAGAAAAAATTTTATTGATGATATTTTCATAGGTGTTCTACATTCCATGGTCTGGGTACAAGATTCTCAGTTTTCCTATAGTGGGATCTTTGGTGTTCGGGAACACCCTTCTTAGAACAAGATCCCCTAATCTGGAAACTTAGGGGTTTTAGCCCTGATTTGAAACCGTTGGCCATCCTGTGTTGATATGCTTCCATCCTGATTCTGGCTTGATCACGTTTTTCTTCGAGTAGGTCTAAGTTCTCTGCAAGCTAATGATCATTGGCCCCTTGGTTGAGAGCTTCTGTCCTTCGAGTAGGCATACCGATCTCCATAGGAATTACCGCTTCCAAGACATAGGCTAGTGATAATGGAGTTTCAGAGGTAGGTATTCTTCTAGTGGTTCTGTAGGCCTAAAGAACACCAAGGAGTTCTTCAACCCATCCTCCTTTGGCTTCTTCCAAACTTTTCTTGAGGGCATTAAGGATGGTCCGATTAGTGACTTCTGCTTGCTCATTGGCTTGGGGATGGCTAGGTGAGGCAAAATGGTGACTGATGTGTAGGTCTTGGCAGAATTTCCTGAAAACTCTCCCTACAGATTGTGTACAATTGTCTGTGATGATGACTCGTGGTATGCCGAACCTACAGACAATATTCTTCCAAGTGAAGCTTTTAACTTCTGCCTCTGTGATATGTGTGAGGGGTTCAGCCTTCGCTCATTTGGAGAAATAATCAATGGCGACTATAAGATATTTCCTATTTGGTGTGGCTTTTGGCAGTGGCCCTACGATGTCCATTCCTCATTGAGCAAAGAGCCATGGGCTGGCAATTGGAATGAGCTCATGGTAGGGGCTAGTGCTGATATGAAGCGAATCGTTGGCATTTGTCACACTTCCGAACATACTCTTTTGCTTACTTCAACATGCTAGGCCAATAATAGCCTTGTGTTAGAGCTCAGTGGGCTATAGTTCTGCCCCCATTATGGTTCCCACAAACTCCTTCATGTATTTCTGCCAAGACATATTGAGATTCCTCTAGAGTTAAACACCTTAGTAAGGGTTGAGAATAGGATCTGCGGTAGAGCTTCCCATTCATAATAAGGTACCGAGCTGCCCTGATTTGAATTCTTCGGGCCATGTTTTTGTCTTCTGGGAGCAGCCCTCCTTCTAAGTACTGAATGATAGGGGTCATCCAATTTTGGGTTTACACGGTAACCAGAGTTGTTTGAACTTCTGTTATGCTTGGCCTTGGCTGGTAAGAGATCTTTAGAGTCGAATCTCATTTTGGCTTGAGACAAGATGCCATATTCGCCAAAGCATTAGCTTGGGAGTTTTGGCATCTTTCAATCTTTTGGATTGTGAATGTTCGGAAGGAACGCTTCCGCGAATTGACCAGTTTTGAATACTGTAGCATCATGTCGTCTTTGATGAAAAACTCTCCCAAAACTTGGCTTACCACCAGTTGGGAATTAGAGAAGACTTCGAGGTTCTGAGCCTTGTATTCGAGAGCTAGCTTCATCCCAAGGATAAAGGCTTCGTATTCAACTTCATTGTTGGAAGCTCTAAACCCCAGACTGATTGGCTTTTCTACCATAAGCCCGTCAGGGGATTGTAGTACCAAGCCGATGCCAGAACCATGGTCTGTGGATGACCCGTCGATGTAAAGCTGCCATGTACTAGAGCTTTCGCAAAGCTGTGCCCTGTCTTGCAGTACTGAGGTGAACTCAGCAACGAAATCGGCCAAGGCTTGTCCTTTAATGAGACCCATGGAACATAGGATATGTCAAATTCTCCTAATTCCACAGACCATTTGACAAATTGTCCTGAGACCTCAAGCTTCTTTAGGACTGACTTCAGTGGATAGGCCGTTGGAATCTTAATGGGATGCGCTTGAAAGTAAGGTCGGAGCTTCCGAGCAGAAATTATTAGTGCAAAGGCTAGCTTTTCAATTTTAGGGTATCTTTTCTCTGTGTCTAATAGTGCCCTACTGACATAGAATATGGGTTTCTGAACACCCCCATCCTGCCTAACAAGTACAGAACTAAAGGCGTTTTTAGATACAACAAGGTAGAGGAGTAGTTTCTCCCCTTGGATTCAGGCTTTGATAAGAGTTCAGGGGAAGCCTAGATACTCCTTCAGTTCTTGAAAGGCCCTTTCACATTCTTTCGGACCACTGTAAGGCCCGGTTTCCTTTCAAGGCTTTGATGAATGGTAGGTAGAGCAATCAGTGGATTTAGAAATAAATCCACTCAGGGCTACAATCCTGTCCGTTCAGAGCTTGAACATCTTTCTTTGCCTTTAGCGATTCCAACCCTGATTAAAGCTTTGATATGAGTGGGGTCTACTTCAATACCTCTCTAAGAGACAATGTACCCCAAGAAATTTCCCTTGGTTACACTGAAGGTGCACTTCGAAGGGATTCAGTTTCATCTTTTGTTGCTTCACGATGTCAAAATCTTGAGCTAAGTGCTGGTGAATGGCTGCTCTTTTTTACGCTTTTGACCAGCATATCGTCTATGTAAACTTCCATGGTGTTTCCGATCAGAGTACTGAATATCTTGTTGACCAGATGCTGATATGTTGCCCCAACATTTTTTAGTTCGAACGGCATCACTCTATAAGCAATAGAGACCTCGTTCAGGTAATAAAAGTTATCTTTTCCTGGTCTGATGGGTACATCTGGATCTAGTTGTATCCAGAGTAGGCATCCTATAAGCTCATGAGTTTCATAGTCCTATAGTGGCATGGACTAGCTGGTCAATCATCAGGAGAGGAAAGCTATCTTTGGGACAAGCCTTGTTGAGGTCTGTATAGTCAACACAAACTCTCCACTTGCCATTTTTATTCCTGACCAGAACTGGTGTTGGCTAGCCATTCTGGGTAAAATACCTCTCGTATCATCTTGGCCTCAAGTAGTCTCTGGACCTCCTCATTAATGATCTGTTGTCGCTTTGGAGTGAGTGTCCTTTTTTTTTTTTGTCTCACTGGTGGGTGGTCAAGATCTACCATCAACTTGTGAGTAATGAGGTTTGGAATCTATGCCCTCCATATCCTTCGTTTCCCAAGCGAACACAGAGAGGTTATCTTTCAGGAATTCTATCATCTCTTCCTACTCGACAGGTGTCAGGTCTAGACCAATTTGTAAGTAACACCCTTGCTTTTCCGAGTTGACCAACACCTTGATCGGCTCTCCTACGGGCTTGGCCCTGCTGTCCCTTCCTCTAGGACTTAGAGGTTCATCAATTCTGAAGGGACAACTTTCTGTCTCATAATGGTGGGTAACGTCTAAACCCACACATTCATGAGTATGCAGTAATTGCTATTTGGAAGGCCCTCTCCTTGAGCGCGAGAGTGTGGCACTCTCAAGAGGTTAGTTGACATCCTTTGATGGAGTAAACAACATGGTTGTGGATGTACTTCAGGCATTGGTGGAGGGTTGAAGTGACCGCTCTCATGTGGTGTAGCTAAGGTCTTCCAATTATGGCGTTGTTAGAAGGATTTGGCATTCAGAACCATGTATTATGAGATCAGTGGTCTTTTGCCCATCTCCTTCTCCTACTAGTGGTGGGAATGTCAATCCTCCCTAGTGGGGTACTGAGGTTTTCGTCAAATCCTACCATTATGGCGGCGGTAGGCTTGACGTCGTTGGGATTGAGCTTCATCTGTTTGATGGGCTCGTAAAATAGCACATTTGCAGAACTCCCTATGTCCACCATGACTCTTCGGATATCGAAATTGACAATTTTGATAGAGATAACGAGGGCATCACTGTGAGGATAGTGCACCCCTAGTAGATCTTGATCTGAGAACTAGATCTCCGATACTAGCTTCAGTCTCTTCTCAACGTTGGTGATCTGTAGGATACTGGGAGTAATTCTGGCCTCCCGGGCATACCATTTTCTTGCTTTGTTAGACGTCCCTGATGCCGGGGTGTCTGCATGGAGGACGAAGATAACTTGATTGTTTTGCTGTTGAGGCTCATTCCATCCATCCTTTTGTTTCAGCCTCTGCTCCAGCCTCCTCTGCTAGGGCTTGTCATCACGGGGGTTTTGCCTCCCGTCTTGCCTAACAAACTCCCACAGCCGTCCTCTCCGTATGAGCTACTCAATTTCTAGTTTAAAGGCCCTACATGCATCAGTTGTATGCCTGTAGTCCTTTGTGAAAATCACAATACCTACTCTGGTCCTTGTTGCCAAGATTGCCTCTCATCGGCTCTAGCCACCTTAGGTTTTCACGTGTTTGGACTTGCCGAAGTATGTGAGCTAGGGAGGCATTCAGAGAAGTGAAGGTGGTAAACCCCCTTGGTCCAGTGCTACCCGGAGTTCTGGAGGCCCTTCTTTTATCTGGGCTTCTGACCCTCTTCTTGGTTGTACTAGAGTCCTTCTTCTAGTCGTCCTACAGGGCTTGCTCTTTAACCTTTTGAGAGGTGTTCCTTGCTTTCTCTAGATTTATGTACTTCTTAACCCGATCCATAAGGGCTGCCATGTCGGCAAGAGGGCTCTTTGTCAGAGAATCCTTGAAGCCTCCTTGAGTAAGGCCAGAGGTCATAGTAACCACAAGAAAGTTTGGGCTGCAATTTGTAATTTCTAGTAAGCTCGGTGTTGAAACGTGCAATGTAATCCCAGAGAGGCTCCCCTTTGGATTTTTTGATGTTAAGCAAGAACTCTGGGCCCTTCCTCAACCTTCTACTGGTCATGAACTTGTCAAGGAAGCGCTTGTCGAGCTCGTAAAAGCTGGTGACTGAGCTTGGTGGGAGGTGGTAGAACCAATTCAGAGCAGTGCCTTTGAGGCTAGTTACGAATGTACGGCACACGAAGGCGTCGGAAGCCCCATGTAGTGCCATGGTATGCTGGTAATGAGATAGATGGTCCCTTGGTTTCCCAGTCCCATCATAGAGGGTGAACTTTGGGACGAAAAATTTTCTTGGCCTTTCCTCAGCCATGATAGCAGGAGTGAACGGCGTGGAAAAATCTTCCGAGCAGCCTGGCTAACTCATCCTGCTCTAAAGGGATTTGGATACCTCTCACAACAGCAGTGTGGTCCATAGAGTCCGCAACCTCTTCAGTCCTCCGTGGGTCCCTAGGCAGAATTTGCTGTGATTCTTGCCTTGTAATTTCGGCTCCTGTATGAACAGGATTGTCATGTCCCACGGTTGGCGAAGGATTTTGGTGTTCCTGAACTGGGGGAACTGGTGTTGCTTGTGGCTGGAACTCATGGGGTGCTGTGTTTGCCCCAAAAGCCATTGGAGTTAGGATCCTTGTGGTACTTTGGTAATGAACAGCCAGATTGAAGGCTTGGTGCCCCTCTGCCAACAGCAGTGAATGGCTGAGGGTCTTCCTCTGCCCTGCGTGGTGTCAGGGGGATGTGCTGGTTGCTCGACGGGGACCTCTCCGTTGGGCAATCCACTCATGGTAGTGGCTGAAGGTTGTGCCCTAATGTTGACCATGCTGGCGAAGTGGATGAAAGGGGTTGCCCCTAAGATTCTGGGTGAGTTGTGCCAGAGTTCTAGAGATGGCAAGGAGTTGTTCTTGCATCATGTTAGTCTGTCGCTGAACTCGATCTAGTTGCTGCTGCATGGGATCAGAAGTTTGTCCCCTTCGTCTTCCAGCAAGCTGTCAGGGTTGAAGGTTTTGAAGATTTTAAGCATTCCTTCTTGGGCAAAGGTTGGGAGCCATGATTCCTTGATGAGAAGGGGAATAAGGTTGTTCGTAGAGAAGAGAACTTTTGTTGCAAGAATGATTGTCGTTCCCACAGACGACGCCAGCTGATGTTGTACTTTTTGGTCGGTAGGGGCTCCGAACTTCGTTGCCTGAGGAACACTCAAAACAATGGATCAGAGGGCCACCGAGTTGGCTTCGGCGGTAGCCGCTTCGATGCTTAAGTCAATAAAACTGAATTAAAAGACTGTAATTGTAAACCAAAGAATGAGCATGACTGTAAGAGCTTACCATTAGGGCTTTATTTATGGCTGCGGGTTTCCTTAGTTAATTAGGATTTGGAGCCATAAAAGTAGGGATTTGATCATCGGAGAGAAGCAGTTACCATGTTGGACACTGCGCTTGAGAGATATCCATAGGTGGCAGTTTCCTTGTTAAAGACTGTTTCATTTTCCATAACTCGGTAGGATATTCAAGGCGGTGATGAGCTCGGAACCCTCTTTGGGAACATTGGACAACACCTTCCGAGCTTGAGGTAAGTGTGTGTTTCCAATCTATGAGCTCTGGAGACTAAGTGTCTGAGTATGTTCTGGATGGCTGAGCTTTAACTAGTCTGTAGTCACACTGTGTCACATGGAGACTGGTCTGTCACTTTGTGGTATATCATTTTCTTATATTACCATGAATTAATCTCAACAATTTTATCAATTACGCTCATTTTTATTTTATAATGTGTGTGTATATATCTATATATATATATATGTATAACACACATAGGGTAATATCACTTGGAAGTATGACTGAGTGGTAAAGACTGTTGAAGATAAAATTTAAACTTCTCGAGTTCGAGTTTTTTCTGTGTCAATCGTTTGCAGTTAGAGTTTAAAGAATGAATTTGATTGTTACGAAGAGTGAGACTTAGTCTGAATGCGCATAAGGTTGCCCGAGAGTTTAAAGAATTGATCTAATTGTCACGAAGAGTAGAACTTAGTCTAATGTGCATAAGATGACCCAAAATATCTCCTTACTAATTAAAATTTGAAAAAACTTAATTTAATACATATAAGATATATCAAGATACTCCTTTATCCATTCACTAAAAAAAAAAAAACACATGAAATATTAGGAATAGCTCTCCTGTATATATTGGATAAGTAAATTTATTTGCCTTCTATATTTCTTTACGAAATTGTCCCAACTGCCCTTTAATGCATTGTTCCTTACACTTGATAAGACTTTGATCCAGGTTTTTAATGATGACCAGCTTCCCTCTTTACTGCGTGCTGCGTTACCTAATCAAGCTTATCATAATAATTATTAGAAAGAATAATTTCTTAGGCTACTAGAAGTTGAATTTGGTCGGTCGGATTTAGCAATGTTCAATTTGCATGGCTAAAACCCGATATTTCTCAATTAAATAATATAATATTATTAGGGATAACTTTGAAATAACAAAAATAAAAATGCAAAAAAATATTATTAAAATGAAAAGTTATGGCTCAAATCAAATCAAATACAGTTTAGATGTTAATCAAGTTGAACAAGGAGCGTATATGCCATCTAACTCGATTCGAATCTTGGTTGTTTTTGCCATTTACTTCATCAATTATTGTTGTCACCATCACCAATACTACCACTCTACTATCATTATGATCACCTTAATTTTTGTTCTGTTATAGGCCTTGATTGATTGTGTTTAATTGGGCTTGAGTTGAAAAATCTAAGATGGAAAAAGAATCCTAGGCATGCCTTACAATTTCCAATGGAGGCACTGCAATAAAAATAGCTGAGTGACACTTCCAAAAAAAAAAAAAAAATTATTCTTATATGATACTCTCCCCCTTACTTCATGATCACTCCTTAAATCAACTCTTTTTTTCCCTCCTCTACCCCGTTTCTTGTCGCGAGTTGACAAAGGATAAAAATTATACAATATTATCAATTAAAACCAAAACATGAAATCCAAAGTTTTTATTAAAAAAAAAAAACTAAAATATAACTTTAAGTATTAATGAGCCAAAATAGACTATAATTAAAGTAAATACTATGAAAGTCTAAAAGTATAACTTTTAATATCCAATCATCAATCAAGATTCAAAATCTTAAAGTTCTAACAACTCATCATAAAGACCATGATATGATTTTGTTGTCACCTCCACAACTCAAATAATTGTAACTCATATCAAACATTAAGCATTTTCGCTTGTCTAGATTTAGTCAATTAAGAATTTCATGTGTTAAAAGTGATTTAACAATCACAAGTTATGGTCTTAAAATTTTACTATGATTAGAAATTATTAACTATAGATTTGTTCCTAGAGCAAGACAGACAGAGTGGACCAAACAAGTAAACGTGCTATATAATGCCTTCAAATACTTGTATACACATTTCTTTATTTTAACTTCTTCAATAAAATACATCAACAACAGTGAATTTGATTTTTTTTGTCTTTTTGTACTATTGTATTTTTTGTTGTAGAATATTTCTTTGTATTACAATATTTCACATAAGTCGAGACTTCAATCACATATTCTGTTCAATTTTATGTAAAATAAGTTTATGAATTAATTTCATTCAATGCACTGAGCAAAACAATTCATATTGTCTCAACAATAACACTTTATAATCTAAATAAAATGTCCAATTGCTATCATGAGATTGCCTCAACAATAACATTCATACTTTGTTATCTTCTCCCTTTTAAAATTGTGTAGTCTAAATAAAATGTCCAATTACTATCATGATTTTAATACTCATGTAAAATAGATAAGTTCAAACACTAGAACTAATCTAAAACCAAACAAGTAACCGTCAAGGTGTTCTAAAATGTATTAATTCCATAACTAACATCATCTATAAATTATAAGTGGATTAAGTTTAACAATCAAGTTTCAATATTGAGAAGTTAGACCAAAAAGATAAACAATCGAACAATATTTATGTCATGAAAATTTTTAAAAATATTTTTGGGTTTACAAAAAAAAATACAATATATAGCATTCAAGAGATTTTAAAATATTTTATAGAAAATACTCTTGGGCTGAATAATTCTTTTTAGACTAATACGAATCTGACAATAAATAAATCTCCTTACAAGTGTTTTTAAAGAGTAATAGGAGATTTAGTTTTCTTTTCTTTCAAAACATCCCCACATGAACAAGAAGATTTATCAGATTTAGAATTACTGATATCATTCTTAGTATCTTATTTTCTAATTTAGCACAACTCTCACTACTAACATTTGATTTTCCAACACATACCATCTTAAACTTTGATTTTTCTACTTGTCCATTGACCTCTTTAGGTTATTCAGATTTGTTTTTCTAATTCAACTTGGATTGATTCATTCTAGGATTATTATTATTATTATTTTTATTATGAATTCAATTTTCCCTAGGTTGATAACCTATGTTGTTTTTATATTGATCCGAATATATATATTGAATTCTCACAAAAGGCCAAAAATTGATTAAATAAATTTTCTTGATCCAAACTAGATTTGTTCTTGAAATTTCGTGAAGGAATATTACTTAGCTTATAATAATGTCGCCTAATGTATCCTTTGATCCCACAACGATGAAAGATTTGAATGAATTCTTGTTGTGATTTTCATTTTTGAAAACAATAAGGTTTAATGTGCTCTTTCATACCACAATGATAGAAAACTGCTACAAACTAACTTGGATGATAGAATACTAGACATTGAGGGAGTTCTAAATGTAGTTGACACTTGAGATGGAGAATGGGTTTTGACATCTATTGGAGATGTTTTCATAGACTTGACACTAGGTGGAAAAGATGTTTTCTTATTTCCAACAAATCTGATATCTGTTTTGCCTCCTACACTTTTTCCTATTGTCAACATATGGTCTAATTTAATTTTCTGTACTCACATTAAATTTCTTAATGATTTTGTTTGCTTTTTCTAACTCATTAGTAAGTTTTGTAGACTTAAGTGACTTTTTACCATTTAAGCATATTTGAAACTCGTTCTCAAGAAGTTTAATCAAACCCAAATAAGACAAATTCTCGGGTTCATCTTTTACTTTTTCAATCAACTTCTTATTAATTTCCTTTTGCTTATCATAATCTTTATCCAACTTTTCAAAGGTTTAAATAAATTTTCAAATATTTCTTTGGAAACAAAATCATCATCCGAATCATCACTACAAGAAAAGGGATTTTTTGTGGCAAACACTATTAGCGGCGCATATAAAAGCGTCGCTAATAATTCTTGTTAGTGACGTACACCATGTATGTTGCTAATAGTGGTGGAAAATATGTTTTTAGCACAGAATTAATGGTGGCAACAATTTGGCGACCCACATTTGAGTAAGTAGTGACGCACATGTGCATCGCTAATCATAACTAATTTTGGCGACATGCTAGTGTATGTCGCTAATAGTTCAAATTATTTAAACGACACCGTTTTAAAATTCGTTACAATATTGGTGATGCACATAGTTTTATTAGCAACGCACGGTTGTGCGCCACAAATAGTCTTTTTAAATTCCAGTAGTGATGGAAACCCTCCCCATTTCACATCTGTCATGCTCTCTCTCCTCTCTCACCTATATCCCTCCTTCACGGCAACGACTAAGGCCAACTAGCAACGACCGGCACCAACCCACTAACACTACCGATCTCTGCAGCAAACATTGTTGACATTCCCCTCTCCCCCCTCCATCTTTCTCCGTTTCACTCTCCCTCTCTCTATTTCTGATGCACAGTGAGTTCTTCCTCCATCTCTCTATGTTGTGTTTCATTTATAGATAACAACTCATGATTTGCAACATTGCTATTTGGTGTTTCATTTATAGATAATGAGATTTTGTTGCTAGTTATTGCATGTTTCGAGGCTCATTTCTACTACAACCAAATTCGTGAGCATGAAATATTTGTTATGCATAACTTGTATGAAATATATATATATATATATATATATATATATATATATATGCACGTGCGCAAAGTTCACTACTACAATTTTTTTTTTCTTCTTGTATGAGTCAACTTGGATGGACTCTGTGACTCAAGAAGTTGTAGAACTGGTCTTGGGAAGTTTTTTGCAAAATATGTTTCTAAATTCTAAAGTTAACTCACAAGTTTCATTTTTTTTCCTTCAAGAGTTAATTAGTTTCACATACTCACATGGATACCCAATAATAATAATAATAATAATAATAATAATAATAGTTTTTTGAGTTCGCTATAATAAAGCGAAAACTATCAAGGGAATAATTAAGTATCAAAAATTTTAAAGTGCCTAAGATCTCCATCAATACCAGAACACTGCACGGAAAATCAATAATTGGATAAATATTTCAAAATAAAAGATATATTATATATATATATATATATAATATGTGTGTGATAGGTTAGTTGAATTAATAGTTAAAGTTAGAGTTACCTGCAATGATCATAAGAATGTTGACATCAAGTGTGAAATTACATATACCAATAACAACTCTCATAAAATAGGGCAGATACTAATAGCAATAGCAGCAAGAGCCAGCCATTGAAATGGATATACAAAATTTGTTTATATAGTGATTCTATAAAATGTAGTCTTGAGTGGTAGACAACATGTGAAACTTTTGCTAGATATCCATAACATCATATTAGAAAAGTGTCAATCCAAGTACAAGACCATCACATGGTAGACAAGGCAGAATAGGAAGACTTTAATTTGTAGTTCAAAGACCAAATTAAAGTGATGATTGTAGTTCCATCACTATCTTTCATTTCATTTTTTTTCTTTTATACTTTTTCTCTTAATTTATCTCTTCTTCTAATATGGTAAATAGCATCATTTTTATTTATTTTATGAATAGAACAAAATAGATGGTGTCATTGAGAAAATGAAAGAAAATTTTACCACATTTATTCATACATGATCAATTTTAGGTTTGATTAAATTGGTAAAATTCAATTTTATATAATGTTATCAATCATTCAACCAACTATACTCAAGGCAATAATTTATAAAATAAAAATGATAAGTAAAAGTAAAACAAATCATAGTACATGAGTGCTCTGTCATTACGAGGTGAGGTTAGGGAGACTTAGATTTACCCTTTAAAATGTTTGGTAAAAAGTAAATGGATTAATTCAAATTTAAAAGAATGTCCAAGCAAGTCCTATGGAAATCTTATTTATAAATCAGATATTTCTTTCACATAAACCAACTAAGAATATGAAATTGAAAAAAGTAAATTAAAGGAAAAAGAAAATGATATTGAGGCATTGATCTTTTAATTAAAATGAAGGAGTCCTCACATGGGACACCTTGTTGCAAGCCTAACAATTTAAGTGAAAATGGAATATCTGGTGCTTTGGATAATAGGTACTAGTTAGTAGCTTTTTTGTAGGTTCAATGTATTATTATGTGGTACGTCTTCTAGATATTCGAATTTTGATTATTTTGTTACTTTGTATATACATGTTAAACATTTTCTTTTTATATGGATGCATTATCCTAACAATGACTTGTTCACTGCATAATTGGTTAAGACTAGTGATTGAAACTCTCTCCATTTCCTAGCTAGTCTAGGAGTCTTTAAAGCTTATATAGTTTTGAAGTTTGAAAGATTGAACAAAGAACAATTGATAATTAGAATTAGGAGTTTTATTTTACTTGTTGCCTTGATATGGCAAACAATTTAAGATAGGTTATAAGACACCTCAATATTATTTATTAATAAATAATTGAAAATGATGTTTAAGTGTATGTTTTAATTAGAGTAATGTTTAAATTTTGAATTATATTAGAAAAAGCTTGATGTAGTTAGTTAATAAGAAAGGAGTTTAAGTTTAGTTTAGCAAGAAGTAAGTTTAAGACAAAAGATAAAGAAATAAGTATAATTGCATTCATGAAACCATAGCCCCATTTGGGAGTCATTTTTAGCACTAATGAATCTTGTCACTTAATTAAGAGCTAGTGGGCTCGTGTGTATGAAAATTGATTCTTGAATTATCCAAAATAGGACAAATTGGGAATGCATAAATTTACATTACAGGCAGTAGTGAATGCTTGAATCCAATCAAGAAAAAAAATTTCATGGTCTCTTGTTGTTCTCTAGGTACATATTTAGGTGTGGTAACATTTACCTTGTGTACTTGGAGAACTGTGGGGAGATACTATCAAAATTTTGTCAGAGTGGAATCAGGCATTTGAGTTGCTAGCTGCTAATTGCAATGTAAACTATGCATTCCTGAGTGGGATATAGGGCCACTTTACCCTTTAGAGAAAAGTTATGATTCATGTTTCGTCTTTGTAATGAGTAACATGTTTGACTTGTGTCAGGTAAGGCAACAATGGATAAGAGTTGGATGGACTTGAAGGGCAAGAATTGGGCCAGATACGTGAAAGGGATTAAGGATTTTATTAAGTTTGATCGTGCATTTGTGGATGAGAGCAATAGGATAAGATGCTAGTGAATGAGGTGCAATAATAAGGATTATATGCATATAGACGAGGCTAGAGCGCATATACTCAAGTATGGTATGGACAAGAAGTATAGGTGTTAGAAATTTCACGGGAAAAAACGTAAAGTACGAGTGGTGAGTGGAGATGAAGACGGTGATGAGGACGATGACTTGGGTGAAAATGTTAGACTTGGTTACGATGGATTGCCAGAAATGTTGGCGGACATGCAAAAGGTGTGACTACAAGCCACGGTCCAGGTCTTAGGAGTGATACTGAAGAATTAGAAACATTTTTGGATCCTTTGTTGAGAGAAGCAAGACACCATTATATCCGGGTTGTGTGAAGCTTTGTGACACTTGATTTTCTTGTCAAGATCCTTCATATTAAGACCATAAACCGATGGACAAACAAATCTTTCAATATGACCATTGAATTGTTTAAATTAGCACTACACGCAAGGGAGACCCTTCTTAAATCACTTTATGATGGGAAAAGATAGTTGAGGGACTTGGGTCTTGGATATATCCCTATTCATGCTTGCAAGAACGATTGCATGTTATATTGCAAGGAAACTGATCAAGGATGTGTTAAGTGTATGGTGTGCCATGAACCTAGGTACAAGGTGAATGAAGGAATGCGTAAGGAAATTTCGCATGAGGTGTTGAGATAGTTTTGGTTAAAACTGAAGCTAAAGAGGTTGTGCATGTCTCGGAAGACGACTGAAAAAATGCGGTGGCATAGTGAGAAGCATGTTAGTGAGGCATATGTATATAGGCATTCGACAAATTCTCAAGCTTGGAGTTAATTTGATAAAAATCATTATTGATTTTCCAATGAACCACGTAGTGTACGATTTGGGTTGGCTAGTGATGGTTTAAATCCATTCGGTGACATGAGTAATGCCTAAAGCATGTGGCCAGTGTTGCTTGTGCTCTATAACTTGCCACCGTGGAGATTTATAAAAGAACCATTTATCTTCATGTCGTTGCTTATTCCTAGGTTGAAGTCTCTTGGAAATAAAATTGATGTTTATTTGCAACCGTTAGTGGATAAGTTAAAGGAATTGTGAAAGGTTAGGACTAGAGGCATACGATGTATCTACGAAGGAGACATTCCGATTGCAAGCGGCGTTGTTATGGACCATGAATGACTTTCCCCGCATATGCCAACTTTTCTAGGTGGAGTCGGAATGGGTATCTAGCATGTCTGGTATTCAATAAGGATGCATATTTCCTACATTTGTCCAATGGAAATAAGATATGTTATATGTGTCATCCGCAGTTTTTTATTGCCATCACATGTACGATGAACCCACCAGAAGAATCTGTTTGATAGCAAACCTAAGCGCAGATTGGCACCTCGTGAGTTGTCTAGGGGGGACTTGTTGGTCCACTTGGCCAACATCCAACAAGTGAGGTTTAGGAAGATACCGGGTTCTAAGAAGAGAAACCATACTAATATAGAGTATAATTGGATGAATAAAAGCATATTTTTTTTATTTTCCGTATTGGAAGACATTGAAGTTGAGGCACAATTTGGATGTTTTACACATTGAAAATAATATTTGTGATAATGTGCACAGAACCTTAATAAACATTGAAAGGAAGACGAAGGGTACTATTAAAGCTCAGATAAACTTGTAAGAGTTAGGCATAAGGAAGGAGTTGCAACTAGTATGTAGCGGAGATAAAATTTTCGTGCCTCATGCATACTATACATTATCATTCGATAAGTGAACGAGGATTTTTGAGTGGTTTAAATCAATGAAGTTCCTAGATGGATATGTATCGAATGTATATCGGTGTGTGAATGTTAAAGATAGAAAAATATCTAGCTTAAAGAGTCATGATTGCCACGTACTTTTACAACTACTTCTTTCAACTGTAATACGTGGATATCTATCCGAAAGCGTATCAACGACATTAATTGTATCGGGATGCTTTTTTAAGGAATTAAGTGCCAAGATGTTGAAGTTGGAAGTACTAGAAAATCTTGAAAATGATGTTGTTGTAATCCTCTACAAGTTGGAAATGATCTTTCCTCCACCTTTCTTTTATGCTATGATTCATTCGGCTATGCATTTGCTACAGGAGGCTAGAATTGGTAGACCGGTCCATTATCGTTGGATATATCCAATTGAAATGTATGTAACTTAATATTTAATATGTCTTATATGTCCACAAATTTAATTAATTTGTTGAATTATTATTTTCACAGATTCTTGTACACATTAAAACAATACGTATGTAACAAAGCATGACTAAAAGGATCAATTGTTGAGGCATACGTAGATGTTAAATGTTTCACGTTCTATTCTATGCATCTTATAGATATTGAGACGAGGTTTAATTGTGAAAAATGAAATTCTGATAAATTTCCACTGTAACCATGATCTGACCTAGCAGTGTTCAATAAGAATATACGAACATTAGGTGCTTCATCATATGAATGGTATCATCCTAAAGACTTGGAAAAAGCACATTATACCATTCTCAATAATTGTGATGAAACATTGCTATATTTTAAGTAAGTTTACCATGCACTCTTCATAATGCTACCTTATTAGTGGAATCCAAGTTACAAAAAATATATCTTATCTTATATAGTGAGCATACGACTGAGTTTTAAAGAGAAAATGTTACAAATGTAGAGAAAATACAATAGAAACTATTTCCTAAGTGGTTCGAAAGTTGTGTAAGTATAACATATCTTATTTTGATGTTAATTACTTAATTAGCATTTATTCATTTATTTTTCTACTTTTAATTTTATTAATAGATAAAGCTCTTGTAAAACCAATGATTATCTAATGCATACGATCAACTATATACCTTGGCATGTGGCCCAAATGAGAGGATATATAGGTACACCAGTTGCATTATTGATGGCATTCGCTTTCACACTGAAGCAACGTAAGGTGCACTATAGAACAAAAAATTGTGGTGTCATGGTTGAGGGTAGGTATGAAACATGAAAATGCTTGGATTACTATAGTGTCGTAGAAGATATCATAGAGATTCGTTACCTGCGTAACTTAGTGTATTTGTTCAAATGTAATTAGAGGGATGTCAGTAACAGAAAAATCAGAATACAGGTTGATAAGCACTTCATAAGTATTAATATGTTATAGACGACATTCAATGATGATCCTTATGTACTGGCTTGACAAGCCAAGCAAGGTTTTTGTTTCAAGGACACAAATATAAGAGGTGAATGGCATGTTGTATAAAAAATACAATTTAGAAATGTGTATGATGTAGTTGAACTTCAGGATAGGGAGGAAAATTTAGCCCAGAATGAGGAGGCACTACAAGAAGAGTTTCAATAGGTCTATGATGGTATTGTCTAGTAAGATCTAATGCATGTGACGTCCATGCTCTAGCTAAATAGGACTGACGTAGAACCCAATCATGTAGTAAATGTTGCCTTCCAAAATACCGTGCATTTAAATCCGAGGGACATAATATTCATCAATGATAATGATGATGAAAGTGATTTTGATGATGACCTATTATTGGAGTATTGTTCTAATAATGAAGAAATTGTTGGAACATATGATGATATAAACTTTGACGAATAATTATCCTAGGTATTACATATATAATTTCGGATATCAATTTATTCGGTTAATTTTTTACATGTTTTCATTTATTTTTCTACTTGTATATATGGCAACTCCCAGTGCACGCCAACTACCCACCACCCTAGGGTTAGACCTATCGACCTCTAGTGCCTATGATAGGTATTAGCCTTTTCTCAACAGGTTCAGCTACACATGCTCCTGCTCTAACATCCACTCCTACTGATGCTACTACTACCGCTACTCCTAATGGTATGTTATTAATGTTCAATTCATATTTATTTTTTTTTGTACTATTTGTTTTTATGACGTTTCTTCAAAAAGCTTCGACCTTTATGCCTAGACTTAGGCGCGGTAGGTCAAAGAACACCAGATTACAACAATAGAGGGATGCATCTAGGGGCGCTCGTCTTCACATCTTATCCCTCGAAGGACTGATCAAGCCTTTTGGTGGGTGGGCTCAAGAGTTTGCCATCGAGATCGACATCATTTGCCGACTTCATACACCACTTCATGTCAGCGACTAACATGATGTCATCGAGGAGCAACGACGGGAGCTCTACGATCACATTTTAGTTTGTCCTTTATTATTTAATTCTATTTATTTATTTACATATGTAATGAATCGCTGCTCTAATCTTAATATGAAATGATTTTGCAGGAGAAATTTGAGATTGACGTCTATCTACCGCACGTGCAGAATGCGGTAGATGGCTACGTGGGGGTTTGCTTTAGGAACTATGCCACAATTTGCACGTGCATTATAGTAAGGAGGTAGATGCAGGCAGAAAACCCGCACAAGAAGAGTTACAAAAGGGTATCAGCAAGAGGACCAGGTTCTCTTTTTTGATTGGTAGGACATTGACGAATTCAAGATAATCAAATTGCATGATTAATAGTTTTATAATAATTTATTGCATATGTATTAACATTGTTAAATTTAACTTACAAGTGGTTAGTATAAGAAATGCAGAAAGTAGGAGCAAGCAGAAGTTGAATCATTGTGGTGGTTCACGTTCATTTATACACCACATACATGATATGGTAATTATAAGTGTGTCTATTTTTTAATATTAGAAATACGACATTTCAGAATCTTAACTTAATAATGTTATTATTATTGCAGAGCGTTTTGGGCCTTTGACCGCCCAAAATGTCCGAAAACGATCAAACTACCACCAAACTGGTTTACACACCTAAAAAATAATTAAATACACGTGCTCAAACTTACATTACAAAATTTTTGTTGGGACCAAGGGGTCCGATATTGTAATTGGTTAATACGGTTCAACAAAATGTCCTTTGATTGTAATTATTGCATTAATCCTAGGTTTAAATGATCTCAATGCCTATTCTACTCCAAGACACTCGAAGCTTTATTACTGTGCACATCTACCAGTCAACTTGGTTCATGAAGGGTAATTTGGGTATTTTAGACTTTTGTTTTGATTTGGATTTTACACACTCACACATTGCATGCATTGCATATAGTATACATCATAGCATCATGTGTGTAGTTGACTTGTGCTGCAAAATAATTTTTCCAAAAATGCATATTTAAAAATACTTTGAAAAAATGAGTTCACAAAGCAAGTAAAGAATGAGCAACTCTCTGTTGCTCGTTCAAATGAACCATTGGCTCATTCGAATGAATAATTGAGGCTCGTTCTTGCTCATTTGATCTCGTTCGAAAGGACTGCATCAAATGATGAGTTGTAACCTCTATATTTTCCTCATTTGATATTCGTTTCTTACTCGTTCGAATGAAGGGTGATCGTTTGAACAAATTACTGATTTGTTCGAATGAATACTACGCAAAAAATAGAAAAAATTTCTATTTTCTAGCCTCTTTTGAGATCTAATCTCAATGATATATATTAACGAAAATTCAGTTTGAGATTAGTGAGAACAGAGTAAGAGAGAGTTCAAATTGTGAGAGCTATACACTTGATAGATCTTAAAGCTTTCATAAGTAAACATTCATACTTATAATTCATATACATCTCTACTCTTATCATTCATTGATTTTAATTACATCACATGATCCAAATCAATTCAAAGAGCCTTAGTTCCTTTTCAATTCACCATTGAAGAGTTTGGAGTTCAAACTTGAGGATTCATTGTTGAGTGATCGAAGGAGTTTGAGGTTGCAATGAGTTGCAATTGTCAATTGTAAAAGAATCAAAAAATCTAATATAAACCAATTCAACCCCCCTTCTAGATTAGTTTCACACCATGGGACCAACCATTAATTTAGATGCCCGATTTGCAACTTTTGCCAAAAAAAAAAGGGACTTAAGTGCCGAAAATGGCTTGTTTAAGGCCTTTGACGCTCAAAATGCCCAAAAATAGTCAACCACCACCAAAACACTTCACACATCTCACAACTAATAAAAAACACATGATCAAACTTATAAAACACAATTCGCATGCCTGGTTTGCAGCTTATGCAAAAAAAAAAAAAGGACTTAAATGTCGAAAATGACCTATTTTGGGCATTTAACCACCCAACATACCCGAAAATGGTTAAACAACCACCAAACGAGTTCACACACCTCACAAATAACAAAATATACATTCTCAAATTTATGGTACACAATTCGGATACCCAATTTGTAATTTTTGCAAAACCATGGAGACTTAAGTGTCGAAAACAGCCTGATTTAGGCCTTTGACAACCCAAAATTCCCAGTATGGGTCAAACCACAACCAAACCAATTCGCACACCTCAAAACTAATAAAATACACATACTCAAACTTACAGGTACACAACTCGAATGCTCGGTTTGCAACTTACACAAAAAAGAAACTTAAGTGTCAAAAATAGCCCATTTTGGGCCTTTAACTGCCCAAAATGCCCAGAAACGGTCACACCACTAAACTAGTTCACACACCTCACACCTAGTAAAATACACGTGCTCAAACTTACTAAACACAATTCGAATGTCCAGTTTGTAACCTATGCAAAAAAAAAAAATTGTTATTTTATAATTTTTCTTAATATTTTTTACATAACTCTAATAATTTTGAATTTCTCTTTTCAAATTACTAGATTGTTGTTTCAATAGGCAATGAGGTGCACCGGGCTAGGTCGCTGGCTTTTTTCCTTCTTCTTTTTCAAACATTAATCTGTATATTTGGAACAATTTTTAATTGATTACACTAATTTGTATTTGTAATCAGAAATAATATTTATAATTAAATTTTGTTATATTTATGACACGAATTTCATATATCTATTGTTACGTATGTGATTATATTATATTATTGATGACACAATTTTGAACATGTGAAAATTGAATGTAAAAATTGTAAGTGCGAAAAAACATGTAAAAATATTATGAGTCGCACACATTGTTCATTGCTAATATGAAATTATTAGCAACGCATGCTGGGCGCCGCTGATAATGAACTATTAACGGTGCACACTAAACGCCACTAATAGTTCCATTATTAGCGGCATCCAGCGTGCGTCACTAATAATATGTTATTAGCGTGCGGCACATGCCTAAGCACTTCTGATAATGAACTATAAGCGGCGATGTACTTTTTGGCGACATTTTAAAACACCGCTAATAGCGTATTAATAGCGATATTTTTTGGCTGAACGCCGTTAATAGTATTTGTGACACTACTATTATCGGCGTTTACTGCAAAACACATGTGAATGCCGCTAAAGGTCATTAGCAGTGTTTCTTAGTTTATTAGCGATGCTTCTAAACGCCGCTAATAGTGTTGTTTTTTTGTAGTGCATTAGTATGAGTGTCAAATAGGAAAATATGAAGATAGGTCTCATTTGCAACTTCAAATGTAAAGATTGAGAAAAAAATTGAAGTTGATCTTCAAATCACTAATGTCACTATTCATGCATTGTATATGTATTATTCATGCACTAGTTCATTTTTATAATTACTCCCAACTAATAATTAACTATTGTTCTATTTTAATAAAGATTTGATATTTTAAATTAATTCATCAATTGTTTTTTTGAAATAATTTCAATAACATTTAAAGTCTCAACATCTTATTAAAAATATAATATAATTTTAACTTGATTAATAACAGAAAGATGAAAAATCTGGACTGTAATGCAATTTGTTAGTTTCTTAATTTATTTTATTAGTTTGTAATGCATTTTTATTTATTATCTAAAATATTTTCTTTTGTAATTTCTTAAATAGATCATTGAGTTAAAAAAAAGTGATAAATTATTGAACTTTGGTTAAATTAATTTCATTTTGGATAAAAAATAACTTTATCAAATTTTGATTTTTATTGGTTTATAAAAGAATACAAATTTGAAGAATGAATAATAATTTAAATATTTAGAATCTTGGAGTAAAAATGTCAAAAAGTGAAACTATTAATTTCAAATTTAAAAAAGATGTCAAAATAAAGATAAAAATGAAGAGGATGGCTTGGAGATACTTTAAATGCAAGATAGTGGAACTTACTTGAATAAATGCAAATAGATTCAATTGCTAGAGTTATAAGTCGGGCCGGCCAGAATGGGCACAATAAGATAGGGAAGCAGGTCAGGTCAGGTTAGGTATGACACGATTTAACGGATTCTGTCAAGCCTAACCTTCTAAGTCCGTGGCCTAAACACGGCACCACACGACACGCTTGAAAACATGATACGACTTAGGCTCAAGCATGAGCATGGCAACACATGGCAACCCATGGGCACACAACCTATTAGGTCTAATTTATTTTCTATTTTATTGTCATTTATTATTATTTTGTGAAATATTCAAGAAAAAAATTATAAAAAGTTGAAAAAAAATATTCAAAGTTAAAAAATATTATAATAACAAATAACAAAGTAAAAATAATAATATTAAACTAAGAAATAACAAAATAAAAAATTACAAAAGTTAAATAAAATATTACAATAACAAATAATAAAGTAAAAAATAATGATACTATATGATTAGGTTAATAAAAAATAATGATACTATATGATTGGGCTAATAAAAAATATAACATTTAATAATTTTTAAAATAAATAAATAATTTTAAAAAAATTACGGTCCATTTAGTTATTAAAAACAATAAAAACAAAAGATGGATAGGAAAAAAAAATTGGCGGGGGCTCGTGGACCCACACAACACAAACTATGTTAGATTTAAGTTTTCTTTAATGGATAACGCATAACATGATGACATGAAAAAGCCTACCTAAATCGGGTTGGGCTAGGCTGACCCGATCTATTTGACATGTCTATCAATTATATAGAGTCCTGCCAATTGGTCCATTTGACACATCTATCAATTGTACAGATTACTGCAATTCAATTGACTAGGTAGACTCAATTGGCAAGCGGATTGGACAAAATGTCACGCCATACAAAATAATTTTTTCGTGTTTGGTACTTTGGCTAATTGAATCCCATTGAAAACATTTTGCTTTTCTATAACATCACTCATTTGTCTACGAAATAAGTGGGTAAAAAAAAACACTACCTGAGTGAATTACGAAGCGCAAATTCATAATTTTAAAATGACAAAATATGAATAGTGATGAGTATTTTGACTTTATATTTTCAGTATGATGTGTCAAAATATAAGTACCATTAAAAATCATATTCTGCATATTAAAGATACAAACTGAGGAAACAACCTGTGAGCCTTGTGGCACTGACGTAGGAAACAAACAAGACGTCATATGAGTTCGAGAGCTCATTTTCTCTTTAAAAGCCCCAAAACTTGCTGCAACGACAGAGAAGAAGAAACAGAGAGAGGGTAGAGCTGAAGATCAGAGGGAAATAACATGGGTTCTAGGGAGCAAAAAAGAGCAGCTCTATATGAGAAGTTGCAACAACTTCGTTCTGCTACCAGCTCCAGTGCTGTACACCCCATGACCTTTTTATGCACTTGTTTCGTTTGCCTTTCTTCTCTTATTACCTATCTATCTACCTTTGCATAGATATAAACTATGTAACATGTCAGTGGAAATGAATCTTGCTCTTAAAAAGGCAGGACCTGTATGTATATGTATGTACGTACATATATATATACACACACACATGTATACACATATATAAGGTGCTGTGCACTGAGAGAGAGAGAGAGAGAGAGAGAGAGAAGATCCGCTCATCATGTGTTGCATACATGTTTCAAGAAACTAAGAATCTCACTTTAGAAGATTCTCTTTTTTCTGATCATTTTATTTTCTCTTCCTTAAAGTATAGATAATCTGATTTTGTACTAAATCATATAAAAAAAAATATGAAAGAAGGCACACAAGAGAGTCTGAAACGAATCTGAAACAAATTCCTACATTTCATTCTGATAACTGAGTTTTCAATAGAACTCCGATATATATTATCTTGAATAAAAGAGTTGAACTTTATGGTGCAATTGAATTAATCATACATTTCAGATTTTTTTATTAATAAATTTGTGTTTTGCAGGTGAACAAAACTTCGATTATAGTGGATGCATCGAAGTATATAGAGGAGCTGAAGGGAAGAGTAGAAAGATTGAACCAAGAAGTTGCAAGTTCACAAAGCTCATTACCTATGGTACTGATTATTCAATCAGTTTCTTTCTCTTCAACAGTGTTTGAACATAATAGTACTAACTTGTATCCCATTCACTGTATTACTTATATACTTCAGCAGGTCACCGTGGAAACCCTAAAAAAGGGTTTCCGAATTAATGTGTTCTCGGAAAAGAATTGCCCTGGTTTGCTAGTCTCCGTACTGGAAGCCTTTGAGGAGTTGGGACTTGACGTGCTTGATGCTAAGGTTTCTTGTTCAGATAATTTCCGTCTAGAAGCTGTTGGTGGAGAAGTAAGAAACTAGTTCTATTATTTTCCTTTTTCCTTTTTTTTTTTGTTTTCTGGTTCTCTGTTTTTTTTTTTTGCTGATTAATGTGCATGAATAATCTATATATCTCAGGGTAAATACGTATATAAAATTTTATGAACAATCATGTAGAGTTTTTGTACTTTATAAATCTAATCTGATCATCTATTAGTTGAAACATCACATGTGAGTTGTCCAAATCCGCGTTATGCTCTGAACCACACGCTTTCCATTTTCGATTCTGTGTACTGACAAATTGACGAGTCGCTGCTATTATATACATTTTTTAAATCTATTTTTGTTATTGTATGAATTACAACATACAACTTGGTGGGTGCATGTTCCCCAACATTTATATACACACACACACACACACAAACACACTACATATTGCATGCATTTGTATGTGTTTATATGCATGTTAGTATATTCTTTGTCTTGTTCGTTAATATATGATTTGATAATTGAGTTAGGAGTTCTTGAATTTGCAGAATCATGGACAAGCTGACAGCATAGATGCACAAGTGGTAAAACAGGCAGTGCTGCAAGCTATCAGGAACTGGAGTAATGATCAGGAATAAACCCGTCATCTTTGTTGTCTTCATTTCCCTTCTTTCTTCAGTTCTCTCTTTTGTTGTACCTGGAAAACTTATCTAATGAAGCTAGGGAAGTCCTAAATCTTCTACTTGAAACAAAGTTAGCTCTGGACAATTGACAATTTTTTTTAAACTGTTGGCTAAACGTACTAGAGAAGTACAAGATTTCCATGCCTAAACTGCAGAAGAAAATTAACAAGAGACCATTGTTAATTTCAACAATTTCATGCAAAATGAGTGGCAAATCATGATGAAGAAACTTAATTTTTCATATATATATATTCATCTTTCTTGCTTAGTTAATCCATTGTCATCTGAGTTAATACTGAGGTGAGACGATAAATATGATTAAAATTAGTTAATCTATCCTAGAGTTAATGCATATAGGCCCAATTTTTTATTTTTTGTTGTTAAGTAGAGTACAATTTTATAAAAGAAAAAAATTTGCACAAGTATGCAGGGGCATACCCGAGATTTACACAAAAAACCAACTCAAATATCACAGATCAAAGACTTCCACAAGCTATCGCTACACACTTCAACAAAACAATGAAAACCATCACAAAAATCATTCCAACTAAAAAATGGTCACGGGACCCAAAAAAAAAAAACCCACTATTGAATAAACAAATCCACTAGTAAGTCATTTCAGTTAAAGACATAAACACAACAAATTTAATTAAGTCAGTAACCTACCACCCTTGCGCGGGTAGATTGCCATTATAGTTAACTAATCTCGTTACACTACAAAAAAAGAAAAGAAAAGAAATGTCACTTTTAGCGACACACACGCTAATACTCAGAAAGAAACGTCACTAATAAGTATTAGCAATGCATAAATGGGCGCCTAGTCTGTGCATCGCAGAAAGTCATGCCGCAAATACTATTAGTGACACTAAAAATGTGTCACTAAAAGTAACTATTAGCAATGCATGGTGCACGTCACTAAAAAAATCAAAATGTTGCTAAAAAGAGTCTAAGGGATATCTGTGTGTGTCGCTAAAAGTTTACTCAGAGTCAGAGCACCACATGAGTAGGCCTCACACAAACACATGATCAAATTACTGAAAGACGACTCGGATTACATAGTGAAGATTGAATCACACAAATCATTTTCACATCGAAAGGTGCAATGATTTACACACACAATCGAATATCGAAGCATTTTCACTAAAGCATTTAGTCAAGATTCAAATGATGCAGATATTTTCCAAAACAGTATATATGAATGAATAAAGACAAGACCACGGTTCCAATGTGCATGAGGAAAACAAAGAGGAGTTGTGCATGAACTTTGAATGTGGGCCACGATTAAACTAAGATTGCAGGTTGTAACAAGATAGGAAGAGTTTGATTTTTAAATAAAGTGAGATAATGTAGATGTCGTTTCTTTTAAATTAATCGAGAGTAAGTTTGTATAAATAAACATCACTTATATTATCCTACGATTAATTAAATTTCCTATATGTGTCTAATAATACAGTGGCTATCACATGGTTTTTGTGAGAGCCCTTCTTTACTAAGTCTTCTTTATTTTCTCATGGTATCAAAGCTAAGGCTCTCATACGATTACAAGAATGGTTAGATCATCAACCTTGTCTCTTTCTCTTTCTACATCAAATCTACCTCACCTTATTGCAGTAGTTTCAGTCAAATTAAACTCTACAAATTATCTAATATGGAGGATGCAAATCCTTCTCTTGGTCTAGAGTTTAAAACTCATGAATCATCTTACTTGAGCCAGCACCATCACCTCACTTGATAGAATCAAAGAAGGAAGTTTCCAATCGAAAATATAAAGAATGACAAAGTGTAGACTTGCTATTACGAAGCTGGATAATCAACACATTATCTAAAGAAGCTCTCAATCACTGTTGTTGGACTAAGTACCTCCCAAGATGTATGGAATTGTTCGGAAGAGACCTACCTACAGCCTACCAAAGAAAGAGAACTTCAACTAAAGCGACAACTCCAAATACCAAAGAAAGAAAGTACATCAATTGAGAAGTATTTGGCTCAATTCAAAGCTATTTGTGATAGCCTTAGAGCTATTCAAAGGTCAATATTAGATGAAGACAAGACAATAAGTTTTCTCAAAACCTAGGGAAAAAATATGATGTGTTTGTCACAACAATGCTTTCAAGCCACCCTTTCCAACTTTCAATCAGTTTATCACCACACTTCAAAACTATGAGTTTCGCTTTCAAACTAGTGGAGCAGAAGGAAAATATGATATCGACCTAAATATGGCTTTTGTGGTTCAATGAAATGGAGGTCGAGGAATATCAAATAACGATGATTGTGGGTATTATCCAAACTTTCACTCTAAGGGTCAAGGTTTTGCTCCAACAAATCCAATTCAGAATTTTCACAAAAATGAAAGCTCGGGCCCATTCCAACTCTTTGTCACCATTTCAACTAACTTCTCATATTACCCAAAATCCTCTTGTAATGGCAATCGTAACATCAATAACCAGTGATCCTTTATTCAAATTCAAGGAGGTAATACCAATAGTTATGCTCCTCAATGCCAAATTTGTAATCGTATTGGTTATACTGCTCTTAAATGTTGATACTGTTATGATTATTCATATGACATTAATAGTTCCTTTCCTCAAGCCTTTACTTCTTCCACTATGTAATCCACTTCAACAACTTCGGATATAGATTGGTATCTCGATACAAGAGCCACTTCTCATATGACTTCCGATCTATGTATACTCCATTGTTTAACTATTTGTAGAGGTTCTGATAAAGTTCTTATTGGGAATGGGTCTCTATTGCATATCTCTCATGTTGGTCATACCACTTTGGACTCTTCTTAAGAGAAATTAAAACTATTTGATGTTTTGGTTGTAGCAAACAATAAAAAAGAATCTCATCTTTGTTAGTCAACTAACTACAACCAATTCTTGTGTCTTTGAATTTTTCTCTTCGATTAATAGGGAAGACTCTAGCAACCGGTCAGAGACAAGGAGATCTTTACAACCTCAATAAATTAGATACAATACAAGTATTGGTTATGGTGAAATCTGGCAAAGCTACTAGTGATCTTTAGGCATCAAAGGCTTGGACATCCCAACTCCAAGTTTCTTCATATTTTGGCATCTCAGAAGTCTATTGATGTTTCTGCTTGGTTGAAACTTGAGAAAATTTGTAATAGCTGTCTATTATAGCCTTAGGTCCCAGTGTGAAACTAATCTAGAAGGGGGGTTGAATAGGTATGCTCGATTTTTTAATATCTCCAATTCTTCAACTACAACACTACCAACTACTTCAAATGGCAAATAAAAGAATTGCAACTGTAATGTATACAAGTCTATCAACTATTCCAAGCCATTCAAATATGCAATCATGTAGTATTGATCAATGCATACTATTCAACTAAGTCCAATTGATTCACAAGTTCAATTTAGATATCAATTTATCAATTTCAACTCAAATTCAACTATGTGATCAATCAACAATTCACTAATTGAACTCACAATTCAATTTTCCCAACTGAGGTTTTCAATTATCAATTCAATATTCTATGAACATAATTATGAAAACCTAAATTTTCAAGTAAGCGAATGCAATTATATCTAGCAAATTATGAATTGTAAACATATAGAAAGAGAAGAATGCACATAATGATGATGCAGAAACCACCTTGGAAAACTATCTTTGGTGGAGAACTCTGTAGCCAGCCAATGCTTGGGGAAGCAAATCACTATGATTGATATTGAATTACCCGTAAACTTGATACGATCTAAGTACCTCTAGCACCGTTTTACGCATTCACCCCATCAACCTCCCTTAAACTGATAAGCTCCTCATAAATGAATTCTCCATACAATCGGATCCTCTTTCGATCTCGGACTCCTCCGATCAAGCCTCTCACAATTGTGAATCCACACAACTTCAGTATCTACCGATTTCTCAATGCCAAATCCTCAAGTTTGAACTCTCTTCTCTAATGGTGAAAATGTGAATTGGGGGCTCTTTGATATGATTAGGATTGTGTGGAATTGATCGAAATCAATCGGTGAAATCAATAGAGAAAGACATGATATGTAACATATATGAAGTTCTTCATTGGAAGCACTTAGATATAGCAATTCTAGGGCTCTCACAATGATGAACTCTCAATGCTCTATTTTCTCGATTCTCTCTTTGCACAGCTCTGAATTCATTTGTATTTTTTGTGTGAAGATCAGATCTCAAAAAGCTTGAAAATTTGTTTTATCGTAGTATTCGTTCGAACGAAGGTAAGGCTCATTTGAGTGACCACTTTTCTCATTTGAAAGAGCATGGAACAAGCTTGAAACGAGCAAAACTCTGAGTTTGCAACTCTTTGTTTGAATTTAGACATTTTGAATGAATGAAAATGAGTAAATGGCCTTTCAATTGTTCATTCAAATGAGCCACAAGGTTTATTCGAACAAGCAATAGAAGGTGATCATTCTTTACTTGTCTTGTAAAATTAATTTTCTGAACTGTTTGAAATATGCATGTTTGGGAAATCTATTTCATAATCACAAGACCACTTCACACATTATGATATAAAATAAATTATATGCTATGCATGCAATGTGTGACTGTGTGAGATTAAAATCACAAAAAGAGTCCAAATTACCTAATTACCTATCAAGTACCAAGACGGTCCGTAGTAGATCACGACAATAAAGCTTGAACCTTCTTGGTGTAGAACAGACAATGAGATACTCTAAACCTAGGACTAATGTAGTGATTACATTGAAAGTTTATTTTTTCAAAACCGGATCAACCAATTACAACAATGGACCTCGTGGTCCTAACACTATCAAATAGGAAAAAATTATCGTTTACCATTTTCCTTGAATAATAATAGCAGTTTTGTCCCTTTAGCTAAAATTCATTATGATTTCACTACAAAAATAAGCAATTTTTACGACGCACGGTGTACGTCGCAAAAAAACCCACTATTCGTGACGTACACCACTGGGCGTCGCCAAAAGCCACATAAATGCCTTTCTTGCGCTAAAAAAAAATGTGCCGATCAGTTAGCGACGTGCCCATAAATATTAGCGACACACACGTGCATCACCCAAAGTTAGCGACGCGCGATATGCGTTGCGAATAGTGGGTTAATCTTAACGACGCCATGTTAAGCAATTATTGGCGACGCGCATAAGCTTTTTAGAGACACTCACTGTGCGTCGCTAAAAAAGCCCCCCATTTATACCCCAATCGTGTGACCTTTGGTTTTCTCTTCTTTTTCTCTTGGTTTGGAGCCCTGTTTTTTTCTCTCTTTCTCTCGGTCTTTCACTTTCACTCCCCACGCTAGGTGCGGACAGAGGCGGATGAAATTTTGGGCAACGGAGGCGGACGACGGTGGATCGGATATCGGTGACAGACCAAGTTTCTTTCTTGCAAGACGGTAAAGTCATTGCTTTCTTGTTAAAACTTACCTTCCTTGCCTTTCGAATCCTTGATCTTCCTTTTTGTATGGAGTCTCTCTTGTTAGGGTTTTCTTTTTCTTTTTCTTTTTGGTAATTTTTTTGGGGTGTTTTTCTTCTTTACTGTACATAAGTTGAAATCACATCACAATTTTAGTTGATGCTTCTTGAGTTTTTGGCTAAAACGACTCCATTTTAAAAGTGAAATCACTCAAATCATTTGTAATAATTTCATTTTAAAGAAAAAAAAAGTGAAATGGAGCCCATTTAACAAAAAATGGAGTGCCAATAAGGGATCTTGTCATGAATAAAAGAGTTAAATGTATGGATGTTTGGGGGGAATCAATGGAAGCAGTACGAAAGGCAAGACTTCCATAGACCATTGATTTTTCAAAAAACTAACCCTATCTTCAACCACTGCAAAATAGCCCTTGGGGGAGAGTAACACCATAAAATAATTACTTGAGTTGCAGATTCATTTTTATGGGGCCATAAAGCTGCAAAACATGCTTCTTTTACCTTCAGCCATTGGCCCCAGTACAGCTAAGGCTATGGCTGCCACACGGTTTGAGTCACACTCCTTTTGAAACCCAAGATTCTGAAGACAAACCAAAAAGGCAAAAAGAGTGAATGTGTCTTTGACACAAACATACTCTGCTTTCAAACACTACATTAGGTGTACAACATTTGATATATGCAGAGCAGTAGACTAATGAGATTTCTTAATTGTTTGGTTCCGAAAATGGGTCTCGTTGATTTTTATCGTTTGGAATGTCATTCTGCAATGTTGTAATATTCATACACTTATAGATATTGGAGCTTTGAAGTTGATTGGATTCTAGTAAATCCTCCTGCTAACAGTTGTTTAAGCCATTGTTTACTTATCAATCACAAATATGCATGCACGCATGAGAGAGAGAGAGAGAACTATGAGACAAACGAAATTTGATACCTGACAATTGATTTTTTTTTTTTTTTTATCTCTTTTGAATCTGTTCTGCGACAAAGCATTGAGAAAAGAACAATACCTCACTGAGTTAGGTTTCATCTTTTATTATTAGAAAATCTATCAATTAATGCTAATAAGTAATTTTGACATTTAAATAAGGTTATTTTAGTTTAAATGATCACATATTTTAACGGAGTTAACATGAAAGCAAATTATTGGATTTTCTTTTTTGTAGCAAAAGGTTCTTATTTGACCATATTAGGTAGCCAAAAAGATTTTATGGACTTTTTGGATTGAAAAACAAAATTTAAGAACTTTTTAGTATTTTTTTCAAAAATATTCATTTTATATTTTAATTTATTTTTGTCTCATCTCTTTCTCTCTTTTTTTTTTTTTCAATTACTTTCTCATCTATTTTTAGTTCCCTCCTTTACTATTTAAGAACCGGCTATTTTTTTTTGTTAGCTTCTCTCTCTCTTTTTTTTGTTATCATCTCTCTCTCTTTTTTGAGGAAAATTAATATATGTATTGGTTTGAAGAATGTTAATTTTGGTATTGAATTTTGTGAGCTCCAAATCATGTTAGTACACATCAAAGAGAAAATAAAGATAAAAAGAAAATTAGAAAAAATATTTTTACATTTTATATACTGGTGAAATTATAGTTGAATATATTAAAAATTTTAAAATTTTGTAGTGAGCATTAGGGAAAATAAATTAATATTTTGTAGATGTTCATTGTTTATCTTTAAAATGATAGGCATTTTATTTTTCTTGGGTAGTATATCCTGATGAATAATATTAGAAATTTACTTAGTCTAGAAGTATTTTGATGTCTTCATTAGGTATTTTCACTTTTTATTATCATTTATATGTATGTAATGTTTGACTTGAATATTAATACATGATTTTATATCTCGTGAAATTAGAAGTAAGAGTTTATTGATAATTTATAATCTTTTGGGGCAATTAATTTCTTAGATTGTCATCAAGACATTGTTTTTTATTTTTTTCCATGAGTAAAAAAGAAGAAGAGGAAAAGAAAATGAGCTAGTTGTTGAATAAATTCTTAAATAAATTAAAATGACCATCTCTGAAGTTTAGTGAAAATACACATAGACTCCTCAAGTTTGAAAAATTACACTGATCATATCTCTGCTTTCGTTGTTGGCTAAGATACACCCTTACTGTTATCTAACTGTTAGGAAATGTGACAGAAATTATTTTTTGCATTTTGTTAATACCAAAACTACCCTTGTTGAATTAAAATGACTAATATACTCTTTTATAATTGTATAAAATAACTTTTATGCCCAAGTGGCTATATTATAATTGGACAAATTTTATATGAATTTGTGTGTATACGTTGAATCTCAAATTTAAATCGTATCTGAATAAAAAATAAAAAAAAGTAAGTATCATCTCAAAAAGAACCACGATTACAAATATAAAAATCATTCAACAACCTTTAAAATTTGACAAAAATCTCAACACACCTAAAGCCATAAAGTATCTTGACAAACATAAAGTGATGAATCTATTGTAATATTTGTACATAGTCAGGTTATCTTATATTTAAGAGTGAGAAATAATGAAAAAAAAATATGTTATTTTTATCATTATTCATACAATTATATATATATATATATAGCTAGGATGGAACCCTACATTGAAGACAATGAAATTTCCTAGATATATAATTATAGTTACAAATTTGTTTAGTGAATGTTAAGTGTTGATTTTTTTATTTTTTTGATTAGAGTTTAAAGTCGATACGAATGATCCATTGAACAAACAACGTATTATGAAGAATATTTGTTTGTTACTGAAGAATCAATTTGTTTGTTATGAAGAATAATGATAATGTGTTAGTATCAAGTGTAATGGATTTCGGCTTTTATAATGTAATGGATATTCAATTTTATGATGTAATGGGCATTAATTTTTACTTCGATTAGGATTTTATTTTTTATGATTAAATAGAAACAATTTTATTGTTAAACTTTCTTTGTAGATATGGTTAGACCAGGTTCACGCAGGCGCAGAGTTATGCAGGACCCATCGACCCCTTCCCCCTCATCTACAAGGTCGACCAATCCTGCCGTCGATGATATGCATAGTTTCTATTTTTATTAATGATAATATAAATATGGTACTAATTGTTTCTATTTTATTTCTTCTAAAGCTTCGGCCGCCGCTTCTAGACAAGGGCATGGTAGGTCTAAGAATCGTAAGCTTGCAGGTTCAAATGGAGACAGCGGTGGGTGCGCGCGCCTTTGGATTGAGATACCTCCGGGCTTGCTGAAGTTTGTTAGTGGGTGGGCACAGCAGTTCACCACGGAGGTCAGCATCATTTGCCGGCTATGCGCCCCACTCCATATTAGTGACTGAAGTCGAGTCACTGACGCGGAAGAGATGGGATATTCATGCGCATATCCTGGTATGTCTTTTATTATTGTGTTCACCTAAATTTTAACATATCTAATACCATAATGTTTTGACAATGACATACTTTACAGGAGAAGTTTGACATCGACCTCGACCTGCCTCATGTCGTGAAGGCAGTGGACCGTTACTTGGGAGTCCGTTTTAGGGACTATCGACACAGGCTCCACATGCACTACCAGGCGGAGGTGGTAGCCGGTAAAGAGCCTCGCGACAGACCTTATAGGGGGGTGGCGGTGGAGGATTGGATGTCACTATGCGACCGGTTCGCTAGTGATGCATTCTAGGTAAAAATTATCAAAATTAATTTTGTTGTATGATAAATCATTATCATTTATACTAACCTTCTTTGTTTTGGCCAGGTGTAGGAACATAGCAAGAAAAATAATGAGAGCAGAAGCAAGCAACAGGTGACCCACTGTGGTGGATCACGATCTTTTGTTAGGTATAGGCATGAGATGGTAAATTAATACATGTATCAAGTTCTTATTGTATAATTTTTCATGAAATTAAGCTTCATAAGCTACTGTTTATTTGCTGCAGTGAGACCAGGAGACTGATGCACCACTTAGCCCCATTGAGTTGTGGCACAAGACGCACTACAATCCCTAGAAGGGTTGGACTGGGCCTAAAGCTCAGTGGCTTTATGTAAGTTATTTATGTATATATAACAGTATTATTAATTTAATATTAATCTAAAGTTATAAAAGTAGTAACATATATTTCTGTGCTTTTATAGGAGGAGATGGTCCAGTTGCGTGCTCAACCGACTCTTGAGGGTGAGCATCTGTCGACTGATGACCAAATACGGGAGACTGTTCTGGGTAAGAGGCACGGATATGTGCGTGGCTTAGTGAGTGGGATGGAGCCGACGACATCGTCTTCTACCGTCGAGCGCGATGCTAGGTTTCACGCAGCCACCAAGAGAGCTGAGGCAGTTGAGCGAGAGAATGCAGAGTTGCGGCAGAAGATGACATCGCTCGAGGAACGCCAGGCCCAGCTAGAGGCTCTTGTGCAGACGATGCTCAACCAATAGAGAGGCTCTGTTCAGCCTTAGTAAGTTTTTAAAATTATATACTTTGGTGGATTTATTATTTAAAGAAAATGTTATGTAAAATTAAAAGATATATTTGCACGAACTTATTTAATTTCATCGTTTCGAATGACCGTTAAAAACTTTTGTAAGTTTCTGCTCCAAAAAGGCCCATTTTGGGGTTTTAACGAATCGAACCACCGGTTACCTGCCTACTGACCCTGAAACCTCATCACACACCTCCCAAATAATAAAATAGACTTACACAAACTTACGCTACTCGGTTCGGATGTCCGGTCTGAAACTTTTGCAAGTTTTTGCTCCAAAAAGGCCCATTTTGGGGTTTTAACGAACCAAAACACTGAATACCGGCCTACCAACCCTGAAACCCCATCAAACGCCTCTCAAATAATAAAATATACTTGCACAAACTTACGCCACTTGGTTCGGATGCCCGGTCTGAAACTTTTGCAAGTTTCTGCTCCAAAAAGGCCCACTTTGGGGTTTTAACGGACCAAAACACCGGATACCAGCCTACCGACCCCAAAACCCCATCACACACCTCCTAAATGATAAAATAGACTTGCACAAACTTACGCTACTCGGTTCGGATGCCGGTTTGAAACTTTTGCAAGTTTCTACTCCAAAAAGGCCCATTTTAGGATTTTGACAAACCAAAACACTGGATACCGGCCAACCAACCTTGAAACCCCATCACACACCTCTCAAATAATAAAATATACTTGCACGAACTTACGCCACTCGGTTCGGATGCCCGGTCTGAAACTTTTACAAGTTTTTGCTCCAAAAAGGCCCATTTTGGGGTTTTAACGGACCAAAACACTGGATATCGGCCTACCAACCCCGAAATCCCACGAAAGACCTCCAAAATGATAAAATGGACTTCCACAAAATTACGCTACTCGGTTCGGATGCCCGGTCTGAAACTTTTGCAAGTTTCTACTCCAAAAAAGCCCATTTTGGGGTTTTGACGGACCAAAACACCAAATATCGGCCTATTGACCCCAAAATCCCATCGCACACCTCCCAAATGATAAAATAGATTACATGAACTTACGCCACTCGGTTCGAATGCCCGGTCTGAAACTTTTGCAAGTTCCTGCTCCAAAAAGGCCCATTTTAGGGTTTTGACAGACCAAAACATCGGATACTGGCCTACCGACCACGAAACCCCATCACATACCTCCCAAATGATAAAATAGACTTGCACAAACTTACGCCACTCAGTTCAGATGCCCGGTCTAAATGTTTGCAAGTTTCTAGTCTAAAAAGGCCCATTTTGGAGTTTTGATAGACCAAAACATCGGATATCAGCCTAACAACCCTGAAACCCCATCACACACCTCCCAAATAATAAAATAGACTTGCATGAATTTACAACTCTCGGTTCGGATCACCAGTTTGAAACTTATACAAGTTTCTACTCCAAAAAGGCTCATTTTCGGGTTTTGAAGGACCAAATCACCGGATATCGGTCTAGCTACCATGAAACCCCATCATACACCTCAAAAATAATAAAATAGACTTGTAAGAACGTACGGCACTCAGTTCGGATCACCGGTTTGAAACTTGTGCAAGTTTCTACTCCAAAAAGGCCCATTTTTGAGTTTTGACATACCAAAATGCCGGATATCGGCCTACCAACCCTGAAATCCCATCACACACCTCAAAAATGATAAAATAAACTTGCACAAACTTATAGCCCTCAATTTGGATCAACGGTTTGAAACTTATGCAAGTTTTTGCTCCGAAAAGGCGGGTTTTCGGGTTTTGAAGGACCAAAATACCGGATATCCGCCTAACTATCTCGAAACCCCATCAATTCGGATTAGTGGTTTACACCTTATGCTACTTTATGCCATTCTTACTATTTATGCATGAAAAAAATAATATATTCACTTTCATATATATTTAATAAGTGTTCTAATATATATCATTTGATCTTTATTTCAGATTGATCGGGATTATTGCGCCAGCGTCTTTAGGTCTTGCATCAGGACTGACTATTTTTATTTATTTATTTTTCTTTTCATCGACATCTGTAGTTACATTTTTTGAGACAATTTTTTATTTTTGTATTTATTGTTAAATTTTACTTTTACAAATGTAAGTAATTAATTAGTAAAATATACATATGAATGTATTTTTTTTGCAATATATATTCATTTCAAAATGTTTGAATTTTACAGTATATTAGGATGGTTGATACAGGTTTAAATAGGAATAGAACAACAAATAAAACAAATAATATATGGAAAAAATAAAAATAAAACTTTTAGCGACACACATAAGGCGTCGCTAAAAGCTAAGAAATCATTTTATAACGATACTTCAAATTCGTCGCTAAGTATTGGCTTCACACTATTAGCGACGCATAACAAGCGTCGCTAAAGGTTGGATAAATATACCACGTTGTGAGTCGCTAAAGGCCACAATTAGCGACACCCTTTGTGCGTCGCTAATGGTAACTTTTAGAGACGCACAAACTGCCCACGCATAGTATTAGTGACTCCCATTCACTATTATTAGCGACACCATGTGTACGTCGCTAAAGGTAACCATTAGCGACGCGTAGCGGTTTGTGCGTCACTAATACTATTAGCGAAACTACCATTAGCGACGCACGAATGTGCGTTGCTAAATAGCTTTAGCGACACATTCTGCTACTATTAGCGACGCTCAAGTGCGTCGCTAATACTCCTGTTTCCTGTAGTGTTTATAAGGTCCTGCTCATGTGGCTTCAGTACAGAATTTCAAATATTATGTGATTTTTGTTGATGACTACACTTAGTTTATGTGGTTGTACTATTTCAAACATAAATCTGATTTTTTTTCATAAGTTTTCTTTCTTTTCAAAGATTAGTGGAGAATCAATTTGATCATAAGATCAATATTTTTCAAAGTGATTGGGGGGGTGAATTCGAATTGCGTGAATTTTTACAGCATCTAGATCAGTATGTCATTCAAAATAAAATTTAATGCCCAGGTATACCTAAGCAAAAAGGTGTAGTTAAGCGCAAACTTCGTCATGTTGTTGAGACTGGGCTTACTATACTTTTTCATGCTAACTTACCTAAGACTTCATGGACTGAGAATTTTTTATGACTGTTTATCTTATCAATTGTCTTCCATTTTCGGTTCTGAAGATGGAGACTCCTTTTATAAAGTTTATGATAAAGAGCCTAAGTATTCTTCACTTTAAGTTTTTTGCTGCAAGTGCTTTCTCTACCTCCACAACTATATTGGCAACAAGTTTGGCTACAAGTCTTATCTATGTGTGTCCCTTGGCTATAGTACTTATCACAAGGGCTATAGTACACAAGTCTTATCTATGTGTATCCCTTTGCCCTATATCTAAATAGATTTTCCTCTCTCGTTATGATATTTTTTATGAATCCATTTTTCCCTATACGAACTCACGGTGGTTGTTTTCTTCTCAGACTAATGGGGATTTCTTTACATATTCTGAAGTTTCATCTTGGATTTCACCATCTACATCATCATCAACTCCATTTGGCATTAGGTCTTTGCCAACATCGCTCATGAAGACGCTACCTCCATGTGCTTCATCGCATGAGACTTGTGGTTGATTACTTCGTATTTGGAATTGAGCACTGGGTGCTTAGTGTATTAAGTGTATAAGACTTGGGACTAATCTTATTGAACTTTCTTATCGAGAATGGTATTGTTTGTGCATAATGTTCACTTGGGATTGAAACCCTGTGTATCGAAGCTAGTTATTCCCTTGGGGATTGTGTACAATGGACCTTATCGGTCTTATAGCCGGTTAGATCTGGTTAGTGGTTTAACCCTATGATGGTCAGGCTCAATTTGTGATGAAAATGGAGCAAGGTAACTTATGGTACATTATTGGGTGGTGATACCTTGGGGAGACAGTTTCATATTCTTTTGATGAATAATAATTGGGAACATTGTAGGTGTAACCTGAATTTTACATAAGAAATTCCTGTAAGGAAGGGGAATTATAGCAACGAAGGGAATTATCAAAGGGTGTTTTGATAATATTCTCTTTAGGGTGACGAATTTCGAATATGAAATCTTATAAGGGTTTGAGATTGTAAGAACCCAAAAATTCATCAAAGGAAAATTTTGTAAATTACCAACATAGATTGAGGTCAGACTGGGAATTAATAGAAGATGTGTGAGAAAAATTATAAAATGAGTTGATGAGTCATCAGTATGATTATAAGAGGCTAAAAATAAATTTTGGTAATTTATTCGGGACTAGTGTGAGTCACGGGACTACACAGTCATCCATAAAACGCAGATAAATATTGATGATTTATTCGGGATTGGTGTGATTCACGAGACTACACAGTCAACCATTGGACATAGATAAATATAAAAATTCAAATGATTGAATTTGAAGAAACGGACTATATATTTGGAATTAGAGCATCGAAATTAGCGAATGTGACAATTTTAGCACCATTCTGAAATAGTTTATTTTCTAGCACGTGTGCGCGCGCAGTTGGCCAACTGACCACATGGCGTGATGGGACTAAATGGGGCAACTCATTTATTTTTCTCTTTTTTCTCTTTCCTAGGTTGGCTGAACCCCATCAGTTAGAACCAGGGGTCCGATATTGTGATTGGCTAATCTAGATTGACAAAACATGTTTTGATTATAATCACTACATTAGTCCTAAGCGTAGAAGTGACTCAATGGCCCATTCTACTCCAAGATGGTCCAAGGTTTATTTTCGTGCACATTTACTGGCCGACTTTGTCACGACCCGAAACCCACCCTATGCGGATCTCGTGTCGCGGGGCCGACCTTAAGGCCGTCCCTACTTTTTACATTTCTGTATCATAGTACTAATATGCAAAGTACTAAAACATTAAAACAATAACAGCAGAAGTCTTATCAATGTCTATAATCAGCGGAAGTCTTTCAATACACAATGTCAGCGGAAGTCTTTACAATACATAATATGGTTCTACAGTTAAACAAAATAAGAACCATACGTAGCCAGCACCCGTGGGTGGTGAGTACATGGGAGAACTAAACATAGACTGGTACAGTTCTTCAAAATGTCCTCCTACGCTCTCAGACTCCTACCGGGGTCTCGCGGCGTCAGTACCTGAAATGGGGGTGAGGAGGGTGGAATGAGCTACGAGAGCTCAGCAAGTAAAAACAGATCTCCGACACTAGTATAAGAATATGATAAAAGAGATGTTGTGATAGCCAATGGGAACAGTTGCCATAAGGGTCAATAAACGATGGACACAATGTATAATCAAGAGTAATGGACATAACATCAACATGAAACTCTCAACAACAATATATCAATATGAAGTTACTGCCACAATAAACTGATCACAATCGAATCAATAAGGAAATATCTCTCAATACGAGATAATGATAAGGAATAGCATAACTCAGCAGTTGCAATCAAACAATCACATAAGAGATGCTTTTATTCTGTACAATGCCAGTAAAAATGCCAGTAAACATGCCAGTAAAATTGCCGGTGGAAGCCTACGAGGAATTCATTCCTGCCACCTGTCCGTTCACGGACTCGACCCTTAGGTCTCCAGTCAAACAGAAAGCATCGGATGGATATTGTGACTGAGCACAAATCCGGTGTGTATAAACATATCATGATCATAAGTAATTCCATAGAAGTATAAAATGGAATATCCTATATACAATGGAACATAACAATAGGCTTTTCAAAGCATGGTTCAACATGATACTAATGATACAATAGTCAATCAAAACCCACAAGATAGAACAATATCACATTGTGGAAACAATAACGTCAGGTACGTTCAAGAGTACAAGTTTGGCAGTACGAGAATAAAGTTGGCTTGGACACACCATATGGAAGAGAAGGTGAATTTACTTACCTCTAATCATGCATTCCTAAATCAATCTCCTGCGAGTTTGCCTCTTTCCTGTCGTGTTCCTTATATATCAGTAAATGCGTTTCAAATTAAATGCTACTCGTCAAATTCTATGCCTTGCTTTGATAAGTATTTCTAATACTTATTTAGACTTTACCATTGAGTCCATAACGCCGAAGAAAGTCGGTTTAGGCTTTCGCGGAATTCCATTTGGACATTTGTACTTAAAAGGGCAAAATGGTCATTTTAAACTTTTACGGTTATTTTATTCTTTTTGGAACCCCGTCTCCTGAAACAGACCCCACCATCGGACTCAAAGCATCCGAGATAATAAAAACTGACTATTCATTTGCCCCATTTGGACTTCGTTTGACCCACTTTTGAGTTAGGGGTACTTTTGTAAACATTAATATTTTATTACCTTTTCTGTTTGGGCCTTAATAGCATTATCCATAACTTCCGGGGTCAAAGTGTAAATACCCAGAGTTGCGGTCTAAACCAGTTGGTTCACAACCAGAAACCTTAAACCGATTTAATTCCACACTGAACCAACCGGTTCAGTCTGATCCTGAGAACCGGATGAGCTAACCCATTTAATCCCGGTTCGACCCATACCCGGTTCCGTTTTAACCCGAAGAACCCCCGATAATCCGGTTGTCTTCTCCAGTGGATTTTTCCAACCACAATCACTGGAACAGTGAAATTCCCTACGGACCTTAATGATTTCACGTCCATTTCTTACTGTTTTTGTTCCAAATGAAATCTAGGATTTAAAGAAACGTTTTAGGACTAATTTTGGCTCTCCATGTCATCGGTTTTCCAACACCCATTCCCAGTTTCCGGCGTTGCACCGGTGAGGGAATAACTGGCCACAGAATGGCCATTTCTTGACCATTTAAACTGATTCAAAGAGTTTTGGAATCCTGGGGCAGTGTATTACTCATATCGTGGTTTAAATTTTCATTTGGTTTCACCTATGTTTAATCACCATTTCCAACCGTAAACCCAGTTCTAGTTTTCTTGTTTTTCTTTTCTATTTCGAGTCCTACCAATTCAGTAATCAATTCTATGATAACAGGGAGTAAAACTAAAGAGATTAAGATGAAATAGGTTACCTATCATTAGCCGATTTCCTGAACTTTAATTTCAGTCCTTCCTTTCTCTATTCTCCTCTTCTCCCTCCTACTCTTACGATTCAGTTTTCTCACTCTATTCCCTTCTTTTCGTTCCTGCTGTTTCTACTGTTCTGCTCCTCTACTTCCTGTCTCTCTCCCACTGCTTTTCTTTCCCTTTAATTCTTTCAACCGATTCCTCAGTCGGTGGCTTTTGCCACCTGTAGCCGTGGTGACACCACACACATGCACACTTGCACACATGGCCTTCTCTTGATTGATTTTCAGTCGGTGGCCTTGCCACCTAACACACACCTGCACTGCATGTTGCCACCACACACAACCCACATGCAGTTCACTACTTCTAATTTGATTTCCTTTCTTCCCATTTTATTTCCTTTCATTTAATTATATTGCATTATAATATATATATCACCCAACCGTATGTATATATATGTATATATAATATTCATAATCATTTAGATTTACCTTAAATATTTATACGTCGACATTCACTTGCACGTTTTCTAGTAAAATCGGCTTCCGGTGCAACGGCACCCGGACACCCGTGACTGCCTGCCTCTCATACTCATGCGTCACAATCAAACATAACAGTCTATCTAATTTTTTTTATGTCGTATAACGGCTTATAATTCGGGATTACATTTTATAGCCCGATCCAGCCCGGTGTACATGCTATATCTCGGGTCGGGATATTACAGACTTAGTTTATGAAGGGTATTTTGGATATTTTAAAATTTTATTATGATTTGGATCTCACACGCTCAGACATTACATGCATCACATATAGTTGACATCATATCATCATTATATATGTAGTTAACTTATGTTGTGAAAATATTATCCCAAAAATGCATATTATGATCACCTAGGAAAATTGAGTTCACAATGCAAGAAGAAAATGACCAACCTTCAATGAACCAAGTGGTTCATTTAAATGAACAACAGTGTGTGGTCATTTATGTTCATTCGATTATCGTTTGATAGACATGATCAAACGAACATTAAAGGTATTCGTTTGATGATCGTTTGATATTTGTTCGAACGAAGGGTACTCATTCGAACGAGCCACTGCTTCGTTCAAACGAATACTGCGCAAAAATATAATACTTTTCTATTTTGAAGCCTTATTTGGGATTCAATCTCTATACTATAAATTAACAAAAAAATAACTTTTTGAATAGAGAGATTAGAGAGAACAAAGATAGAGAAAGAGAGGGAGAGAGTTCAATTTTTTGGAGCTTCCGTTAGAGAACATTCATACTTGTGCTTCATCTATATCTCTCATCTCATCATACATTGATTTGATCATCTCATTAGATCCAATTCAATCAAAGAGCCTCAATCATCAATTTAATTGAAGTATTTGTGGAGTTCAACCTTTATGGATTGAATTGTTGTGCAATTGGAGGAATCCGAGGTTTCATAAAGTTTGTAATTGTGTAGAGCGCCGATTAGAGGATTCTGAAATCGCATGGAGCTTGTAGTTGGATGAAGATTTCAACTATAGTGGACACTTGTGGTTACAAGGGAGATTGAAGATAGTTGAGTAAAATGGAGCTTGAGAAACTAAGTTTGTGTCATCATCGTGTTGTAATCAATCTTACACAGAGTGGATTCTTCCATGATCATGATCGGCTCTAGAGTTTTACATCACGGATAGTTTTTCTAGGTGGTTTCTCTTTCATCACGTTTGGTTTGCAAACTTTTTAACTCTTCATAATTTACAATCTCTAAATTGCTCAACATGAATGCTTCTGCTTGATTTAGAATTAAGTTTTCATAAATGTTGAAAATTGGGCATCAATTGAATAATTGAGAACAATAATTGAGTAATTGCATTGTTAATTGAATTGAGTAATTGATAATTGATCACCTAATCCAATTTGTACTTGAATTAAGAAATTGGCATTTGAAATTGAGTAGTTTATCAATTAGGCTTGTGGTGAATTGGTTCTTTTATTGAATACTATATTACAACTACATTGGATGGATTGAACTTATTGTTGAATTGAATACATTGATTATTTATTGCATGAAATTTTAATTCAAATATTGTATTATCCTTGTTGTAGTTAGTGTTGTGGATCAAAATTTGAAAAATTAGTACAAACTTATTCAACCTCCCCCCCCCCTTTAGGTTAATTTCACACCAAGGGACCAACCAATAAAGTGGTATCAGAGTCTACTTTCTAAGGAAATAGATTGAATACCTAGTAGTGTGGAGAATCAAAGGGATGAGAGATGGTGGATCTATTTCCTGACACCACCTCTATTTGATGGCTCTAACTATGCATATTGGAAGGCTAGAATAAGAGCTCTTCTTAAAGTCGTAGATAAACGAGTTTGGCTCGTCGTCCAAGAAGGTCAGACCACACTGGTCACAACTACTACTATGGAAGTTCCTTCTGTACCGAAGCCTTCCAACACATGGAATGAACTCGAATTAAGAATTAGTAGTTATAACACTAAATGACTCAATGCACTATTCAATGTAGTAACTTCGGATAAGTTCTACCAAATCATGACATAAGGGACCTCAAAAGTGGGGTGGGATATCTTTGAGACTACTTATGAGGGTACATCGACAATTAAGAGGTCCAAGCTACAAATGCTAAACTATAGGTTTGAATCACTAAGGATGGAAGATTCAAACACCTTTGCCGAATTCTATGCCAAATTGAGTGACATAGTGAATTCATCTTTCAACCTAGGAGAGAAGAGAGAAATGACCAAAATAGTGAGAAAGATCTTGAGATCTCTCCTTGAGAGATTCCAACCCAAGGTCACCACTATTGAGGAAAGCAAAGATGTGGACTCATTTGTAGTTGATGAGTTAGTAGGTTCATTGCAAATGTTTGAACTAACCTTTAGAAAAGTTAAGAAGACTAAGAGTCTTGCCTTAAAATCAACTTAAGATGACAATGGAGGGGATGTAGATGTTAACCCCGAGTCCATGAATGAAGATGACCTAACCTTGTTTGTTAGGAGGTTCCAAAAATTCCTCAAAGGAAGAATGTGTAGCCCTAAGGGAACCCAAAACTCTAATAGAACACCCTTAGGAAATTCTAACAATCCATTTGGCAATGTTCGAAAAGGATCCTCTAGTGGTGATAGGAGGAGACCTTCATCTCAATCCAATTCCAAGCTTATAGAGTATTATGATTGCCATAACTTTGGCCACATAACTGTCGATTTCCCAAACAAAAGAAAGGGAAAATTAAACAATAAAAGGGCATTGAAGACAACTCTAACCGATGGTGAGGAAGAGGAAGATGATGATGATGATGAAGGAGAGGAAAGTAAATTATTGGCTTTCACAAGCATCACTGATGTCCTCAAAGGCTCTTCATCCATATAGGATGATGAACAAGGGGAGAATGAAAATCTTGAGTCTAGTGATAGTGAAAATGAAAAGGAAAATGACATTAATATTGCCTATGAAATTTTTTTTAATGAATCAATCAATCTCAAGAAGTCTAACATAAAACGAGCCACTAAACTTAAGACAAGTGAGAAAGAAAAATGTGCAATTGTGATTGATTAATCCTTGTTGAAACAACTCAATGACAAAAAATTCTCTTTCTTGGAAAATGTAAAATCCTTAGAACAAGATAAGAATTTGTTGGTTAAAGAAGTAGGGAAACTTAGGTCATCCCTAGAAGTTTGTGCTCTTGAAATAAATGAATTGATTTCAAATTTTCACTCTCTTAGTAAAGAATTTAAACAAGCAAGAGATGTTAAAATCACTGTTGAGGATGGGTTAAAAAAATTAGCAAAAATGCTTATTACCATCCAAATCAAGAATGATAAAAGTGGATTAAGCTATGATAAATTCTCGGATAAGAAAAAGCCTTTAATATCCACTCAAAACCAATCGCCTACTCTCAAGTCAGTTGTATTTGTTGCTTCTAAGCTAAAAGGTGTAGAGAAACCTTAACCTAAGTGGCAAACACAAGCCCAACCACAACCTCAAGAACAATCTCAACCACAACCTCAAGCTAGACCTCAAGTTCAACTTCAACCCAGATCACTGTATTGTGCCAGTTACAAGGTTGATGGTCACTCTAGGGGGAAATGTGGGTTTGTTAAGAAAAAGCAAACAAATTCTCATCTCATGACCTTGGAACAAAAAATGAGGATAGCTTCTTTGAAACAACAATTGAATACTCATGTTTTAAGATCTAGGAGCATGGCTTAAAACATTATTGACATGACTAACCTTGAGAAGCCTCATGTTATTCCTAATCCTCAGTCCAAGGTATAGAAAACCAAGGTTAAAAATGTCACACCTACTCCCAAAAAGCCTTTAAAACAAATTTGGGTTAGGAATAACAAGTTGAAGGGTCTTGAAAAGGAATGTCCAAGTCACAATTCCCAAGAAAATTTCTCTCTTAGATGATTAAGAGAGAGTTTAATAATTTAGGGATTTTGTTTTTCACTCTTATCGTAGAGTCTCCATATGAATTTCCTTGATACTTCTTACTTCAATGTGTTTTGAAAATTATTTATCTTAAGAAGAAGTTGTCATCTTTCTCTAGTCTAGGTGACCTTAAAGTTTTTCATCTATTCTAGGTCTTTGGTTTATTTAGTTGGATTTTTTCCCCTTAATTCATAGTTAGGTTCATTTCATACCTTTGTGAATCCAAAAAATCTAAAAATATTTTTCTTTTATCTTCATTGCTAATGATGATCCCATTTTTGTTAAAGAAAAATGAATTAAGATGAATTTTGAGTGCTTGAGACTATGATTTGTGTACTTTATTTAATCATTATCTTTACTTAGTCTTAGTTACTTGAGTGCATACAATCTTTTAATCTACTTGTGATCTCATAGTCTTTGGTCATTTAGCCTTCTTGTATAAGATTTCCTTGTAAATAGGTTAGACTTAATGGTTTTATGTTTATTCTTCAATAAGTCTATGGTTAGAAAGATTGATTTAGGTTGAAAAAATTAAAGGACTTATAAGAAAAAGCCTAAAAATAAAATGGCACACACACAAATATGAAAAATCAAATGAGAGGAAGGAAATGGCTACTTTTAAGATAGTGTGTTTGTTAGTATTGGAAATCCTTTTAAAAGAGTTGCTTACTCAACTGTGTGAAAGCCACCTTGCAAAATGTGAGAAAAGTGAAAATTCAAGTTTGTAAATTTGACTTTTGTTGAGGAGGAGTTTTGGTTGGAAATAGTCAAAATTCCCTAAGATTGATTGACTATGGTTATTTGCTCTTACTGATGTGTAAATCATTCAACACCATAGAGGCAACTTTGACATGAGAACATTTCATGGTTGAAGTTGTTGCATACGTCTAATTACCATGTTTGAATGAGTAAAGAGTTAGATTGCATGAGTTTAGTGTTCTAGGATTATTTGAATGTTTTGATTCAATTTAGAGCACTTTTCATTCTCTCTATGTTACTTAAAATGTTCTATAAATTTTTCTTTCAACTTAAAAACATTGGGATTACTTTTAGCTTTGTAGATAATTAATTTCTTCTTAGAATTTTCTTACTAAAAACTGAAGCTTTTCTGAAAAAAAAAAAATTCCCTATTTTTGCCTAGTTGAGTTGAGTGAAGGAATTTTCTAATAGAATAGGACACTCTATTTTTCTGAGAGAATAGCACATTATGTTACTTGTTCGAACCAAGGTGACTTCTTTATTTAAACAACTGACTGATCAATTCAAACACGCGAGTAACCGCCCATGCACCATTCTCTTACGGATTTCTCTAGTTTTCTTTTAAATTCCTTATATTTCTTTGCTTGATATTGATCCCGGTGTTCGTCATTCACATTTTCTATTCTAATTAGTGTGATATATGCTTTGAGGACTTCACTTTCACCAATCATTTTCAGATTCCCACCGTTCTTTGTGTCGGTAAGTCATTGGGTCCATTTTTCACTTTCCTGTCCTTTATTTGATTTATCATCTAGATAGTAGGATTAGTCTGGACTGCTAGATCAGTACACTTGACATAGCACCTTTCTATGATTATCCTATATTTTTCTTGTCATATATACTACATGATTATGTCATCTAAGATAGTACCAATGTCTTAGGAGCATTTCTCCTATGACATTCGTCTTGGCAGGGCACCTCGTGCTTTAGAGAACTTTCCAAATGAGGCTATCAAGATACGGGCATACACAGTCATGTCTTGTCCTGTCGTTGCTGAGAGATCATTCACGCTAGATGATATATGTGAGACACTCGTGTACAACATGTTTGAGTCATGTGGATGGTTGCCCCTTTTATCTATCATGGGGTCCAGCTAACGAGACCATGGTTTGAGAGTTCTACTCAAACCTTGGTGTTCGTAATGCCCAGGGTTCTTTCTCGGTCTATGTTCACGGTGTCGAGTTTTTCTCACTACAAACCTCATTGCTCGAACTCTTAGCATTCCCCGACTCAAGCAGCCTGGTTTTCCTTTTCCCTAAGCATACTATCCCTCATTCTTCTATTCTAATTACATCCACCCTCTATGCTGACGGTTTGAAAAATTTCTATATGAAGGCCGCCACTCTTGAGTTAGGTTATCTCTGTGAGGGTTATAAGGTTATCAAACTTATAGTGTGTAGCATTTTTCACCCGGTCAGCCATAAGAATACGCTGACCCTCTCACACATTACATTATTGTATGCTATCAGTGCTCTATACCGATCGATGCTCTAACCTACATTCTGGGAGTCATCGACTCTTGGACTACCGGTACTCGACGTAGAGTCATTCTACCAATCAATAACCTTATCACTAGGATATTCACTACTTAGCATGTAACATTCTTTATTGTTGACACTCTTGTACTCCCGCCCGGTCCATTCACTCGTAGGACTCTTTCGAGGTCCCAGGCACATGTCATCACTCCTTCTAATGAGTCTGATGATGATGAAGAGTAGCAGTAGTAGTAGCCAGCACCAGCTCCTGCATAGCAGTAGCAACCACCTCAGCCGCCACAACAGCAGCCGAGAAAGCATATCAGAGTAGAGGATTATCTTGTTGACCACACTCTACCGCAGTTTTGGTTTCCTCTAGATTTTAAATTTCATGAGTCAGTAGGAACATCCTCATCTATAGTCAGTCAGTCAAAGAGATGCTAGAGAAACATTGCATCAAGTTAATGTTGATCTCGATGAGAGATTGGAGCAGCGCGATACCCGGATCCAATCTGACTTCTTTCTATAGATGATAGATGAGATGGCTTTCCATCGATAAGCCATCCAGAGCTTATCAGATGCACTCACCCATGTTTTTCCATCTCCACCACCACTAGGAGCAGACCAGCGATCCCGATATCTTTCCCTATATGAGTGATGAATGACCTATGTAGTGAGGTTTACCAGCACTTTTTGTCACGACCCGAAACCCAACCTATGCAAATCTCGTGTCGTGGGGCTGGCCCAATAGCTGTCTATAATACCCCGAGGCAAAGATATTGGGTCATATGGCACGCATTATGAGGTTATAAAAAATTAGTGTAAAAATTTTTACACTTAAGAGAATAATTAATTAATTAAATTAATTATAAGGAATTAATTATTAGTCATGAGCAATAGAAAATATGATGACACACACATACACACACTAAAGGTGTATTGTGTGTGAGTACATGGCCAAGTATATATATGTGTAAGTATATACATGGATGTATATAAGTATAATTAAATGTATCTATAAATAGTATATAAAAACATGCAAATATCTAAGGTGTAAAAGTATGTGTGTGTGTCTCCAAGTGTGTTGGTGTGTGTGAGTTATATTATATGTACATATATATATATATATATACACTAAACACCACACACACACACGGCCAAATGGCATGCCCAAAATAGTAGAGTAGAAGCACTCATGAGAGATGCTGCCACAAGTTAACCTAGTTGGTGGGGGAAATCAGATTTTGCAATGATCAAGTGTATGCACCTATATACATATTGTATACACACCACCATTCAGTCGTACAGAGAGAGAGAGAGTGAGAAATTGAAGGAGTTCTAGGATATTTAGAGGTGGAAAGCAAGGGAGAAGAGGAGAGGAACTGAAGGAGAAGGTGAGAAAAACATCAGAACCCAAAATTTCCATGTTTTTCTCTCCCTAGAATTTATACATGTATGCAGACTATTTAGGTTATATTTATGCATATATGATATCTAGAAGATATAAACTTGAGTAAGGCATGAATAATGGACTCTAAAATACATCAGAAACACCAACCGTACACCAAACCGCCATGGTTGAGCTTGGTGAGAGCAGGTCTGAAACCATTGAAACCAAACCCTATTTGGTTGGTTGGGACCTCAAATAGACCCTCTAAGGGTGTTAAAAACACTTGACCGTGACCTTACAACTCAACATAAACCCTAGAAATCTAGAGTTGCAGGTTTCGGCCATGAAACCCAACCCTAGTTTTAGGTTTTTAAACCCGTTTTTGGAATGGGGATTGGACCCCCATGTCATGAAGATCATTTTGAGCCAAACCACGTAAGTTTTGGTGGTGAATTGAGGATTTACTAGTCAGTTACAGGTTCGGCTATTTCTCCATAGACCGAACGTTTGAGCTCTGATTTAGGCACCAAACGAATGCCAAATCCTTAAGTGAGGTCCCAAAAACACTTTAGAGTTGGAAGCAGAGTGTAAAACATCCCCAAAACTTACAAAATTGAAAAATAAAATTTCTGCAACTAGGGCTACAGTAACCCTAGCGTTGGGGAAAATGAACAGTGAAGGTTCGGGTCATGGATTGGGCATCGGGTCGGGCCCCGACCCAACCGAGAAATGATTAAAACCATTAAATTGAAACTACGACATTTTAAGCTAGGATTTTAAAATGTTAGGGCTGACGTCATCATGACGTCAACAATACGTGTTGAACCGGCCCAAACCGGTTGGTTCAGTAAAAACCTGACCGATTCACTTAAGAATGAACTGAACCCACTGGTTCAAACCGAAAATAAGGAAAATTAGATTTTGACCCCAGAACTTCTGGAAAATTCTACTGTGGCCCAACCGAAATAAAATTAATATTAAATTAATAATATTTAAATGAAAAACATTTCAAAAATGCCCTCAGTCGTAAATGGAGCAAACGAAGTTCAAATAAAATAAATAAATAGTGTATTTTGACTATTTTGGACATTTTGGACCTAATGGTGGGGTCCGTTTCATGAGACGAGACTCTAAAAAATTTAGACACGTTAGGGTATAAATTACCAAATTGCCCCTAACATGTCCGAAGTCAAATCAAAAGCCGAAAAGATCTAAATTGATTTTCTTCAACGTTCTGAGTCCAATGGTGAGGTCCACTACATGAGATTAGGTCCCAAAAAATTAAAGACCCGTAAAAGTGTAAAATGACCAAAATGCCCCTACAGCTACCAAACCCAAACAGAGTCCCGCGAAAGCCTAAATTGACTTTCTTCGACGTTCCAGACTCAATGGTAGAGTCTATTTGATCAAAAGAAGTGTCTAAAATAAAGAGATATAAAATTTGATGAATAGTATCAGTCAGGTGGCTATAAACTAGAACATTGTCGAGGTACTAAACTAAGGCTCATATTTCGAAGTAAAATACGGAAAGACACAACACGTAAACATGTGAAGTAATTAAATTTAAATTAAAGTTAATGGAACTACCAGAAGAGTATAATTTTAAAATGAAATTGATTTCTCTAGCACGCTAAATTGTGTTTTAGGCTAAAATATACAAGTAGATTATAATGGATAAGAAATAGAAAGAGTTCACAATTATGACCAAAGCTCAGAGAGCGATGGATAAAAAGCAACAGGAGTTCATGGAAGATTTACTGTGGCAACAAAAAGTGATTACTAGGAAATTAAGGATTACTAGGTCAACCGAAATCGTTTCAATTAGGCCGTTCATGTATAAAACCCCAACGAAGGCACAACTTGCTGAAGCGAAAATTAAAGTGCAAGAAAACACTAAAACTTTAAGTGAATGGCTTTAGAGGTAATATTTATTTATCGTTAAAGAAATTAGATATGTGGCACAATTATAATTAGGTAGATTTTTTTTAGTTAGGCCTACACAGTCCAAGGATAGATTTACACCACAAGTTGATTTGAATGTATATGAAGTTTATGAGATTTCCCCTAAACTATTTTAGGTTAAGAAAAGGAAAGGCAAAGGGAAGGCACCTCAGTAGCGCCAACCCAGACGTATAAGATGAGTAACCCTATATTTGAAGTGGAGATTTAACTCCTATATATTTGAAGAAGTTTTAAGTTCAAGTTATGTGAAGCATTTGAATATCAAATTCAGTCTTTATATGATTGTTGTTTTAAAATATTCTGTTATGACATGCTCCGTAAATGTTTTTATACAGTTCCTTTCTTAGAAATATTGAGCATGTCTGAGTAAAATGTCCGATTTCCTTAAATATTCTGAATTTGATTATTCCAAGTATTTGAAGTCCTATTGCAGAAGTTATATATATATATATATATATATATATTTCATGTTTTAAATACTCATGAAAAGTATCTATTGAAGAAGCCATATGATAAATGTTTTATAAGATAAATGGTACTTAAGTACCACATGCGACGTTGAAATCCTTTGGGATTCAACTATGACACGAAAAAATGCCCGGTAGTAGGATCTAATCCCCTTGGAAAATGAGATATCTCCGTTGTAGCATTGCAGTAAAATAAGAGTCTGGTTTGAAACAGATTCCACCTAATTAAAGAGAAAAGATGACAAACGTTTTTGAAAATGGAAGCAGGTTTTTTTACCCCCATTTTTATTATACATGTTTATATGCTTTTGAAGTGCATATACTCTACTTGAAAAATATATGTTTAGCTTGAATACTTTAAATGTTGCAAAGCTATCTGTTTTAAGAATGCATATACTCTGTATTCTAAATGTACGAGCAATTGGTAGTGAGTATTTTATAAACTCTCATGTGCTAAAACCACTGTCAATTGAAAACCCCATGACAAGTGCAGGAAATTACTCACAAGCTTAGATTAGCTTACCCGGATTTTTATTCGTCCCCTTTTCAGGTGATCAATAGCATTTCTGATTTTGATGGCGATGATGATAAGTCTACCTATTTTGGAAGAAGGGTTAGGCAACTAATCACAGGACTAGTAGTTCTTTTGTGAAACACTGTAGACTTTTAGTAGTAACTTTTGTATTAGGAAGTGGTGAACTGTTATATATTAAGCCCGTGGGGCAGTTAAACATGTATTAATTATAAAGCCTTTAAGTTTTTAATTATGTTCTGAATGTATAATCATGTATTCCACAATGTAAAGAGTGGCAGTACCGGACGGATGTGCAAATTTTAAAATGAGAAAAGAAAAGAAAAATTTTTTCACGCTTCTACAAACCACATGTCGCACATCTATTCGACATCCGCTGCTTATGTGAGCCTTGCCTCAGACCCCCGGGTCTGCAGGCGGTGGTAGCAATTCAGGATCCGCGCGAGGCAGATTTTGAGTCATGACATTGTCCCTACTTTTTTCATTCTTTGTATCTATGACAACAATATAAAATGTAAACTTAACAGTAATATAGTGGAAGTCTTGATACAAAAATTTTCGTAAGATAGGATAAACATAATACCCGTGGAGTCAATAACATCGAATACGTATAAGAGTACAATCCTGGCAATGAAAGGAACAATCATGGCTTGAGAGAACTACGTGTAAGAGATCGAGTTTCAATGACATATAGAAGGTATAATTAATCATGATCAAGGTACGATAATCATCTCATCAATAAGATTCGTTAAGATGGGAACAATCATCAATCATAGAGTCAATAACATGGAATAATCATGGCTTGAGAGAACTATGTGTAAGAGATCGAGTTTCAATGAAATATAGAAGGTATAATCAATCATGATCAAGGTACAACAATCATCTCCTCAATATGATTTTTTAAGATGGGAACAATCATCAATCATAGAATCAATAACATAGTGTACGTATAAAAGTACAATCTTGGCAGTAGAATGAACAACATGGCTGAGAATACACATGTAAGAGATCTAAGATTTACTTACATATAAAAGGTATAAGAATCGTGATCAAGGTATAACAATTAACTGCCTCAATAAAATCCATAAGATAAGACAATCATCAATTTGTGGAATCAATAACATAGGGTACGTATAAGAGTACAATATTGGCAATAAAAGAATAACATGGCTTAGAAAACCACATGTAAGATATTGAAGATTTACTTACATATAAAAGGTATAAGAATCATGATCAAGGTATAACAATTAACTCAATAAAATTCATAAGATAAGACAATCATCAATTTGTAAAATCAATAACATGGGGTATGTATAAGAGTATAATATTGGCAATAAAAGAATAGCATGGCTTGGAAAACCACATGTAAGAGATCCAAGATTTACTTACTTTAAATCCGTGTGATCTACTTTAGTACTCCGTAATTTTCTCCTTTCCCTTTGACTTGCCTATACATCAATAAACATGTCTCAGTTCTAATGTAATTTATCAAATTGTATACCTCATTACTCTAAGTATCTCTTTTACTAACTTCGATTCTACCATTCAGTTCGGAATGCCAAAGAAAGTCAGTTTAGGCTTTCACGGTTTCCAATTTGGACTTCTATACCAAAAAAGGGAAAAATGGTCATTTCACATGTATCTATTTTTTGGGACCTATTTTCACAAATCCAACTTCACCGCTGAGTCCAGAAGGTTTGAAAAAAATAAAAATTCACTTTTTACTTAGTTTAATCGGAGTCCGTTTGACTCACATTTGACTCAGGGGCATTTTGGTCATTTTGACATTTCTACAGGTATTTTTTTTGGGACTCCATCTCGTATAACGAACCTCACTATTAGATCTAGAAGGTCTAAAACAGTAAACTCACACTATTCACTTGATTAATTTGGATATCGAGAATTAATTTAGTAATTACTTAAATTAATTAAATTGATTAAATATAATAAGAATATATATTATTTAGGTGTAGTGGCAACCTTGGGAGGTTTGGGTCCTTGTGCCTTGCACGTCAGGGGTTCGAATCCCCCTGACCGCACTTTCCTCCCTTTCCTTTTTTTTTTTTTTCTAATTAAAGTGTAGTCAAACAGTGGATTCCCTTATCTAGTATTAGGTTATCCCTTATCTAATTAAGCCTCTGATTTCAATTCCTTATCCCCATACCCAAACAGCCCCAAATCCCATTTAAAACAGCAACCCATGGACCATGCGATGGGTCGGGTTCCTGACCCATTAGTCGCCCCAACCGTTGAGCCGAACAATTCCCCCGTCCCCCACGGTTTTTTGGCAGCCCTCCGGTCACCTTCTCCGGTGCGGGTGGCTGGAAAACAATTTCTAGAATTTTTTTTTTCTTTTTCCTTCGCCATTTTGAGCCTTTTTCTTTCCTAACCTTCCCCAAACACATTTTTAAACATTCCTATCACGTTTTTATGCCTCAAACCTCAATGAATACCATGAAATTCTAAATTTTACATTTTTCGATCGTGGGTTGTTTCTACCTCATTTCTTGACCGTTCAACCAATGGTTTCTTCCCTTCTAGATTAAGGTTACGAAATTAGAAACAAGCTTCATGCAAGTTCATGAAAAACCCAGAAAATAAATTTATTGTAAAAACTCACTTACCTCATGCGGCTGCTTTCCCCTTCCTTTCCTTCTCTCTTTCTTCTTCCTTTCTCCTCCTGGTTCTTCTCTTACATTTTTCTCATGCAGGCAAAGCATGCCTTGGGCTTTATAAAATAGTCCCCTTTGATTTCCTCTTTTCTTTCTCTTTCTTTCTCTCTCTCTAGCTCTCTCTCTTTCTCTCTCTCTCTTGAATTTGTAACCCCCCTCTTTACTTGCCATTTATGTGTAGGTTAAACATATATAATTGTTACACTATATATATGTATATATATGTTACCATTTATATATATAGTATTATATTATAGTTTCCATATATATGTATGTATATTTATCCATACTTCATATATACATAATACATGCATTTATATTTTATTTATGTTTTATTTCGATATTCGTTTGTGGCTTGCTCGGGTATCGCCTGGGCATCATCCCTACATTCAAAACTATTGAGGTTCCAAAATCGTTCATTTCATTCGATATCGTAACATAAAGCCCTATCGGCTCAGGTTTACATAGTTCGCTCGGTTAAAATTTGGGTCAGGGTATTAAACTTTTTACATTCATCAACTACATGTTATCTTGTGACAACTATTTCCTTTTACTTACCTGTTATTATTTTTTAGATTGATGATAGATACACTATTTTGTTTTGCTATCATAGATATATCTTTTATATTGTATCTATTATCATTGTTGCCGCATGTGTTATCTCATTATGTATGGTTACAATTGTGTTTATACTACTTTCTTTATGATCTTTTCTTGTTTAATTCCTCCCTATGTCATCATGAAAAAAAAAGAGGGGAGATTTGTATTTAAGCACTTAGTGAACTTAGTGAGGGGGAGTTCCTTCATGCATATATTAAGGGTGAGTAGTATTTTTTTTTTTCCATATCATTGAAATAGCATGTTTTCTCTTCTCTTACTCACATGACTTGATTGTTTCGTTACTTTGTTCACTACATCTATTCTTAGTTGGCATCTACTTATTCTTATGATTCCATTAGATATATTTGTTGTACTCTTCCTGATATGATTTCACGTGGTATAGTTAAATGTGATGTGCAGGAAATAGGTATAACTAATTTTGAGCAATGCTAAGTGGTTGATATAGTATAGAATGCTAGATCAAAATGTATAGTTTCCTTCTCTTTGGCTTTTTGGGGGTTATGTATTTTGATGTATTATATTCTTGTACTATTGGTGTAGTTTTGTCATAGATTGCAAAATGGGGAGTTTGTTAGGAATAGGGGGTCCGATATTGTGATTGGCTAATCCGGATTAACAAAACATCCTTTGATTGTAATCATTACATTAGTCCCAAGCGTAAAAATGACTCAATGCCCCATTCTACTCTAAGATGGTCCAAGCTTCATTGTCGTACACATCTATCGATCAATTTGGATCATAAAGGGTATTTTGGGTATTTCAGACTTTTGTTTGAGTTGGATATCACACATTGCATGCATTGCATATAGTTGACATCATATCATCATTATGTGTGTAGTTGACTTGTGTTGAGAAACAATTATCCCAAAAATGCATATTTAATATCACATAGGGAAATTCACAATGTAAGAAGAAGATGACCAACCCTATGTTGGTTATTCAAACGAACCAAATGGCTCTTCAAACGAACAATAGTGTGTGGTTATTTTTGTTTGTTTGATCATCGTTTGATAGACATGATCAAACAAACATCCAAAGGTCTTCATTTAATGTTCGTTTGAACAAAGGGTGCTCGTTCGAACGAGCTATTGCTTCGTTCAAACGAACATTACGCGAAAACAGAATAATTTTATGTTTTGAAGCCTTATTTGAGATCCGGTCTCTATACTATAAATTGACAAAAATTCAATTTTTGAATAAAGAGATCAAAGAGAACAGAGAGAGGGAGAGAGAGAGAGAGAGAGAAAGAGAGAGAGAGAGAGAGAGAGAGAGAGAGAGAGAGAGAAAGTTTAGCTTTTTAGAGCTTCCGTTAGAGAACATTCATACTTGTGCTTCATTTATATTTCTTATCTCATCATACATTGATTTGATCATCTCACTTGATCCAAGTCAATCAAAGAGCCTTAATCATTAATTCAATTAAAGAGTTTATGGAGTTCAACCTTTATGGATTTGATTGTTGCGCAATCGAAAGAGCCTGAGGTTCCATGGAGTTTACAATTGTATAAAGTGCTGATTAGAGGATTCCGAGATTGTATGGAGCTTATAGTTGTATAAAGATTTCAACTATGGTTGAAACTTGTGGCTACAAGGGAGATTGAAGACGATTGAGTAGAATTGAACTTGAGGAACTAAGTCTATATCATCGTCGTATTGTAATCAATCTCAGACATAATCGATTCTTCCATGAGCATGGCCGGCTCTAGAGTTTTACATCATGAATAGTTTTTTGTAGTAGTTTCTTCATCATCATGTTTGGTTTGCAAACTCTCTAACTCTTCATACTTTAAAATCTCGAAATTACTCAACATGAATGCTTTCACTTGATTTAGAATTAGATTTTCATGAATGTTGAAAATTGGACATCAATTGAATAATTGTGTAACCTTAATTGGATTGTTAATTGAATTAAGGAATTGATAATTGATCACCTAATCAAATTTGTACTTAAATAAAGAAATTGACACTTGAAATTGAATAGTTGATCAATTAGGCTTGTGGTGAATTGGTTTGCGTATTGAACACTATATTACAACTATATCAGGTGGATTGAACTTATTGTTGAATTGAACACATTGATTGTCTATTGCTTGAAATTTCAATTCAAATATTGTGTTATCCTTGTTGTAGTTAGTGTTGTGGATGAGAATTTAAAAACTTAGTACAAACCTATTCAACCCCCCGCCCTTCTAGGTTAATTTCACACCAAGGGACCAACCAACACCATCACCTCATTTCAATCACTCACTCTCTCTCTTTCTTCATGATCTGCCATGGAGGCCTTGTGAATGTATGTGTACTATGAAAGAGAAGAAGAGTGCATGTGTGCTGTGTGTTTGAGAATGAGATAAAAAAGAATGTGAGTGTGTGTGATACACTATGTCTAGTGTATGTATCAGTGTGTGTTTGTGTGTGTGTAAAACACACTATGAACCAAGACAAAGAAGAAGAAGAAGAACTGGAGAGAAGGAGAAGAGAAAAAGAAAGGAGAATGAAAAAGAAAAAGAAAAGGGAATTAGAGAAGGTTTGGATTGGATGGGCCAAAGAAGGAGCAGCCATAGATGAAGGAGATAAGCTCTCTCTCTTTTCGAATTTTCTCTCTCTAAAACAACATATTTGAGTTAAGGATTTTTTTAAGCTTTTTGGTTTGATTTTCCTATTCATTTAGGCCTGTATAAATGTGCATATGTGTGTGTGTGTGTCTATTGTAGTACGTATATAATATATATATAGTATGTATGTGTATATGCGGTAGGAAGAAAAATCTGAACTAGGGTTTCTTAGTTATTCCTAGGGATCGGTTCTTAAAAATAGTTTAAGATGGGTTGGATATGAATCTAAGAGAGATTTTGGAGAGAATTGGAACCATTTGAGGACTGGAATAGTGGGAAACCAGTCAGAACGATCTGTCGCCAAAAAAATGGGGCCTTTAAATTTAGGGAACTATAAATCCTTAAAACTTGATTCAAATTACTTAGGATGATGCCCAATGTGATTTAAAAACAAAATGGATAAAAAAATAGCATGAGAAAAAACAAAACAAAATTAAGATAATAACTTTTGAGTCCGGTGAAGGTTCCGGCGAACCCGCAAGGGAAGACAACTAAAAAGTGGTCTCCGGTGATCAACAGGGTCAAGGTTGACCAGTCAACAGTTGACCCGGTCAAGGTCAATCAACTAGGTATTTGGGTAGGGTCAACGGGTTAGACCGGGTCCACGGGTCATGCGACTTTAGGGGCTATTTAGTTGTGCAGATTAGGAAAACTGGGTTTTTGGGTTAAAGGTTTC
>CM018050.1:5204010-5546510 GCA_008638375.1 Nyssa sinensis
GCATCTTGAGAAAGAGAATGGGGAGTTAACCTTGAGTACTAATTTGCAGGAAACTGTGGCAGCATTGAATGATTTTTTGAAGTTACAAGCAGTCAGGTAACGTTCTTTATATTGCGTTACCAGTTTCTAATGAGAGGCCTTTTACCCTTTGTCTTGCAAGCCTCCATTCCAGATTTGAAGCCTCTCTTCAGTCACCCCCCTGATTGAAGAAGGAAGAATTGAGTCAAGCCAATGACAATAAATAAAGGCGCTTGCTTGGGAGGCAACCCAAGGGGAGTTCGTTCTTTTTATTTTTATTTTCGCATTTATATTTTGGTTATTTTTGCCTTTTCTTTGCATTTTACCATACATTGGGGACAATGTAAGTTTTAAGTGTGGGGGAGGCGATTTAGGTTGTGTTTTAAAGGTTGTGTTTTAATTTTGCGTGGGTTTTTAAAAAAATTTAAAAAAAAAAAAAAAGAGTTTTTCTTTTCGTTTTTGTGGTTTTCAACGAATTTTTGGTTGTGTATGTCATGAGCAATATTCAATTAAACTTGAAAAATTCATAACATGATTGAATAAGTAATCTTTGAACTTAGAATTAATTAGTCTAGTTATTTTTCTTGAGGATGGTAATGACTAGATTTGGTAGACAAAAGCTAGTGAGATTTTGAGCCTTTAGACTGACACATCCATATTAGTCTTACTATTTTCTTTCATGTGAGATATTCCTCCATAGATTTGTTTCTCTAGAACTTGTCTTGATTCTTTTCGAGGTCATATTGACATGCATGCATGAACATGATTAAGGCCCTCTTTGTTATAAGCTACATAAGCCAAATAACCTACCTTGTAATTAATTTTTCCCTTTGTTGAACCCCTTTGAGCTTTATTGGTTTTTTTTTTCGTTTATTGTGAACCCATGTTTCAAGCTTTAAACCCAAAAAACAATGCCTTTACCTAAGTTGTATAGCTAGTGGAGCCTTGTTCATCATTATGATATGTATGGGTGTGCAAGAAATAAGTGTGGGGGTGTCTAGATTTGTGGTATGGCTATGACTGGTGAAATGGAATATGTTTTCATTCTCAATTTGTGAGTTCCATTGTTGATGTAATTTTGGTGAAAAAAGAAAAGAAGAAAGGAAGTGATGGAGGAAATTGCTTTTAATGTTACAAATTGTCCATGTTCATAGGTCCTCCTAAAATTTCAAAAAGGGGTCTGTTTATACGTGACATATAGCCAAATTGAAGAAGCTACTGAATGGAGTGATTGGTTTTACATGTCTTATATATTCGAGCTTGAGTTGATTCATTTTTGCTCCACTAGTTTCAATGGCTTTTGAGATACATTTTCAAATATTTCCCACCTTGATCCTAAACCCTGTTACAACCCTTGAAAAGTCCTTATGATTCGTGTTATGCATGTGATTCTAGTGGTGGAGAATGAGAAGATATGCAAGCCTATGGTAGATCATTTCCATTAGAATGAATTTGAGTGAAACACATACCCTTCAAACACATGAAAGTTGAGTGTTTATTTCCATGAGGATTTCCATGAGGGTCTACGTATTTAGTTTACTCCATCTTTGATTGAAAATGATTACTAAGTAATTGTAAGTTGTTTAAAAATGTTTGTTCATGATATGTTATGCATTTTCAGGAGCTTGATTGTTCTTTGTTGATGGTGTTGCAACCTTGGTGTTTTTGGGAAAGTGAATTTGAGCTTTGCCCGAGGACGAGCAAAAGTTAAGTGTGGGGAATTTAATGAGAATGCAAAATGTCATATTTTTCTCTTTTAATGTTTAGTCTTTTATACTTATTTGGTGCCTAAATATACTCATTATTCTTATATTTTGATTTTAGGATGCAAATGGAGACGATAAGTGCAAAAAAACTGCTTTTTAATCTAGGGCATAACTCTCTCATTCCGAGCTCAGATTGAGATGATTCAAGATGATATGGAAATCCAAGAAACAGTTCTACAACTTTCATGTTTTGAGATTTGAGAGATACTGGCTGCATCAAGGTTGTAATTGGGGTTGAAGTGGCTGCACCTGCACAGCTGAGCGTTTTTAGCTGCGCGAAATGCTAATGCGCGGGTCCATGCGATTTATTTTTGGAATGTTCCTTGGTGCACAAAAATTCCAGCTGAAAGCAACACTTTCCTAGTTATATTAGGACTTTATTTTATTTTTAATTAGGGCTTCTAAGAGCAGCCGTCACGCACTTCTCTCTCTCTCTCTCTCTCTCTCTCTCTCTCTCTCTCTCTCTCTCTCTCTCTCTCCCTTCTTTTCAAACTTCTCCTTCAAGTTTTCATGACCGTGCGTGGCTAAACTTTTATAATTGGTCGAATAAAATGGAAGCCTTGGAATCAATAAAACTGTGTGATCTAATTTGTTTTTATTGTTCAATTTATGCTTTGAGTATTGGATGTTTTTATGTGCTTCTTTTCATGATTGTCTCATTTAATTACTAGGAGGCCTACTAGATTGTTATTCGTTGCAATCTACTACTAAATTAGATATTAAATCCGTAATTGTTTGATCCCTCTAATTTGTGAAGCAACTAAGATTTAATGATTTGCTACATCAGAAATTATTAGATCCTAGGAAGAACGTTCGACTAAATTAAATGCAACCGCTTGTGCTTGTGTTGTTTAGCTTTATCGATCTCTCTAATTTTTAAAGCTGCTACTAGATTAAATCTTTAGCGCTTGTCTTGGGTTGTTTAGTAGTTAGGGTTAATTAGATCACTTGTTTTCTAATTAACTACAATTAAGGAGAGATAGGAAAATAGTTCCAACGGTGAATATTCAAAGTGTGAATTGATATATACTTGCATCAATGATCAGTTGTAAAATCCCGATGGTGGATGTTGACTTAGACCAATGCTTGCTCTTTTGATTGAATTTGATAATTTAATTTAAATTGTTCCTTAGTTTTTTTTTATTATTATTTTCATTATACTCAAACCCCCCTATCATTGTTCACATAGCATAAAACTAAGCTAGACACTCTCCGTGGGAACGATCCTTACTCCACTAATACATATATTTTTAGAAGTTTAGGTTTTATTTTTTATTTCCTGCGACAGCACACCACCCAGCGATGGAATAGTGAGTGTGTAAGGCATTTGAGGCACATTATGAAAAACGCATATAGTGTCTCCTTATAGTGGGGTGATGATTAGGACTAGGGTAATATCCTAACTTGTTCACATATACACCTGTTATTTGATCTACGTGATATGTCTATAATTATTATTAGACATCTTGTTAATAATTTATCAGTATAATACAATTATTATCGTGATTGTCATGATGTTGGGCCTTTGCCAGATCTTATAGGTTAAATGTGATTAATATGTTGCATTACACATAATTGTGATGGTTGTGTACTTTAATGTTTACTATTAATTATACTACTGAACATCCTTGAGTGATGTGGGATTTGAATGGATGTGATGACTTTGAGCATACTAGAGGAGTGTGAGATTTGAATGGATATGATGATATTGAGCATACCAAAGTGGTACAAGCATGATGTAAAATTAAAAATATTAGTCATGCCTAAGTGCTATGACATTTGTGTGGATCCAATGATATTATGTGTTGATATGACATTGATGGGTAACCCACTAGTGGTACGAGCTTGTGATACATTGGTACTATAAATGGAAATGAATTAAATAGGACGAGCTAATGTAATAAGAAGAGTGATGTATTTGTGAGATTTTGCTAAATATCTATTCGATCTGATCCTTGAGATAGGGAGCAGGCCTTCAAATACCTAGCTATGGACCAGGCCCTTCAAATACTTGGCTAAGGGGGCGGGCCCTTCAAATACCTAGCCATTTGTCATTGGGATTGTATGGATTTGAATATGTCAACTCATATTATATAATAAGGATGTGAGCCCTATTCTATTTTAGGGATGGAGAGTCCCTTTGGCTGCGGGCCATAACCCTTGCTCAGGACGTTTCCCATACCTATAAGTTAGCAACTCATGAAATGGCGTAATACAGGTGCTTCGAAGGGCCCTATATGTCTATTAAAGCATATTATTAAATCATAAGCATACTATTCTACATTCATGCAAGTGTTTGTACATTGAGTTTGAGTCTTTGCATTAGGCTATATTGATGAATGTAGTGGATGTTGACTGACTTATTATGTAGTGGATTATATTTGGTATATGTCTGGACTATGTAGTGTCCACACCTTGCTGGATTATCTTTCTACTAGCATATATTGATTGTATTGTTGTTGGATGTTATTATTCGTACGCCTTTAAATAGGAAATGGGGGTGCGTCGTAGGGTTAGTATATATATATATATATACATATTGCGTTCGAATATATATATTGTTTACCCTTATTACTACTGTTTCACCCGCGTGGGGTGGTGTCTTATTATGCTAGTTGATTAGATCTACACTTGTGATTTGGTAGAGGATATTGTTGTGTGTTTGTGATTGCGTACTGGACATTAGGGATTATCCTCCTCAAACTTATATTAGTTTTGGGAGACCCTATTGAGCGTTATGGCTTATCCATGTTGTTCATTGGAATGGCAGGTATTAGACTGAAGGATGACAGTCGTGGAAGCATTACAAGATGGACTGAGGATATGGTAGCATTTAGTTTACATTGTTGTATTCATTAAGGGTGTTTGTACCCTTCAAACTATTGATGTATATGTTATGTATATAAGAACTATTAGAGTCAATCTTGGATATTAATATATTATAAATTGTTGATGGATGGTTGGTATAGTGCTTTTGATAACAATCAATTCCATTTAATCCCATTACAGGACCTGAAGTAGTCTAATCATAGAAACGAACTAGAAAATGATTTAAGAAAATAAATTCAAAAAAAAATGGTTTGTATTTTATATACTTGATTAGGATGGTTAGTCTTATTGCCTTCATTTCAGTGTTCCAATGACCCCTTAGTCCGGCCCTGCGAGTTAAGGGCGTGACATATGTGTTCCCTAGTTCCCCCATATGTCGTCAACACCAAGTCTTCTACCTATCAACAAACTAGTTGCTCCATGTACAGCCGTCAACTCCTATACTTCTTCACCCCATGATCCAAATACTTCATCAAAGCTTCCTAGCGGCCCTGCTGATTCTACTCTAGCATTGCCCACCCAATCATGTTTTATCCCAATCATCTCCTCATCTGTCTTCTCCCACGGACTCCACATTGTAATTTTCTTGCTCTGTACCATTAATTCAGTCCCATTTAGGGCCCTTTCATGCCACTATAGATTCTTCTTTCTCACTTGCTACTGGATCCCATATCACCCGTCCTATTCTTAACCATTATCCCATGATTACGCGTAAGAAGGCCAATGATCAACAAGCTCATCTCACTTTGCATGCTCCAAATCCTATTGAACTAAAGAGTCTCAAAACTACCCTTCAAGCTCCTCACTAGTCACTTTCATGTATGAAGAGTTCACTACCCTCCGTAGTAATCACACTTGGGATTTTGTGCCTCGACCAAGCCAATCTCAATGTTATTAGTTCCCAATGGGTTTATAAGACAAAGCTCAAATCTAATGGCTCCATTGAATGTTTCAAAGCTCGCCTCGTCGCTAGAAGTTATAATCAAATGGCTAGTATTGACTTCGAGGAAACTTTTAGTCCTATAATCAAACCACCTACTGTTCGGCTTGTTCTATCACTTGCTCTTTCTTTTGCTTGGTCAATTCTTCAACTCAATGTCAAGAACGCTTTGCCTATATGGTAATCTTAAAGAAATTGTTTATATGGAGCAACCACCTAAGCTGATGTGAACCTCGCCAAGAAATAACGAGACTCGACAATGAAAAGGAGAATCCAAGATCATTCTACAATCAGATTTGAATGGAAGACCTCGACCCATTGTTTACGACAAACAAGAACCTCGGTATATATGACCTCAACCTATTGTTTAGTGCGAAACAAGAACCTCGGTATAAGGAAGACGCCGCAAACGGTGGTGGAAATCCGTTTGATAAGTCTTTAGGTGAACGCCACGGGAAATCCCGATAAGTTCAAATAGTTCTTCAAAGAACCGTAGAGAAAATACTCTTACAATTTTACTGAATAATCGTCTATCGTCAAATGCAAGCTACAAGTTATTTTTAAAACATTCTACGAAACCCTAGGGCCGAATAAGGCCTACATTAAATAAAAGATATGGGCTAAACATTTTCAGGCCCAAAACATCATACACTACCAACTAAAATAATAAAATAAACCTACTAATTAAGTTAGAATTCCGTGCAGCCAAAAACGTCATCAGTGTAGGTACAGCAACTTCAAACCCAATTTCGACCTTGATGAAGCCCGAATCTCAGGAAAACTCAAAACATAAAAGTTGTATAAATATTCCTTGGATTTCCATATCATCTTAAATCATTTCAATCGGAGCTCAAATGAGAGAGTTATGCTCAAATTATGAAGCGACTATTGAAACTATACGAAAATCGCCTAATTAGCATTTTTGCCAATTTAAGCTTAACCTTGGCCAGATTCTTCTCGAACTTGAATCATGTTGATGAATCTTTGGTGCCAACGTGGTCCATGCTCAATGGGTCCTCCACGAATTTGCTTGGGTCCATGCCTCTTGAATCAATCCGTTGAGTACATCCTTAAACCTCCTTGCTCGTGCTCTCGTAACTGACCCAATTGGGACTTGAACTAGATCCCTGGAAGTTGTGCTATGATTTGAATCACAAGCTTTGTTGATCCTTACTGTCCTCATCATGTTTTTCATTTGCAAAAAGTAATTTATGGCCTTAAACAAGCCCCTCGGGCTTCGTTTGATCGATTCAGTCAGTTTCTTCATCATTTGGGTTTTTACTATAGCAAAGCTTTTTCATCTTTGTTTATTTGTCAGTCCAATGGTGATCTACTACTTTTGTTCATTTATGTTGATAACATTATTGTCACGAGTCACGAGTAATCGGCCCACTCTTCTTACTAATCTTCTTTCACGTCTTAATTTTATGTTTGTTATGAAGGATCTTGACCCTCTTCATTATTTCTTTGGCATTGAAGTTACTCTTTTTTCTGGTGGACTTTTTCTGTCTCAACAAAAATATGCTCGTGAAATTCTTACAACAACATCTATGTTAGAATGCAAACCTATTAGTACTCATCTTGCTCAAAAATCAACTTTGTGTAACTCGACTATGCCTTTAGTTAATGCTACCGCACATCTTTGTATTTTTGGTGCACTTTAATACCTTAATCTTACACGTCTTGATCTTTCTTATGTTGTTAATTTAGTTTGTCAGTTCATACACCAACTAAACGTTTCTCATCTTCAAGCGATAAAATGCATCTTAAGATACCTTCAAGGTACCTTGGAACATGGACTTCGTCTCCTCTCCTATTCTACATTCACTCTTTATGTTTTCTCATATGCGAATTGGGCTAGCTATCCAGACACCCAATGTTCCACTAGTGGTTATTGTGTCTATCTTGGAGCTAATTATTTTTCCTAGAGTTCTAAGAAATAGGCCATTGTCTCTCGCTCTAGTGTTGAGTCTGACTATCATTCTATGGCCTCTGCCAGTGCCGAACTGGCATGGATTACTTATCTTCTTCATGATATTGGCCTATCATTGCCAGCTACACCATTTTTTTTGTGACAACACTAGTGCCCTTGCTATGACTCTTAATCTTATATTTCATGCCCGCACAAAGCATATTGAACTTGATTTTCATTTTGTCAGAGAAAAGGTTGCTACTAGCTCTTTTGTCACAAGTTTTGTGCCCTTACACTCTCAACTGGCGGATCTCCTAACCAAGCCTTTGTCAAAAGTCTATTTTCGCACTCTTCGTTCCAAGCTTGGTGTGCTTTCTCCACCGCCCTTCAACTTGAAGGAGGATGATAAAGACAAGACCATGGTTCCACATGTGTATGAGGAAAGCTTAAAGAAGTCGTGCATAAAGTTTGAATGTGGGCCACGGTTACAAGAATATATGAAGTGATAAAATTCAAATAACTAAGATTGTAGTTATAACAAGATAGGAAGAGTTTGATTTTTAAATAAAGTAAGATAATGTAGATGTGGTTTCTTTTAAATTAACTAAGAGTAAGTGATATAGATAAACATCACTTATATTATCTTACAATTAATTATATTCTCTATATAAGTCTAATAATACAACGGCTATCATACAATTTTTATGAGAGCCCTTCATTACTAAGTCTTTTTTATTTTCTCAATGAATGACATTTCAAGATATAATCATGAGAATCACAGTTTCCAAATATTTCATAAAATACAGAATAAGCATTTTAGAATAGATATAAAAAATCAGAAAATAGACATTTGAAAGCAAGATGTAAAATTCATTGATTCGGGTTAAAAAGATTACTCATCTCAAGTCCTTAATATGTTTCCTTAATCCCTGTGCCTTTGTCCTTAGTTTCTAGAGTCATAAGTTAAAATACATGTAACTTCGTATTAGAACACAACTTAAACATTTCAATTGGCTACTTATTATATTTGGCCTCATTGGACCTTTTTTTGTTTGGACTTGGAAGCTCAAAAACTCCAAGAGAGGTCATCTCACAATTTTTAAGTTCATTTGAGAACTTATTTCCACATTAAGGGCATAATTGTAATTTTTTCATTTTTGCATATTGTTTCAGCTTAGGTCCCGGTGTGATACTAACCTAGAAGGGGGGTTGGATAGGAATGTATAGCATTTTGATATTTTCAAATCTTGAACCACAACACTAATGATTACTTCAATTGGCTAAGTATGTGAATTGTAATTCCAATCAATATTCAACAATACTTTATAATTCTTCTAGTTATCTCAAGACATTCAATTAAACAACCAAGTAATGTCTATCAATACATACCATTCAACATTGCCCAATTGATTCACTAGTCCAATTTTAGTATTAATTTCACAATTCAAATCTAAATTCAACTAAGTGATAAATTTGTAATTTTCTATTACAATTCAATTTGCTCAAATAAGGTTTATCAATTTCATATTCAATGATCACAATCATGAAAACCGAATTATCAAGATAACAGAAGCAATTAAAACAAGAAAATTAGGAATTGTAAAGACAAAGATAGTAGAAAGTGCAAACCAAGATGATAACGGAGAAACTAACACAGAAAACTATCCACGGTAGAAAACTTTGGAGTTGGCCATGCTCGGGGAAGAATTTCACTATGATCAAGATTGGAATGCACATAAACAAAACACGATCTAAGTATGTCAAGTACCATTCTACACTTTCACGCCATCAACCTCTTTTGAATCCATAAGCTCCACAAACGAGATCTTTATGCAATCGATTCTCCTCTCAATCTTGGAATCCTCTGATTAAGCCACTCCACAATTACGAATCCACACAATCTCGCTATCTACCGATCACTCAACGTTGAATCCTCAAGGTTGAACTTCTCTCTGTTCAATAGTGAGAACACATGAAATTAGGGCTCTTTGACATGATTTGGATCTGGTGAATTGATCAAAATTAATGTATGAATTGAGTAAAGAAATGCATGATATACAATTTTGGTTGTTCACTCATGGAAGCTCTTAGATTTATCAAATACAAAGCTCTCACAAGTATGAACTCTCTCTTACTCTATTCTCTATTCATAAAACTGAATTTTGTCAATTTATATGAATGAGATCGGATCTCAAAAGAAGCTGTAAAATAGAAAATTTTCTATTTTTTACATAGTGTTCGTTCGAACAAAGGATGCTTGATCGAACAAATAACTGGTTCATTCAAACCAGTAAGGAACGAACACCAAACAAGCAAAGTTTAGAGGTTGTAGTCCTTCGTTTGATTCCGTCCTATTGAACGAATGAGAATGAGAAAAAATAAGTTTATGTTGTTCATTCGAACAAGCCACTTGGTTCGTTTGAACGAGCAATAGAAAGTTGCTCATTCTTATCCTGTCTAGTGAAATCAATTTCCCTAAGTGTATTGAAATATGCATGTTATGAAAAATTGTTTCACAATCACAAGAACACTACACACATGATGATATAAAGTCTCCTATATGCTATACATGTAATGTGTAAGTGTGTGAGATCCAAATCACAACAAAAATCCAAATTACTCAATTACCCTTCAAAAACCAAAGTGGTCAATAGATGATCACGGTAATGAAGCTTGAACCTTCTTAGCGTAGAACAGACATTAAGATACTCTAAGCCTAGGACTAATGTAGTAATTACATTGAAAGCATGTTTTGTTAAAAATCATATTAGCCAATTACAACAATGGACCCCATGGTTCTAACACGTGTCGAATTTTTTGTAACATAATTTGTCTTAACAAACTTCATTTTTGGGTCCAGCGGCCCTAAAAACCTTAAGATAAGTCCCTTACATTTTTTTGAACTCAATTAGAAGCTCAATCATCAGTTGGGATACATTTTATATTATTCCATTTGTCGTTCCATATTTTTTGGAATTTATTTTGGTGAAATAGACCTCATCGTTGAGTTCGAAATGTCCAAAATAATCCAGATAGAACCCCTTTTATATTTAATTGGCCTTGGCCATAGCTATAGTAGCATAATCATAATTTTACATTTATGTATTTAATTTTCTGCATCTCATTTGCCAAAATGGACTTTGCCATTAAGTCTGGAATGTCGAACATAGTCAAAATAGGCCTTTCCCGTATTTAAATTGGGTCCCGTTTATTATTTCATAATAATTATTTAATTAATTACATATACATATATATATATATATATATATATTATTTTGTGCGGGTAAAACACAAGGCCATAGCATTGGCTTGGTGGATAGGGCCCAGCTATTTGCCCATTTGGTTGGGGTTTCAAAACTCCTAGGCAGTGTTTCCTTTTAAATCTTATTTGTTTCCTTATTTATATATACATATATAATATATTTCACATACAAAGCCACATCAGTGACCAAGTGGGTAGGAGTTTGGCTCTTGGTTTTTAGGTTATGGGTTTGAAACTAGGGCGTTGTACGTCTAAGCATATTTTTTTTTTTACAAAACTCAAAAAACAAACAACTATCCATGAAAATTATGAAAGTTTATGAAAGGGGTTTCTAGAAAACCCATGATAGGGAACTTATTTTACTAACGAGCTTTTTATAAAGCTTGCAGAGTTTTATCCTATATTTTTTAGGTGATAGCCTAGATAGTTCAGCGTAAGAAAATGGACCTTCGATTACAGAAATTCTGGAGAAGATCTTGGCCTTTTGACTTACGTAGTCTGTTTTGTATTAAGAATGTCAATAAAAAAATTTACAAATTGTAATATTTAAACATCAATATGATGTAATGAATCTGAACTTAGTTTATGATCTCTCATGTTTTATTTCCACTTCTATTGTGGGTGCCTGCACCGAAAAAAAAAAAGAGATTTTAATCCCCTTTTGTAGATTTAGAAAGATCCCGACTGTCTCCTTCCCTAAAGGTGGGAAGGAACGCCTCTTATGGGAGGTAGAGAAATTGAAGAGTCGCTAGCTTATTTTTGGGCAAGAAATAAGCAAACTCGTTACAACTTGAACAATACATATGAAGAAAGACTGAAAGAAATGAAATAGAAATTACATCACTTTAAATCCTAAATACATACTAAAAGATCCCTTGACATGGAACGAAAGAAAGATAAAGCACTGAAATAAAGCGAAAACCAAATAAACAAGCTCAGGGGCTAAGGTACGGAGTGGGAAGGTGTTTGGCACCCACCCCGCCCGATTTGAATGGATCGGCCTCAAATATTCACTTGTAATGCTATTTTGTCATGAGAAAACAAAAGAGAGAAAGATGTGAGTCTGGAAAAGATAAATAATAAAGAATCTAGTATGAAGAAATAAAATAAAAGAGAAAAGAAAAAAATAAGATATGACTCGAGCCCAAAGGTTTCCTATGTATCCGTTTAGAAAACGGAATCAGAGTCACATAATTCTCCGGTTTACCCTCTTTTATCAAGAGTGGTGAAAGAAGAAAGATCAACACGATCTAAAGAAAATCGTTAAGGGTTTGAGAGCGTACCTTATTCAGTCGTGATAGTTGGGCAGCACTTCGACTAGGAAAGTCTGATTCGGAGACTTTAATTGGATAGATCTTTGGCTTATTCTTCAGTTTGAAAAGTGTTTCTTTGGCTTGCTTCTTAAAGGAAGGCTGTCACTTCGGCCATGGGAGTGGGAGAGTTCTTGTAGAAAGAACTCTCAAATTATGCTAACAACATAAAGCTATGAAAATTGTCTCCTTAAAATTGATGGCTAGGGGGCTTTATTTATAGGCAGAATATGGAGATTTGATCCAAGGGTTTAAAATGAAACCCTATAATAGAGGACTAGGATCATGTCTTGAGTAATAATCATCTAATTAAATAAAAAAAAAATTAAATAATTTTCCTAAGGAATGATTATCCTAACTAAATGAATTAATAAATAATTATTAAAATGTAAAAACCAATGGAATTGGTGTCTACATGCAAGAGACAATGAGATAAAAGAGAAATAGAATTTAATTAAAAAATAAACTCTAAAATGAAAACGTCCAAGTTCAATGTATCTCTATTTAAGGAAAAATCAAACAACCATATCTATGGAAACTCTAAAAGTGGAAAGTCCTAATTATGCCTAAATAGACTACTATCACTCAAGATTATGAAATTACCTTCAATTCAATAAAAAATCTCTAGATTACCACAAGACATGTGAAATGACCAAATTACCCCTAATTGTCACCAAATGGCTAAAATTACCAAAATATCCCCATGTGGGTAAAATGATATAAAAATTATAAAAATGCCCCTCAAGTGACTAGAAAGTCCTATTGAGGCTAGGATTGCGCCAAAATTACCAAAAATGCCCTCCGATGGGCAGAAAAGTCTGAAACAATGTAGGATTCTAACAAGAAAGAGTCTTACTAGGTGTGGGACTCTAACAATAGGAGTCCTTCTTGGACTAAGACTCTAACAGGAGTAAAACTCTATCGGGAAGAGTCCTACTTAGACTGGGACTTTGGCAAGAGAGTCCGAACGGGAGTGGGACTCTATCGGGAAGAGTCCTACTTGGATTAGGACTCTAGTAGGAAAGTCCTAACGGGAATAAGACACTGTCAAGAGCAGTCCTACTTAGACTGGGTCTTTGTCAAGAGAGTCCTAACAAGAATGGGACTCTATTAGGAAAAGTCCTACTTGGACCGGCACTCTATCAAAAGAGTCCTAACGGGAATAGGACTCTATCATGAAGAGTCCTGGAGAAGTCCTAATGAGAATAGGACTCGGTTAGGAAAAGTCCTAATGGAACCGAAACTCGGTCAAGAGAAGTTCTAATGGGAATAGGACTCTGTCAAGAGGAGTTCTAATGGAACTAGGACTTTGTTAGAAGGAGTCCTAATGGAAATAAGACTCTGTCAAGAGAAGTCCTGATAGGAATAAGACTCTGTCAGAAAGAGTCCTACTAGAAATAGGTTTCCTTGGCATAATTACTGAACTGCTACTACTTAATCAAGGATCACAAAATGAGGTGTCTATAGAAAGTCCTTCGCAGATAGAACTTGCAAGCAAGTGAACGTCAATGCAAGAAAAAAGAGATACCCATTTTGACCTTGATTGTATTTTTGTCCTTTGACGTGGTCAAACTCATTCCTAAATGAGATTCCTACATATCACGCTCATGCGAATCAGACCATTCATAGTTCATGACTAGTCGAAATAAGTGTTGTCCTTACCGGATTTCTCTAAAGAGACTCGTCTCGATAGGATTAGTATGGGGTTATGCCCACGAAAATGACTTTCAGAGCCTTAGTAGGTAAGAAATGTGATCCTAACAAGTGTTTCATGAAGTTGTCTTCTTATGAGATGATCTTATGTTCTCGGAACGTTTTACCTAAAAGGAAATTTCATCCTAGTAAGCTGATAAGAGATAATGCGATAGATGGCTAACCTAAAAGGAATGCTATCCTAATAGGATAATGAATTTGTGTCCTTAGACAACTTACCTGTAAGGAAACTCCATCCTAATAGCTAGGTTGATAAGATATAATGCGACGGACAGCTTACCCGAAAAGAATGTTATCCTAACAGGATTTTTAATGAGATTATGTCCTTAATAGATGGATTACTAAGATGGATTACGACTTGAGACGATTTGCCAAGATGGATTGTGTCATTGGTAACCGATTTTTCGAAATGGATTACGTCCTCAGCTGGTTTGTCGAAACGGATTACATCCTGAGGCAGTTTTTCAAATAAATTACATCCTTAGACATTTTTTTGCCTATATGGATTACGTCCTCAGACGGTTTTTTGCCTAAATGGATTATGTCTGCAAACAGTTTTTTGCTAGATGGAATACGTCCTCAAATGGTTTTTGCCTAGATAGAATACGTCCTTAAACAACTCTTGTCACGACCCGAAACCCACCTTATGCAGATTAAGGGCAACGACCGACACTGCCACACAAACAGGCTGTACAAAATCAAATGAATCGCATAGACTGATAAATCATATCAATAAATCATTAAATCATTAAATCATTTAATGTAAAAGCTATACCAAATGTAATTCATCTGATCATGAACCCCACTCCAATATACATCAATCAAATATCTCCAAGTACTATTTAGATCATCATGATTCACTAATTAAGTTTAACACCTCTACCTATGATACAACATTATAATTACCTATTATCTTATCAGCCTTACAGAGTACGCGTTCAAATCATGTTTTGGAGTTCACATCATCAATATTGTTCACATGCTTGCCACTAGCTCCCCTAGTTGCCTCATTTTGTTTCTTCTCTTATGGGGCTACCTGAAAAAAAATATATATATAAATATGGAGTGAGCTAATTTAGCTCAGTAAGTAAACTTTTCACTCTGCCATGGGTCAAGGTCAGCTCAAAAGATGGATAAGAATAATAGTGATTAGTAAGAATATCATAGTAGCTAGTCACTAAACAAATGGAGAATCTCAAAGGCACATTCCAAGATAAATCAACAAAACAAATATAAGGAATGGCCTGAACAACATACAACTGCCTACGGTGATAAAATATCAATCTAAATCCAATGATAAACAAGCACGTCATCAATAAGTAGCATATCAACAAATAACCCATGAACAAGCTCACAAGGAGGATCTGAATCAGAAGTATATCATCAATGTAAGTGTGCCAATATATCAACGAGTCATAAGTACATCATCAGAATATCAATGAATGATATAAGATGCTAACAGAATAAATGTTGACATATATATGCCTCATGAGTGCCTATCTAGGGTCTACTGGTCTGACTAGCACCCTTACACGCCCAGGTTCAGCCTCGCCCAAATCACTGTATCCAGGGTCTGCTAGGTCTGATAGCTCCCTTATGCACCCAGGTCCCAGCCTCGCCTAAATCATAATTTTTAGGGTCTACTGGTCTAACAGCACCCTTTCGCACTCGAGTCCAGCCTCGCCCAAATCAATAAATAACATCAGAGCTCTATACATATAACATGTCCCTCATGGACTAAACATTAAGCTACTCCCAAACCTTGACCCGTAAGTCCTCAAGCAGTCTACGAATCAGACAGACGTTGTGATAGATCACAACTCCAAGTACTCAATAATATCATGATCATCATGTTTCCATAGGAAATGTACATGTTATGGAAAAACATACAAACTAACATGGAAATTTCATATAATCAACAAGGATGTCAATAATCATGATCTCAATGAATCAACAATAGAAGCAAGTATCAAATCGTGAAAATCAATATCATCAGGCATGTATAGAGTACGAACTAGCAGCATCAAGAAGTGAATGTGACATGGCTAGGAGTAACACATGGTAAAGTTTAGGGTTTACTTACCTTTTATTACTCCTTGGAAAGTCAAACTACTTTTCCTTTCTTGCTACTCAACGTTGATTTCCTTCTCTTTCCCTTTAGATGATCCTGTCATTCAGAAAATACAAATCAGTCTATAGTCAGTAATCAGTCTATGCTACGTATTCATATATATCTATCATGGCTATAAGTATTTTATTTGCTAATTTGGACCTCTTCATCGAGTTCGGAACATCGAATAAAATTAATTTAGGCTTTTAAAGATTTCAATTTGGACTCCTAGAGTAAAAAGGGCAAAATGGTCATTTTATACTTTTACATGTCTTTTCTTCCCGGGACCTCTTTTCATAATTTTGACCTTACCATTGGGTTTGAAATGCCCGAGATAATAAAAACTAACTATTCGTTTGCCTCATTTGGTGTTTGTTTAACCAATTTTGGACTTAAGGGCTTTTTAGTAATTTTTCTTTTAAAATATTAAAATAATATTTTATTAAATTTCCTATTTGGGCCTTAGTGGGATTTCTCATAACATCTGGGGTCAAAGTATAATTTCTTGAAGTTTCGGTTTATCCCTTTTTAATTAAAATAGTGAACCAATGGGTTTTTGGTTTGTAACCATAAACTGGTCTAATTTAGGTTTGAACCGGACCGGTTCAGCCTATATCAGAGAATCGGCGTATGATATCCACGACTTTCCAGTCATCTTCTCCGACTGACTCTTCCGGCGCCGGTCACCAGAATTGCTCTAATACCTTACTGTTTTTCTTGATTCCAACGTCTCTTTTTGATGGTTTTTTCATCAAATTGATTCTAAAGGCCTCAACTAATCATTTGGAATTGTTTTTAGCCCTTAAAACTATAGTTTTTGACACCCAACTTAATTTTTTTGGTGTTGCATCGGTGAGGATAATTTGGCCGTACAATGGCTATTTTTGGACTCTTTTTCTCAACTCAAGTTGCGTTGGACTCCTGAAAGAATTATCCACCCGTTTCTAGTCCCAAAATCGAGTTTGGTTTAACTTGAAATTTTATTGAGTTGTGGTCGTGAGTTATAGATGCAATATTTTGAGTTTTCTTTTAGTTTTTCTCTTGGATTTTGGTTCCTAACTATCTGGAACACACATAAGGAGGAATTTGAGCACATACCTTAATCCAATGCCCGATTTCTTGAAGCTTCATATTTCTCCCATCCATGGCTGAATACTGCTATTACTTTCCTTTCCCTCTCTCTCTCTCTCTCTCTCTCTCTCTCTCTCTCTCTCTCTCTCTCTCTCTCTCTCTCTCTTCAGTCTCTCTCTTACTCTCTTTTTCCTTATTTCAGAAGTGGTTTGCTTAACCATTTTTTTATGCTGCAAACTGAGAAAGATATATATATTTGGTTGTTGGCTGTTGGCTGTTAACTATTGGCTATTTGCTAGAAGCTTCCTGAGGTTGTAGAAGGTTCTTGATTTCCATGGATGTATCTATATACATATATATAAAGATATATAGGTGGCTGTTTTAGTTGCTTCAAGAAGCTTCCTGAATTCTCTCTTATATATATTTCTATATATGTATATATAGGTATATATACATCAATTTTCAGCCCCCCACTTTGTCATATATGTTGGCTGCTTCATTTTTTTCTAACTTATTTCTGTCCAATAGGTTCTGGTAGCTTCTTTTGGAAGCCTCTAACATATATATACAATATTATATATATATATACACACACATAGCATATATACAATATTACATGAAAGCTTCCAGCATGTGTAATATGATATTTTCATTCCATAAAATATTAAGTTAATGGAATGTTGGCAAATTTGGCACAAAGTCGGGGCTTGGTATCATCGTTACTCATTTTACCGATATTGGGTGCCCATTCATGTCTTATATTATATTCATATTATTTTCATGATTAATTTTTCGTATCGGTCCCATCTGTCCATGTCGACACTCGGTTGTCTATTTCCCAGACATACACCATCTTTCGTGTTTTGGATTAATTTCATATCTTAGGCTAATTGATCCCATTATGACTTTTATTATTTTCATTTTAGCCCTCAGAGTTTCTAACATTTAAATTAATGTATTAATGCATTAAAACTCGGTCGGGTTGTTATAATTCTTACCTAGATGGATTACGTCCTGGGATGGTTTACTTAGAAGGGAACTTCATCATGATAGTTTGATAAAATGCATCCCCAAACGACTTACCTAAAAGGGAACTTCATCCTAATAGGTTGATAAAATGCATCCCTGGACGACTTACCTAAAAGGGAACTTCATCCTAATAGGTTGATAAAATGCGTCCAAAAATGACTTACCTAAAAGGGAACTACGTCCTAATAGATTGATAAAATGCGTCCTCAGATGACTTACTTAAAAGGGATCATCATTCTAATGGGTTAATTAAATTACGTTGGACGATTTAAAGAAGTGTTATCTTTGAAATTCTTAGTAAAGGTTGCGTCCTCGGATGACTTATTTAGAGAGTGAAGACTCCATAAGGAATGCTTGATTATGACTCGATGGGGAGATGAATTAAGTTAACTCCACTAGAATGATAGAATTTAGTGTAACTCCGTAAGGAAGAATGACTTAACCCTGTCAACGAAGAACAGAGTTGTTGAGATGTCTTGGTAGTTATAACTCGCTGGGGAGAAGTAACCAAATCAGTTCGGTTGGAAACGAACTTGATGATTGTGAGTCGCGAGGAAGATAATTGAGACTAACTCTAATAGGGAAATTTGGCATTTCTTTTGTAATCATTAAGGTGACTGGCTAATTCTCATGAGAAAGTAAGCCAACATGGTTTATCTTTATTGAAAGGTATTTCTTCTCTTTGCTTTTTGATTCTTCTATGATGGCATTGTGAGACTGCACATATAGTAGGCTTTCTCCCCCAAGGTTTGGTGGATGGGTTTAATAAAGAAAGGCCAATCAAGTAAGCTCAACGGGCTTGCAAATAGGATATCTTGATATAGGTAATAGGATATATTTGGTTTGCCAAGTAATGGCCTCCTATCCTTGGAATTGCTTACTTTTAGGAAATAGTCACACTATTAAGACTCATGATGTCGATGTCTGTCACGACCCGAAACCTACCCTATGCGGATCTCGTCTTGCGGGGCCAACCCAATGGCTGTCCCTACTTTTTTCTATTTTTTTGTATCAATGATGACAATAAATAATGTGAACATAACATTAAATTGCGGAAGTCTTAATACAAAATATTATTGGACAATGTTAAATATAAACTGACATAAACTTAACATAATACCACTCTTAGGTGGTGAGTACATGAGAGAAACTTCTAACATTCTATCATACTCCTCAATTGTCCCCCTAAGCTCCTGATATCCTATTATGGTTCTGTAGCATACACACCAGAAAAAAAATGTAAATGGGATGAGCTAACAAAGCTTAGTAAGTAAAAGTCTATCTCCAATACGGGTTAGGGTTAACATAGAACATATAAACTCATAGGTGAACATGATAGCCAATCATAGAAACAGTTGCAGTCAACGGTAAAAATACCACAATGGCCAATGAACAGTAAGGCACAATAAACAAGTATGAGGAATGGTATAGCATGAATATGGAAAAAGCTCAATAATCACAGTCAACATAAATATACTACCACAATAATTCAGTCACAGTCAAGTCCAATAATTAAGGAAACTATCAACATAGAACAATTCATAGGGAAATGAAAACATCCTATGAATCATTTAAACGTCAACATAACAGTCAAACATTAGTGATGCATTTACTCTGTTCAGGGTTTGGCAGACCCTCGGTCTTTTGAAGGCCCAGCATACCCCCCTCAACATGAATGCATATAAAATGCCCTTATAACTCACTGGGTAAAAACGCCATCATTGCCATGTGTCCATTCACGGACTCGACTCGTAGGTCCTTTCAATCAGATAGCATCGAATGGATATTATGACTGAGCACAATTTTGGCATTCATAATAAATCACGATTCTATTGTGATTCTATAAGAAGTGCATAAAGTATGGAATATCATGTAGTAAACATACAATGATAGGCCTTTCAAGGCACAGTACAACAAAGCAATCATGAGATAGCAGTCAATAAGCATCCACTAAATAGGACAATATTGATGGTGGGACAATAGAAGTGGGTACGTACATGAGTACAAAATTTTGGCAGTAATAGAAAGAATGTGGCTTGAAAAACCACGTATAAGAGATAGAAGTTTACTTACCTTTTAATCCGTGTGATCTACCTTAGTATCCCATAACTTTTCCTTTTCCCTTTGAGTTCCCTATCATTCAGTAGACATGTTTCAGTGCCAATGTTATTCATTAAATTTCATACTTTTTCACCATAAGTATTTCTTTTACTAATTTAGACTCTACTAGTGAGTCTGGAACGTCGAAAAAAATTGGTTTAGGCTTTCACGGTTTTTAATTGGGACTTCTATACTAAAAATGGGCAAAATAGTTATTTTGTACTTTTACGTGTCTCTATTTTTTAGGACCTATGCTCAAAAATCAGACTTCACCATTGAGTCCGGAATGCTTGAAATAATAAAGATTTACTATTCATTTATTTTAATCGGAGTCCGTTTGACTCGTTTTTGACTCAGGGGCATTTTGGTCATTTTTACATTTCTACTTGTATTTTATTTATTTATTTATTTATTTTTGCTAAAATTCTGGGTTGTTGTAACAGTTCCTGAAAATTAGTTTACTGGTGTAGTGGCTTGGCTCGGTAGTGCTGCCACCTTGGTGGACTATTTAATGTGTTCGTTTTATAAAGCAATGTGTTGGAGCTAGGCTCACTTGGCTAATTGCATTGGGCTAAACAGTAAGGGATTATGGGCTTAATATATGATGGGCATAGAGGCAGCTGATCTAATTCCAGCATTATGCAGATTAGCTTGAATCTAGCTCAACTCAAGTGGCTCGGATCAAAGATGTAGCTCTGGAGGGGGTGAGATGAAAACAATTGCCAAAAACTGGGGGGATAAGATGAGGACTATACCAAAAATAAGATGCCGTTTCAGCATCTACATAGGCAATCCTAGGGGTTATGCAACAACGGCCGAACACGATGGGTTGACCACCATAGATTGTCATCCCCGTTCATCATCGAATAACGACAGCGACAGTGGCAGTGCTCCTTTCGGCTTCGAGGTCCAGAACTTTCGTTGTCAATTTCATATGTAGGTGAATTTCGATTCCACCAGGGAAGAATTATTCCAAAAACTCAAAGGTATTTCCTGATGAATCAATGGGGCGGATGGGAATGCAAATGCTTCCCCTGTTCTGGGCGATAACAGTGAGTATGAGGGATTTAGAGGCTCCGACTGGATGAGGTCCTTAAATTTGAGCATGGGTTTGAGGTTAGCTCCTTTCTCGACTGGCGTGGTCGAGTCCTCGGTCTCGAATCCAGTTGATAGATGTAAGATCGACTAAATTGCAGCAGCTCTGCAGTTCGTGTTAAGGGTAAGGTCATCGGTCTGATCGAAACGGACAGTAGTCTAGGGTCAGGGATTTGGCCGTTGATCTGGGCAGGTCGATAATGCTGTTGAGGCTTGGCAGTCTCAGATCTGGATTGTGTTGGTGGTGTCTCTGGTGCGGAAACGGTTGGAGGTAATGGTGGTCTGTTGATGGTGCACAGTGTAGAAACTGTTGGAGGTAATAGAGGTTTGATGATGGTGAAGAGTTGTTTCGCTGATGACGGCGAGTTTGGTAGTGAAGTTGCGTTACAAGGCCATTGAGGGACGCTCCTTTTGGGTTTGGATTCTGGCGTTGGTAGTTGGGAAAGAGGGGAAACAGTGCTGAATTTCGATTCTTCAACTTTCTGTGTGTTATTTTCCTAAATCCCACATCCTTATCATTTCCTCAAATTGTAACCCCCTCCCTTCATTTACTTTTGTATTAATATTAATTTGTAGGTTATATATATATATATATATATACTTTATTTTAGTACATGGGCATATATACATATATCATGATTTTTATTTTTTTATTTTTTTTTTTATTTCAATATTCGTTAATGGCTTGCTCGGGTATCGCCCGGGCATTATCCATACATTCGAACTATTGAGATTCCAAAACCATCTGTTTTATTCGATGTCATGACGTAAAGCCCTAACGGCTCTAGTTTACATGATTCGCTCAGTTAAAATTTGGGTCGAGGTATTACATTCTACCCCCTTAAATTGAGTTTTGTCCCCAAAACTCGAATGTTCATAATCCATGAAACTCTATAACCTCATCATGCTAATTTCATCATCATAATTCCTTTGTAACCTGTCTGTTGGACTTATCTCTAGTATTCAGATACTATATTCTCAGACAGAAAGATTTATTTATATAGGATTCATAGTTCTTTTGTATTGCTCTTTGTTTTATTTCAATAGCGAATTTAAAAGTCAAGGGTTTGACCCTTTTAACTTCTTCGAGACTTTTAACTCAGTTGTCTCCAAATTTTAGTATTAACATCCCCATGCGTATCTTTTTAATTCTCAGATCTATGATTAGGGATCTATTACTTCCATTACTCACCCTGAGTCATCTTTTCAGTTACTTGAATATTTCCCCTTGTTTCCAGTATCTTGACTAGTTCCATGTCTAGTCGTCATATTCATCTCATTTGGTATTAGGTCATGATTACCTTGCTATTCATGGTCTCTCAACTTCCATTGACATCAGTATAGCGTATCATGTGCCAAGTAAAGGTATCTAGTACCTTGATCTTTTCTTTTCTTTTCCTTTTTTTTATCCGTTTCTTTGGTAGTGGTCATAGGAAGTCAACGGTGCAACTAGACTACACCACTTTCGTCATTTAGAGTGTTTTGGCTTCTCATTCAAATACTTTAAGTTTTACTAAGGATAGAGTTCTTGATAGATTCACATTATTCCACTTGAATTCATATGGAGGCTTAGGATAGTAATCTAGAAGAAAAGATTTGAATTTTTCATCTGTTCGAAACTTATATACCACTATCTTTCCAATTTCTCCTCCAATTTTTTTTTTTGTTTCACAAGTTCTGCCTCAGATTTACTACATGTGTTCGGTTGCGAGATTTGCAACGTCACCCATTTGCAACGTCACCCATCTAAGTTTCTTTTTGTGTATTAAACTTTCTTTGATTATGAAAATTTTCGTGTTTCCCTTTTTTCATTTCCAGCATCATATTCCCTTTTGTATTCATGAACATCTTTTGGCTCGTGCTAGGACGGTTTACTCATATTCTCTTTGCATTACAATATTTATCCCCTGTACGGGTGACCTCAAATTTATTCGAACTTTTCATTTGTAATTTCTCAATCAAGTGTCCATTTCTTAAAGATTTATCAATCCTCTTTTCATTTTATTTTGTATTATTCATTGGCATTCCTGTCTTTGTTTTCAAATTCATGTTCATCCTTTTATGATTTAGATAGGTTGAGGAAATCAGTTCCTCTATTTTATTTTATTTTTACATTATAGACTAGTACAAAGGTCTTTTACAATTGATCTTTTCACCAATTTTGATTCTTCGTCCTTTCATAGATTAAAGTATGGTACATATACTTAAAAAATTTTAGGGTAGTCTTTTACCCTAATCACTGATTCTTCATGTGATAGTCTACTTCGAAAGCATTCTTAATGGTGTTATCATATTTGGTTTACCTTGAGTTTTTCACATCATTTGATTAGTTCAAATCTCAAAGTCTTATGGCTTTTTAATTTTATAACCATTATTTTGGTTTTACTTACCTTTGCTCAAAAAAGTTGTTCAACTGTCTCATTTCTTATACTCGTCATCATATTCAGTTTTTCATCATATGTTGCATTTCTCTCCCCCAGTCGTTATTCAACTTTTTCAATTTTTTTCTTTCAAGAACTTATTCAACCGTATAGGGAATTCTTTGTACATTCTATGACTTCATATCATCTTTCAAGATTGTTCACATCAATTAGCCATCCTATCATTTTATCGTTACATTTGACTTTCAAAGTTTATCAAGATTGTATCAAGTCTTTCCCGCCATGGAATTTCTCTACTTCTTTAGTTTCACAGATTGAGTTATGCTTACTTTCTACCTTAATCTTAATTGTTCTCGTAGTATCTCAAAGAATTATGTATCACTTCAACACAGTCGTTATCCTCACCAGTTTTTCTAGACACTATGCCATAATTTTCGTCTCTTTAATTGTTAGATCACGTTGATCCTCAAAAGTCATTCGGAGTCATCAATCATTTATCTTTTGAAATAGATTCAGCTAACTCAATAAAGTACCACCCTCAATTAGGTCATATTGTCACCCAGACCAACAAGATCCATTGAATTTTTTCCCAATGATCATTCATCACGTGTCAATCTCCCTTTTGAACCATCACATTTCATAACGTTCACTTGATAGTCTCGTTCAATCAGTATTTGCCTCTCAATGATCCATTTCTTTATCCTATATGACTCACTCAAGAATCCTCATATTTTTGATTTGTCATCAATCCATCTAGAGTCTCAAACTCCTCATGTTACTATTCATTAAGTCTCCCTTAGACCATCTCTCATATATATTTGTTGTTAAATCTACCGATTTCCAAGATTTCACAATCCCAATTCTATGTCACCTTATATCTTCCAAAAGAACATTAACTGTTTCCCTTGCTCAAATGATAGCTTCTCCCAATTCATTGATCAATTCACAGTTTAATAACTTAAGAGTCGTCAACCTTGACACTGTTACAATTTTTTTCCAAGAATCATTAACCTTTGCCTTTAAGCATACTACTTTCTCCCAAAAGTCACTATTCATTTGGTCATCTTAATCGTCCAAAAATATCAAAGTCAGTCATAGCATAGTCTTTCCCAAAGACTATTAACCTTAGTATTTAAACGAACTATCGTCCTCAAAGTCACCGATCATTCAACTATTTCAATCATCAGATTCTTAGTTTCTTTAAAAGTATCAAATTAGTTAATAACCGTGTACTTACGATCTATACCTCATATGCTCTATATATATCATTCATGAACAATGATTTCCTCGTAGTACCTCAAAACTCATATATCGTCTCAATTTCATGGTTTCTCTAAATAATTTACTACCAGTTCAGTCTTTACAATCATTTAGATTACATTGATCTCTAATACTTATTCAAAATCATTTATCATTTACCTTCATCTAACTTGATAGAGCATTGATTAGAATCGGGTCACCCATCATCTTAGATCACAAGTTTCATTGAATTTCTTCCTAATATTTATTCATCATGTGTCAGCCTCTTTTTAAAATCATCACATTTCATAACATCAATTTTGGCAATCTCGCTCATTTAGTAATTATCTTCAAGACTCTATTATCTCTACCCTATCAGGGTTTACTTATAACTTACACACGAATTTTCATATTTATGGTACCTCATTAATTTATTTAGAGTATCAACTCCTCCTATAATTATCCATTAAGTTTCCTTCAAACTATCTCTCATTCAAGCCTCGTTTATTTATCCATAACATTCATCGAAATCTCCTCAAGTATTTTTAGTGTCATTCCTCGAGAATCTTTATCGTTTATCTTTTAAACATGTTACTATTCCCAAAAGGTCATTATTTACTTAATCATCTCAATTGTTCAAGAATCACCGATTTCCATCATAACATATAGTCTTTTCCCCCGATATATAGTATTCATCAATAATAAATCTCTCGATGGTATTAAAACAATTAACATATAACCTAGGAGTTCTGTTTCTAAGTTCAACTTAGCAGTAAATGCGGCACTATAAATCAATACGTAAATTTAATATTGAAACAATATGTGGGTAGGTTGTAAACAACTGAAAAAATACCTGTGGTACAGCAGCCTAATCATCTCCTGATGGTGTTTTTGAGACATTATCTTTGGTGGACTTTTAGGTAGTTTCCTCTATCGTCATAATTGACCCTTTTTGATAAATTCTTTCCCACCCCATTTTATGATCTTTACTAGTGCCACTACTTTATTGTAAGTGGTCAACCGCTGGGGCCTAATTCTAGGGTAGAGCCTTGGTGACTCTTTTATAAGGCGTTCTATTCTGCTCAATTGATCTATCCGATTCATTTCAGTTAGGTGATTTCTGGTTATCGACGTATTCCTGGTGTTAACCTTTTCTGAAAAAGGTAATTAGTCAATGTATATGTAAAATAACCGTCAGTGTTCACATAAAAAGTCTAACTTAGTAATGTTAGTGTTATCTATCGACTGACTTTTAGACTCTAACAGTTCTAGCACTCTAATCTTGTCTCCCATGAATCACTAAAACCTAAGACTCTGCTCTGATACAAAGTTTTCACGACTCGAAACTCACCCTATACAGATCTCGTGTCACGGGGCCGACCCAATGGTCGTCCCTACTTTTTCCATTCTTTGTATCAATGATGACAATAAATAATGTGAACATAACATTAAATTGTTGAAGTCTTAATACAAAATATTGTTTGATAATGTTAAATATAAACTAACATAAACTTAACATAATACAACTCTTAGGTGATGAGTACATGGGAGAAACTTCTAACATTCTATCATACTCCTCAACTGTCTCCCTAAGCTCCTGATCTCCTACTGTGGTTCTGTAATATACTCACCTAAAAGAAAATGTAAGTGGGGGTGAGATAACAAAGCTCAGTAAGTAAAAGTCCATCTCCAATACAGGTTAAGGTTAACATAGAACATATAAACTCATAGGTGAACATGATAGCCAATCATAGAAATAGTTGCAGTTAACGGTAAAAATGCCACAATGGCTAATGAACAGTAAGGCACAATAAACAAGTATGAAGAATGGTATAGCATGAATATGAAAAAAGCTCAATAATCACAGTCAACATAAATATACTGTCACAATAATTCGGTCATAATCAAGTCCAATAATTAAGGAAACTATCAACATAGAACAATTCATAGGGAAATGAAAACATCTTATGAATCCAATAAACGTCAACATAACAGTCAAACATGAGTAATGCATTTACTCTGCTCAGGGTTTGGCAGACCTTCGGTCTTTTAGGGGCCCGGCATACCCCTCTTAACATGAATGCATATAAAATGCCCTTATAACTCACTGCGTAAAAATTCCATCATTGCCATGTGTCCATTCATGGACTCGACCCGTAGGTCCTGTCAATCGACCAGTAAGTCCTGTCAATCAGATAGCATCGAATGGATATTGTGACTGAGCACAATTCCTGGCATTCATAATAAATCATGATTCTATTGTGATTCCATAAAATGTGTATAAAGTATGGAATATTATGCAGCAAACATATTATAATAGGCCTTTCAAGGCATAGTATAACAAAGCAACCATGAGATAGCAATCAATAAGCATACACTAGATAGGACAATATCGATGGTGGGACAATAGCAGTGGGTACGTACATGAGTACAAAATTTTTGCAGTAATAGAAAGAATGTGGCTTGGAAAACCACGTACAAAAGATAGAAGTTTACTTACCTTTTAATTCGTGTGATCTACCTCAGTATCCCATAACTTTTCCTTTTCCCTTTGAGTTCCTTATCATTCAGTAGACATGTTTCAATTCTAATGTTATTCATCAAATTTCATACTTTGTCACCATAAGTATTTGTTTTACTAATTTAGACTCTACTAGTGAGTCCGGAACGTCGAAGAAAATTGGTTTAGGCTTTTACGGTTTTCAATTGGGACTTCTATACTAAAAATGGCAAAATGGTCATTTTGTACTTTTACGTGTCTCTATTTTTTGAGACCTATGCTCACAAATCGGACTTCACCGTTGAGTCTGGAATACTTGAAATAATAAAGATTCACTATTCATTTATTTTAATCGGATTCTGTTTGACTCGCCTTTGACTCAGGGGCATTTTGGTCATTTTTACATTTCTACAATTATTTTATTTATTTATTTTTTTTTTCTAAAATTCTGGGCTTTTGTAACAGTTCCTAAAAATTAGTTCACTAGTGTAATGGCTTGGCTCGGCAGTGCTGCCACCTCGGTGGACTGTTTAAGGTGTTGGTTTTATGAAGTAATGTGTCAAAGTTGGGCTCATTTAGCCAATTGCATTGGGCTGAAGAGTAAGGGATTATGGACTTAATATATGATAAGCATTGTAGAAATCCAAAAATTTTTTTTTTTGGAATAAACTTTTCATTTAAATAAATGTATGTATGTATATGTGTATGATAGTATATGTTATATGTTATATGCATGTACATGTATTTAAATATATATATATATATATATCACAAGTGGGAGACAGCAGGCAAGTGTGTGTGTGTGTGTGGCATCGGCTGTGTGTGTGTGTATGCTGTTGTGGTCAGTGTGTGTGATATAATATATATATATATAATATGTGTGTAACATCCAAAGCAAGCAAGCATTAAATGGGAGCAGGGAGAAAAGAAAGAAAGTAAAAAGGAAATCAGAAAAAAGGAGAAAACGGTGGGCTGAGCAGGTGAGCAAGGAAAGAGAGTCCTTCTGTATGTGTGTGCTGTCACATGGATATATATATATATATATATAAATATATATATATATATATATGCATATGTCCTTGTATATGAGTGTTGCGTGTGAAGGTTGAGATTCAGAAGAGCAGGAAATCAGACCTGAAGGCGTGCAGGTCTAATGTAGAGAGAATAAGAGAGAGAGAAAAATTTGATGAGAAAGAGAGGGGGATAGTTGTGGTGATGTGTATGTATATACATGTGTGCATTTGAGTTAGAGAGAAAATAGGAAAGAAAGAAACATTGTGGAGAAACCGTAAAGTCGGGAGGATTCCGAAGTATTCGAAAGTAGAAAAACAAAAGGTAAGTCTTGAAATTTTTCTTTGAAATTTATTTATTTATTTTTTAAAAAATTCTGGGTTTCATTTTACACTTGTACAAAGCTTGTGAATGATAGTATAATATTACCCTAGGAAGAAAATAAGGAACCTTGGAAGAAAACCACAAAGAAAATAGGTTGGAACTGAGGTAGAAATGGGATGATCGGAAAAGCTGATTTTTTTTTTTTTTGAGAGTAGGGTTGTTTCATCTAGTTTGAAGACTCAATGGCCATCTAAATGTTTTAAAAATGGTTAGGAATGAATTAGGATGAACGAGGGCTCCAAAACAGTAGGAAAAGTGTAGAAAAAAAAATTCTGAAAATTTAGTTTCTCTGGCCACCGGCACCGGAAGTGGTGACTGGAAGCTGCTGGAATTGTTATCGGAAAAGCGTGGGGGGAAGAAGAGGAAGCGGGGTGGACCTTGGGCTGGGCGCAACAGTGGGCCGCTGAGAAAGCAGTGGGCTGGGTGCTGCACTGCTTCAACTGATTCAATTGAAAAAAAAAAAAAGGGGTTGAAGAAGCAGTGCACACTGCTGCTGAGAATCGAACCTGAGACGCATGGGAAGAAGGGGGGACCCGAGCCACTGGGCCACTGAGGCGCTTATGGCTTAAAATACCGAAACATATATATATATATATATATATATATATATATCAAATGAAATTAATTAAATCAAAAAATAAATAAAAAATGGGGGCAACGTCCCCTTGGGAATTGAACCATGAACCTTGGGGAAATAGTGAAGTGTTTAACCAATTATGACAAGACAATCCCGTGTCATATTATGGGCATAATATATATATATATATATATATATTATGTAATAATTATGATAAATTACTTAATTAAATTTATTTAATTAAATTAAATATGCCGAAACGACCCGGAGTCCAAATTAAATAAGTCATTAGTGTTTTCTTTATGTCTTAGACATTATGAATCCAACGGTGAGGTCCGTTTTATGAGGCAAGGTCCCAAAAAATAAAAGACCAATAAGAACACCAAAAATGACCAAAATGCCCCTAAGTCAAAGACTAGTCAAACGAACCCCAATTAAAATAGAAAGATAGTGAATTTTTATTATTGCGAATATTCTGAACTCAACGGTAGAGTCTGATTTATTAAAAGATACCTCGAGAAATAGGAACCCGTGAAAGTACAAAATGACCATTTTGCCCTTTTAGTACAAATGCCCAAATTAAATTCCGCGAAAGCCTAAACCCACTTCATTCAACGTTCCGAATCCAATGGTAGAGTTTATTCTAGTAAAATAGGAATTCATGATATAAAAACATAGAATTTGATAAATAGCATAATTCAAATAGAGATAGACTGAGTTGTGTCGCAATGATTTTAGGAACACTGAAGGGAAAAGAGAAGGCAGTCTAGACCTTCCGGTTGGAGACAGTAAAAAGGACTGCATTCTCATTGATTAGTTCAGCTACACCACGAGCACGGTTTCTTAGGGTTGAGACCAACCCATCAGGTATGATATTTTGCTAAGTAAGAAATAGGATTAAGTTTAGGATTGATTTTCATGTTGATCTCACGATTCGTATATTTAGTTGATTGTTTATGTGCTTATGTGTTTCTTGAGAGTTTGGTTAAGTGATAAATATGGATCATGATTATATGCATATTTTATGTGTTGGCACAATGTGCGATTGATGTTCTTTGAAGATCATTCAAATTGTGAATATGTAACTTGAATATGCAATTAAATGAAATCTTTACAGTATATACACATGAGGAAGGAACTTTGTGATTTAAATGTTATTGTTTTAAGCATGTTTCATGAAAGGCTTCGATGGGATTACATTGTTGCATGGTGGAATCAAAGCATATTGGCATGGTGTGATTCCTTGAAAACATAGTGTGGGTTGAGCACGTGGTGCTATGCATTATGAGGGTGTAGATCCTGTGGTGAAAAACCCAAAATTTGGCCAATGTATCAGTGCCTGCTTGATCCGACGGGAGCGGTCCATGAAACAGGTGTGGTACTCGAGTGACCATCGAGGGCAATCCATGAAACCAAGACACGGGTGTGGCATAGAGTTGCATGGGTGCGTCACGCATATTGTTCATGTACTGCATTGATGGTATTGACTGACATGTAGATATAAATGTACACTTGCACATGCCACGCCTTAATTTTGTTCCTTGCATTAGCATTATATTATACCAGCAGTTGAGCTGACCCATTCGTGGGATACCATATTACAGATGACGCCCCTGGTACAAGAGATTTGATGAGATCTTGATAAAGAGAAGGGAAAAGAACTTAGAAGTACATTTGGCCATTGGGGCATATTTTGTAATGTAAGGGCTTAAGCCCAAATGATATGAACAATATGTTTATTGAATGTACTTTACATGCTTATATATTGATGGAGAATGAATGCATGTCTAATTAAATCCATTAGATTATCTTTCATTTACTTTTATTTAATTTCCTTCCCTCACTCCCCGGGTTCATGAAAATTCGGGGCGTGACAGGCATGGAGGCAGCTGATCTAATTCCTGCATTATGCAGCTTGGCTTGAATCTAGCTCAACTCAAGTGGCTCGAATCAAAGATGTAGCTTTAAAGGGGATGAGATGAAAACAATTACCAAAAACTGGGGGGATGAGATGAAGACTATACGAGGAAAGAAGATGTTATTGCAGCATCTACATAGGTGATCCCAGGGGTTGCGTAGCAATGGCCGAACACGATGGGTCGACCACCATAGATTGTCATCCCCGTTCATCACCGAATAATGACAACGATAGTAGCAGCACTCCTTCCGACTTCGAGGTTAAGAACTTTCGTTGTCAATTTCACATGCAGGTGAATTTCGATTCCACCAGGAAATAATTATTCCAAAACTCAGGGGTATTTCCTGATGAATCAATGGGGCGAACGGGAATGCGAAGGCTTCCCCTGTTTTGGGCAATAACAGCAAATGGGAGGGATTTGGAGGCTTCGACTTGATGAGGTCCTTAAGGTTGAGCATGGGTTTGAGGTTACCTCTTTTCTCGATGGCATGATCGAGTCATCGGTCTCAAATCTAGTTGATAGATGCAAGATCGACAAAATTACAACAACTCTGTAACTCGCGGTAAGGGTAAGGTCATCGATCTGATTAGAACAGACAATTCTAAGTCAAGGATTTGGCCGTTGATCTGGGCAGTTCGATGACGCTATTGAGGCTTGGCAGTCTCAGATTTGGACTGTGTTGGTGGTGTCTTCAGTGCAGAAACAGTTAGAGGTAATGGTGGTCTGTTGATGGTGCACAATCCAGAAACTATTGGAGGTAATGGAAGTTTGATGATGGTGAGGCATTGTTTCGTTGATGACTGTGAGGTTGGCAGTGAAGCTGCGTTATAGGGCCATTGAGGGACGCTCCTTTTAGGTTTGGATTCTGGCATTGGTGGTTGGGGAAAAAGGGGAAACAATGCTAAATTTTTTATTTTTCAGCTTTCTATACGTTACATTCCCAAATCCCTCATCCTTATCATTTCCTCAAATTGTAACCCCCTCCCTTTATTTACTTTTGTATTAATATAATTTGTAGGTTATATATATTTTATTTCAGCACATGGGCATATATACATATATCATGATTTTTATTTTTTATTTATTTTATTTTTATTTCAATATTCATTAATGGCTTGTCGGGTATCGCCAAGGCATTATCCATACATTCGAACTATTGAGATTCCAAAACCGTCCATTTTATTTGATATCATGACGTAAAGCCCTAACGGCTCGGGTTTACATGATTCGCTCGGTTAAAATTTGGGTCGGGGTATTACAATATCTACTTAGATCATTATCTTTTTTGGATGGTGAGTGAATCAGACAAGATGCTCTTGAGATAAATGGATGAATTTTGTGAACAAAGAGAAAATCAAGATGATTGATGAAGTTTGATGATGTTCATATTCAAAAATGTAATCACGCTATGAATTTGATGACATTCATTTTCTTAAAGCATCAAGATGAGTCATGCAAATATTTTATTGAAAGTTCCTTAAACGAATCTTTATTGAAACATGAGGATAGAATGATGGAAATTATCCATGAAGACTAAAAGAATGATCCTTGGCTTGGAGAGCTCCCCGCTCTTGATTGTGGGTTAATCTTGATTGATCCTTAAAGGAAGAGCCCAATGTCTTCTTTGTCAATCAAATCTTGGATATCATGCCTCAACATGGTGCAATGATTAGTGGAGTGACCTGCACATTAATGGTAGCCACAATGCTTGTTCAAATCATAGCTATTTGGTATTGGGTTTGGAGTGGGCCGAGCATCCAAAGGTTAGAGATGTCCTTCTTCACAAAGATTTTGAGAAACTTCGCTCAATGATGTAAGAAGTTCTAAGAATGACCGTGATGAGCACCTTCGAGATGAATTTGGTGGCAGTGAGGCAATTGAACTAACAAACCAAGAGAAAGGTTGTTCTAGAGTCAAAGCGTTGACTGCAATCTCTGAGTTATTGATGTTTTGTCTAGCCTTCCTCAATGTTTTATCATTAATTGTATCCTCGATTTGGATTCCATACCCTATAAGAACTTTGAAAGTCCCAAAATAGCAGGCAAACAACGATTCACAGTAGATAGGAAATAAGTTCTTTTTCACCATTTGCACTTATTCGGCTTCACTCAGCCTGTTGACCATTTGGGACGTTTTGGCCCTCTATCGAGTGATGAAAGTTAAACGTTGCAAAAGTCTCCTTAGGTTCTTGCTTGGTAGTCTCAAGGTCCCTAAGTGTGATGTCTAACTCATTGTTGTATTTATACTACTTGACAAATGCATTGTAGAGTTATTCCCAATCTTTGGATATGGGCTTTTCTAAGTTTAAAAGCCAACGGAAAGCTACCCCAATAAGGGTTTGGTGGAACATTTAAGCCATCATTTTACTTGTAGCCCCTTGTGGTTGCATAGCTTTCACATATATCTTGAGATGGGTCTTTGGGCATATGGCCCCATTGAAGCTGTCTAAGTCTGGCATTTTGAACTTATAAGGAAAACGGACCTTTGGACATAAGGAAAGTTTGTGGATATCAATCATGTCATCTCCATAATTGGATTTGCATATAAAGGTTTCCATTTTTTCAAGCCTTTTAAGAAGGGCTTCTTCAGTGGTGTTGAACTTCTCTTAAGGTTTGACTTCATTTTGGGGCTCGTTTTATTCAACTCGATTAAACTGATCATGTGTTGCTGCATCTTAGGCCTGTTGATTCTATGGGAGATAATCTTGAGGAGGTATAGGCGGTTAGTTATTGGGAGCATTGTTAGGCCCTACTGGGAGTGGTGGAGGTGGTGGTAACCCTTGTTATAACAATTCTTGGACTGTTTAGGAGAGCCTCTATGTTTCATCTCTATAATCAGCCATGTCTTTTTTGATTTTGGCCAAAATCTAGAGTACCTGATCCATAGTGACAAAGTGTAGTGATTGACTTGATTTTGATGCCATGGTTTTCAGGCTCAACTGATGGAATAAGAGCTACAATGGGTAGAAAACCTCAATTTTTGATCACCAAATAAGTGTAGAGGAATTTGAATCCAAGCCAATAATCCAATGAGTTTTTTTATTTCAAACTTTTGAGTAGGATGAGCTCCAATATAAATGGAAAATAAGAGCATTCCTTAGTAGAAGAGGAATCACAAATGATCGTGAATTTTGAAATTTGAATTTTTGAAACTTTTTTTTTTTTGTTTGAAAAATAGTAGGGGCATAATGGCTAGGTAGCCCCTAAGTCCTAAGAGTATGGAATGGTTTGCTTGAATGAGGAAAGAATTCCTAAAGGTTGGGAATATGCAATCCTAATGGAATTGATTAGACCCTACCGGAGTGGTCAAGATGAACCATGATTGACGAGATAAAGATCCTAATGAAAGGTAACTCTTGAAAAGGAACTAAAACCCATCTTGAATGGTTGGCATGATAGGAAAAATTGAGAGGGGGCCCACATATTAGAGCCTGGCTTGATTCTTAAGATGACTAAAAAATCCAAATTGTGAAATCTCAAAAGACATACCTAGCCCCTAAATTCTAGCATAATGGGGGACTTAAATCAAAGTGATTTCTAGACTTCGAGGGAAAGATTCTCAAAACATCAGGAAAGGATTTGAATGAATCCACCTTTACTGAAATTGAACATGATTAGAACATGAGTCAATTTAGAAGGATTATGTGATGAGAACAGGCCCAAAAAATCCCTATTGAAAGTCATTTTGTTGGCCTATTAGTGAAAAAGTTAGACTTTTTCAGAAAAAATTCAGAAACTTGAAAAATTTGCAAAATAAAAAAATGGCCTCTCTGTCTGTCAATTGGCACAATCAGCCCCTCTGCCGATCGGTTGATAGAGGGGGTATTTTTTTGACTTTTTAAGTTTTCTAACTTTGCAAATTTGCACGAAACAGTTTGTGTGTGTCTTACCAAAACTGGGTTTAAATTCTTAAATCATGAATCTAGGGCAAATTATATGCATGATGCTTCGATTAGGTAAAGGTTTCAAGGCTCTCTTTCTGATAGGACTTTCCATATACCTCCCACAGCCATTAGATTGTAATGACTATGGTCAAATGGTACCGCATCACCTTTTTGCATACCATCCCAAGGCCATTAGAATGTAGTGTCCTCGGTCAAGCGGTATTTGATCAAGGAGTGGAGGGTTTTCACCGGCAATACCCATTAAGCTGAGTGAGCATATGAGGTGAGGGCTACTAACTATCCAAGGTTTAGAGGGTATGTAGTGCAAATGCAATGTATGAAGTGATATGTGTACAAGGCATTCAGATTTTAGTCCTTTTTTTTTTATTCATTCATCCATACATCCATTCATTCATCTTACAGTGTAAAATAAACAAATGTAAAGCAAGTGAACAAAAATAGCCTGGAAGTGAATACTTCACTGAGTCTAGCCTTCTTTAGTCTCCAGTAGAGTCGCCACTAAGCGCGCCAGTACCGGAAAAAAAAAAAAAGATTTTAATCCCCTTTTGTGGATTTAAATGGATCTTAGCTATCTCCTTCCCTAAAGGTGGGAAGAAGCGCCTCTTAAGGAGGTAGAGAAATTGAGGAGTCGCCAGCATGTTTTTGGGCAAGAAATAAGCAAACTCGTTACAACTTGAATAATATATATGTAAAAATTCAGAAAATCATAAAGAGCAATTGGTATATTGCCAACATTTACTAAAGTCAAATGAGTAATTAATCAATGATGTTTTAGAATAATTATGAAATCAACTAATAAAGCCTCAGTGTGACATTGTGAGGGTAAATTAGAATATTAGTAAATTATTTGGAATTAGTGTGAGTCACGGGACTACACAGTCATTTACAAGATGCAGATAATTATGAAAATGCAAATGATTGAATTTGGAGAAATGGATAGCATATTTGGAATCAGAGCATCGAAATTAGTTAGGGTGCTAATTTTGATGCAATTCTGAGACAGTTCATGTTCTAGCTCGTGTGTGTGCACTTCGGCCAACTGGCCACGTGGCACATTGGGAAGTGTGCAAAGCTTCCTCAAGAAGTTTGGTGGATATTTCTTTACTTGGACACATGGCACCATTTGATTAGGCTATAGGGGATCCAATGTAAAAAGACTTGTGTGTAGGTGAAGTGCACCATAAAGGAACCAAAAAGGTAGAGATGGTACACATAATGGGACAAATCCCTTCACCAAAATTCAATTTTTTCCCCTTTTCTTTCCCTCCCATTTTCTGACTTCTCTCTCTCCTAACCTCTTTCTGAATGTGAGGTGTGTGAGGTTAATGTGTGCATATGAGTGTTTATATATGTGTACATATGTGAGGGTAGGTACATTGTGAAAGAAAGAGGAGAGAGTGTTGTGTGAGTTGAGTGTGTGTGTGAAGTCGTGAGAGGGAGGAAACATAATGAGTGTGTGAGAGTGTGTGTTTGTGTGTGGGGGGGATACACACAGTGGACTGAAACAAGTAGAAGAAAAGAAAAGGAAAGAAGAAGAGGGAAGTAGAAGATTGGATTGGACTGGGCTTGCACGAGGCAACCATGGGAGAACTGCTCAGCTTCCTCTCTCCTCGGGTTTTCTCTCTCTAGACCATGGCGAATCAGGTAGGGATTTCGACTCTCTCTCTCTCTAAGATATATATGGTTTGTGAATGTATATATGTGAATGTGTGTTGACATATATGTGCATAAATGGGGGGAATGCAGTTTTGTGAAAGAAAGCTATAAACGAACCCAATATGGGTCTTGATTTTGGAGTAAGCGTTGAGACAGGTTCGAGAGGTTATGGACATTGGAGAAGGTCCCTTAAGGATTCAGGAAGAAAATGGAGAAGGGAAGGAACTAAAGGTCAAACCTGGGGTTGAGAGACCGCAAGTTGCAAGTCTCTAGCCACAAAATCAAGATTCGGGTGTTGGGTTTGGTTTAGCCACTTTTGATTCATGAAAATCGTTCAAAATGATGAAGCTTGGGGTGTCAATTGACTTAGGATGAAAAACCATTAAAAATAACACGAGAAGAAGAAAAGAAAAAATATTTAGAAATTAGGTTTCCGTGGAAGTTCACTAGAGAAGGTGACCAGAGCCTCGTCGGCAGCGGTCAACTCCGATGAGCTGATCGATTAATAGGGTTGACCAGTCAATGATCAAATCGGGTCTAGTCTTGGGTCATGGACCGGATCGGGTATCGGGTTTAGGTTTGGCCCATGGTTGGTTAGGTCTGAAGAGCTGTTTGGCTACTGGTTTATGAATCGGGGTGTTTGGGCACAGGGTTGTATGATCCACTGTTTGGGGCTAGTAAATTGGAATAGGGATAGTTCTATTCTAGAAATTGGAATTGAGATTGAAATTAACCTGTTTGATAACAGGGATTAGAAATTGAATTAAAGAAAATTGTAAAAGGGCTAACTTAAATTTAATAATTACAAAACAGTGGACAAATTTTAGAAAAATTATGAAAAAGCTTACTTGTTCATAAAATTGAAAGTAAAGCCAATTAAAATTCAAAAAGAGACATTCTTAAAATTTTTGGGCATTCCGGACTCAATAGCAAAGTCGGTTTGGATATTCGAGGACCTAGGACGATCCCACATGAATATGAGAAATTACAAAAATACTCTTAATGATAGTTTAAGTAACTTAAAGATTAATTAAAATTTAGTAGGGGCTATTCTAAAATTGTTGGATGCTCGGGATTCAAAAATATAAATTGATTGAACAAATAGGGACCCAGTGATGGTTCCACACAATGTGAGAAAATAATGGTTATACCCTTAGACTTATCATAAGCAATTGAAAGCCGAATTAATATCTGAAAGAGGCATTTTCAACATTTTTAAACACTAGAAATATAAATATGATATCAGATTAACGAACCGAGAACATGGGGTCCGTCCCACATGAACATGTGAAATTATCATTATGCCTCTAAAAATGGAACAGATATCAAAATGAATTAATAAAATGCAAGGAGAGCGTCCTTATGGTTTTTAGATGTTCTGGATTTGATTCCAAGGTTGGTGTTATGAGACAAGGTCTCGGTAGACGTGAAACATGTCCGATAAAATTATAAAAATACCCTTATTAGTTTAAAAAGGCATTCAAATGGCTTAGAAACTTTACAATGAAACCTCCTTAGAGTTTTTGAGGCACAGGAACATAATTTTATATCCATTTAGGACAACAGATACTCGGTGTGTAGGCTAATGCTTAATTAACTTAAGAAAACTTAAAGAATCACTACGGAACCTTAGTGTTAAGAGTCGGGGTGGTCCCGAGAGCTAAACCTGGAGTGTGTGAACTATCTAATACATGTTATGACTGACACAAGTAGTGTCTCTTTATAGTCGGGTTGTAACTAGGACTAGGATCTGATTTTGATTAGTTGGTATTGTATGCTTGTCATTGATTCTCATGATATAACTTTTATTATTTTGATGCTTGATCACTGTCTACCCTTTTTTGTCATGATTGTTATTATCATTATGATGCTTTAAGATTCATTATACTTATGCCTCGGATACATGTATGGACACTCTGCGGATTAAGTGATTTCTGTATATTGAGATGTCATGTAGTGCATTGTATGATTGTTGATGTGAATGTGGTGTAAGCTTATGTGGCCACCATATATTGTGAGACGGTAATGGGATAGATAGAAATGAAATAGTTGAGGCCTGAGAAGGGGGAAGTTATGAATGGGTCAGTGTAAGTTAAGAAATGGGAAGTTATGAATGAGATAGATCCAAGTTTAGAAATGGGAAGATATGAAATATTATCGAGTGTTTGTATGGGGATTATGTCTCCCTTCGATTTCGAACCATAACCCCGCGCGGGTGGTCATATGTCTCCATCGGGTTAGTAGCCCAAGAAACACTCAAGCTTTATCGGAAGCTATTAAGTAGTCTTGAAGGATTGTGAATGAAGTAGAGAGAAATAATAGACTTGTCGAGGTTCGACTTATTGTGTTGTGGATTGTGCTTGTTATAGAAATGGATTGTGCAGTGATTACACTTGTTGCCTTATCATATTATTAACTTGTATCGAATACACTGTTATTGAATATCATTGTTCTGACTGAATTGAATAGGAAATGGAGGTGTTTCGTGAAATTTGTATAAGTTGATATACTTGAATGCCTTATCATTGTTATCATACCACGCAGAGTGGTATCTTATTTTCTCGACTGTTATGTCTATACATGTGATCTGATTGATGATATTGTTATATGTTTGGGATTTCATACTGGATTTAGGAATTATCCTCATCGGACTTGCATTAGTTTTTGCACGCTACATGCTTGTGTGTTTTGGGAAACCCTGCTGAGCGTTATGGCTCACCCCTGTTATTCATAGGAATTGTAGGTACTAGACTAGCAAAAGACAACTATTGGAGCCGTACGAGATGGATAGAGACTTGAGTAGCATTTGGTTTTAGATAATTCTATTCATTCATTATACATTATAAAGGGTGTTTGTACCCTTCTTTGACATAACATGGATGTTGTATATCGATCGTTAAAGTCAGCTTTGAACTTCACCTTGTTATACACTATTGATGAATATTTTTAGTTCAGTTGCACTTTATTATGATCTATTTCATTAAATCTCATTACGGGACTTGAACAAGTATAAGCATGCCAACGAACCGAATCAAATTAAGGAAAAATGATTGAAGAAAATAAACTAACAAAGAAATGGACTGTACTTTATTCATTTGGCTAGGATGATTAGTCTCAATCACCTACCTCTCTAATAGTTCAGGGTCTCGGTGACCCCACCAATCTAATCCATTCGGGATTGGGGTGTTACAACATATGAAGGAAGACTGAAATAAATGAAATAAAAATTACATCATTTTAAATTCTAAATACATACTAAAAGAGCCCTTGACATGGATCGAAAGAAAGATAAAGCACTGAAATAAAGTAAAAACTAAAGAAACAAGCTCAGGGGCTAAGGTACGGAGTGGGAAGGTGCTAGCCTACCCAATCCGAATGGATAGACCTCAAATATTCATTTGCAAGGTTATTTTATCATGAAAAAATAAAAAAGAGAGATGTGAATTTAGAAAAGATAAATAATAAAGGATCTAGCATGAAGAAATAAAAGAAAATAGAAAAGACAAAAATAATATATGACTCAGGCCCGAAGGCTTCCTATGTATCCATTTAGAAAATAGAATCAGAGTCGCATAGTTCTCCGGTTTACCCTATTTTATCAAAAGTTATGAAAAAGAAAAGATCAACTGGATCTAAAGAAAATCATTAAGAGTATGAGAGCGTACCTTATTCAGTTGTGATAGTTGGGCAGCACTTCGGCTAGAAAATTTTGATTCGGATACTTTAATAGGGCAGATCTCTAACTTATTCTTTGGTTTGGAAAGCATTGCTTTTGGCTTGCTTCTTGAAGGGAGGCTATCACTTCGGCCTTAAGAGAGGGAGAGCTCTTCTAGAGAGAACTCTCGAATTATGCTAACAACATAAAGCTATAGAAATTGTGTCCTTAAAACTGATGGCTAGAGGGCTCTATTTATAGGAAAAATATGGAGATTCCAACCAAGGGTTTAAAATGAAACCCTATAATTGAGGGTTAGAATCCTATCTTGAGTGATAATCATCTAATTAAATAAATAGAAAATTAAATAATTATTCCAAGGAACGATTATCCTAACTAAACAAATTAATAAATAATTATGACAATGCAAGAACTAATAGAATTGGTGTCTACATGCAAGAACCAATAAGATAAATGAGAAATAGATTTTAATTAAAAAATAAACTCTAAAATGAAAACGTCCAGGTTCAATGTATCTCTATTTAAGAAAATATCAAACAACCTCTAAAAGTGGAAAGTCCTAATTATGCCTAAATAGACTACTATCACTCAAGATTACCAAATTGCCCCCAATTCAATAGAGAATCTATAGATTGCCACAAAACATGTGAAATAACTAAATTGCCCCTAATTCATCACCAATGGACTGAAATTATCAAAATACCCCCATGTGGGTAAAATGATATAGAAATTACGAAAAATGTCCTTCAAGTGACTAAGAAGTCCTATTAAGGGTAGGATTGCCCCAAAATTACCAAAAATGCCTTCCAATGGGCAGAAGAGTCCTAAACAAGGTGGAATTCCAAAAGGAAATTAGTCTTACTCGATGTGAGACTCTAACAAGGGGAGTCTTTCTTGGACTGGGACTCTGATAGGAGAGTCCTAACATGAGTGGGACGTTGTCGGGAAGAGTCCTACTTAGACTAGAACTCTAGTAAGAGAGTCCTAACGGGAGTGAGATTCTACTAGAAAAGTCCTACTTAGACTGGGACTCTAGCAAAAGAGTCTTAACGGGAATAGGACTCTGTTAGGAGGAGTCTCACTTGGACCGGGACTCTGTTAGGAGAGTCCTAACGGGAGTGAGACTCTATTAGGAAAAAGTACTACTTGGACTAGGACTCTATCAAAAAAGTCCTAACGGTAATAAGACTCTATCATAAAGAGTCCTAATGGAATTGGGACTTTGTTATGAAAAGTTCTAATGGGAAGAGGACTCTATCAAGAAGAGTCTTAATGGAATTAGGACTCTGTTAGGAGAAGTCCTAATAGGAATAAAACTCTGTTAGGAAGAGTCCTAATGGAACCGGGACTCTATTAGAAAAAGTTCTATTGGGAATAGGACTATGTCAAAAAGAGTCCTAATGGAACTGTGACTCTGTCAAGAGGAGTCCTAATAGGAATAGAACTCTATCAAGAGAAGTCCTAAAGGTAATAGGATTCTATTAGGAAGAGTCCTACTAGAAGTAGGTTTCTTAGTATAATTACCGAATTGCTATTACTCAATCAAGGGTCACAGAATGAGGTGTTTACAGCTATGTATAGTTATGAATGCATGGATTTTATTTACTAGTCAAGAGACCTTTGGTTGGACACGTTATCAATATGCTACAAAAGAGTTAATATATTAGCGAAGTGCCTATCTGGCCATTCATTATCCCTAATTTGCATGAGGTGTAGTTTGGGATGTGTCATAATTGATATCAGAGCATTAGGTTAGAAGTAAGGATACTAACAGAGTTAGTATCAAGCGGAGGTACCAATAAAATTGGTACAATAACGTTAGACTACCAAAATGTAAATACATACTCTAGAAAGGTAAGATCTCTAAGTCTATCTTGTCTAACTAAGATTGGTGAGATTGAGCTTGAGTCTCGAATCTGGAAACATTAAAGAAAAGACCTTACATAACTATGATAGCTCAAATGATGTTTAGACATACATAAACCTATCAAGTGACAATTATCTTCTTGGTTTGCCTGATTAAGATGACAAGAACAAGAAGAAGAGGACGTAGAACCCAAGCACATGAAACCTCGCGAGAAGCTGGGCAAGACAATATCCAGTCTGGGAATCTAGTTTCTCAATCCACTAAGGCTAGCTTAGCGCAGTTTGGTCGTATTATAGAATAATTTACATGAGCATTCCAACAAGTCCATAGGCACCACAACCCGTGCATGTACTAGCTCCGACACCACCAGCCATAGTAACCACTATCAGCAATGAACTAGTAGACCGTTTCCATAAGCTGAAACCACAGCTCTTTAGCACAGTCATTAAGCCCCATGGTAGCAAAAGAGTGGGTCTTATCTATAAAGAAAGTTTTGGAGTTACCTAACTGCATTAAGTAGAAAAGGTCAAATTGGCAACCTTTATGTTACAAGGATAAGCTCATTAGTAGTGGCTCATGGTTAAAAGAAAGAAGCATGAAATGGTATAGAGCCGAATTGTGGATGTATTTTATGGACTTCATTTTCCTCCTACTATCAAGGACCAAAAAGAGAGAAAGTTTATGGATTTAAAACAAAATGACATTGCAGTAATTCAGTATGCCGCCAAACTTTCTCAATTGTCCCAATTTGCCACTCACATGGTAAGGGAGAAGAACAGGAAATCTAGAAAGTTTGAACAATGACTAAGCCTGGCCTTCGCACCTAAGTGTTAGCATTTGCATTTCCTACTTATGACGATACCTTAAAGAATTCCATGTTCATCGAGAAAGAGCTAAATGAGGTAGGAATGGGTCGAGAACAGTTAAAGAAGAAATTTGGAGGAAATTTTAGGAAAGAATAAAAGCTTATGCAACAAAGAAACACAGGTAGAAGCTCCAAGGGGCAACAACCAGATGAAGGTTGAAGTATCACTATTTGTGGTTATTATTTCAGATTCCTCCACTTTGAGTTAAGTAATTTTTATACAATTAGCCCTTTTCAATATGAATTAGAATATGATTCTTAATTATCCAAGAAAAAATTTCATAATCTATTTCTTTTGTTTGTTAATTTTAGATGTTTGCAACATTCATAATGTAATTTAGAGAAGCCTTTGAGTGGGAACACATATGAAAGCCCCGCTCTACAAATAACAAAGAATATAAGACCCAAATCTTAAATAGTTAAAAAGGAAGGCCACTTCACTACTACTTTATTATGAACACCTCCTAATTTTTTCTTATCATCACTCATCAACAAAAGAACAGTCTTTTCCTGTGAAAATATATAATGAACCCCATTGTTTTTATCTTTTTATATCATGTTAGATGGAATAAGGGTGGCAAAAGGTCATTTTGCTTCTATTCTCTATCAATTGTACTTTTGACCTCCCCATAAAGCAAGCTTGTGTCTTTTGTGTCATCAGGGTAAGACAATATGTGATCAATAAATGCAATGAAAATACTAGTAATTGTTGTGAATCAATGGTTGTATATGTTATAAATCCTTGTCCGTGATTAAAACATAGTTTTCATTTTTTTATTTTTAAATTTTGTAGTTACCATTGCATTCCATCTTATCTTTGACATAGTTCATAGAAACTACAGTCCTTCTTTTTCTTATTTGACTCTGTTTGTTCTATCATAAAATTTGTTGAAATTTTCTTGTTTTTCAAAAAATATTAATCTTCCATAGTATTGGAAAGTATTGGATGTTTTTTGATATATATGTTTCTATTTTGGGTTATTTGGGTGTTTTCCAAAGTAATAATCACATTTTCTTATTTCAAGATACCAATATTCATAGATATAAAAAACAATCACAATTTCAATTAAATGAAATGGCAAGTACCAAGCTTGAAATGAAAATCATAAAAATTATATGCATAATTGAGATATAGTGCTAAAATAAAAAAAAAATTAGTTTAATTAATAATTTCAAAACGTTAACTTACCATTAAATGTAGACAAGACTTAAGAGCTTTTTTTATAGAATTTGAACATAAATTCTATTGTTTATTGCTATTACACTAATATGTGAATTTTTTTTTCCACTTCTTATTCCTTCCTTTGGCTTATTATCTGTTTAGACTAGACAAGAGATGCCTCTTGCATTGAAATATTATCGCTTTCTTATTGTTGTCCTTAAGGTAATTAGATCATGATTTTCTTTTGGTTTTGAGCTCCATGTGAATGGAGGCATCTCATATTGAAGTCTGTTCGCAACATTCAATATTTGTTAATAGATGCATCTCGTATTGGAGAGTTAATTTAATCACTCAAATTTTATTTTTTTTGCAACATTCACTGTTATTTGTTAATGAAGACAACTGAGAAAACATTTAATACTAGTGCCATTTTGCTTTATATTTGTCAATGACTTATAATAATTTCAATTCCCAGGGTTTTGATCCTTCTAAGAAATAGAACCACAAAAAGAAAAGCTTCATTTTATTCTATAAAAAAGTTAACATTTTGGATTTTGAAAGGAAAAATGGTGTTGATTGTGACTTGATGCTCATTGTCCTTTTAGAAGGTGAAGAGCTGATTTGATTTGCTTTATTCAAAATGCCTTTTTCACAAGTCGGTGATTGTGTACTAGTAGTTTTTTTATGAAATTTCATTACAAAATATTGATTTTGATTCTAATTCAATTACTTTAGGGGTAATTGTCAAAAGACCCAATCATTTTCATGATGTAAAGATTATCCCTTTAATAGAAGAAACAAGAAATCTAGAATGAAATTACAAGGTTTTATGTGGTTTGAATTGTTGTGCGAAAGTTATCAAACAAACAATAAATCAATCTCAAACAAGCAAAAATTAAAAAATGCATAGAAAAACACAAGATTTACGTGGTTCAGTAAGATGCCTACAGTCCACTGAGCGGCGATGATCAGTTCACTATGTATCAAAGAGATTACAAGAGCAAAAAACTCCCAAAACCAGAAACCCATTTTTCCCCAATGATGGCTATCTTTTCCTAAATCAAAACCCTAAAAGATAATACCCTTATATAAGTGGATTAAACATAAGAGTCAAAACGGGCCTAAAAATAAAAACAGGTCAACAACCCCCACATTGCCCATTTTTTGGATCGTCTCGGGTCCCAAACGGGTTATTAGGAATTCGGGTGAATTCATAACAACAAATCTCCACATTGGCTTGAATTCTCCAAACCGTGTAAAACAAAGTAAATGGATCATAGCTACCTCCAAATGTGCCCTTACGTACTTAAAGATGAGTGATATTGATCAAGTCCAAATAGTGCTTGAACTTGATACTAGTCACCACCTTAGTAAGCATATCTACAAGATTATCTACAGTCCTAATCTTTTAAAGAAGAATATCCCCCTCATTCATAAGTTTTCAAACAAAATGGAAATGAACATCAATATGCTTCTTTCGAGCATGATGAACTTGATTTTTTGCTAAACAAATAGCACTCTAATTGTCGCAGTAAACCTCAACATACTCCTAAACAATCCCTAAATCCTCAATCAATCCATGTAACCAAATAACTTCCTTAATCTCCTCTGACACTGCCATGAACTCTGCCTCATTAATAGACAAAGCAATTGTTAACTATAACGTTGATCTCTAGCTCACCAGTCCTTTAGCAAAAGTAAAGACATATCCTATAGTTGACCGACATTTATCTAGATCTCCAACATAGTCTGAATCCACATATCCAAACACATGTTAACCAAGTCGATCATCCCTTTCAAACATCAAACCAATATCCATTGTACCCTAAATGTATCATAAAATCCATTTTACTGCCTGTCAGTGCTCTTTACCCGAATCATGCATATATCTGCTCACCATACTAACAAAGTGTGAAATATCAAGTCTCGTGCACACCATAACATACATCAAAGCACCAACCATGTTTGCATAAAGAACATAAGCCATATACTTACGCTCCTAATATTTGCGCTGAGAATTAAAGCACTAAACTTGAAGTGAGAGGCAAAAGGTGTACTAACGGATTTTGTATTGCTATCCAAACCAAAATGTTGTAGCACTTTCTTCAGGTATTGTTTCTATGACAGAAAAACTATGCCCTTCACTCTATCTCTTTCAATTTCCATGCCACGTATCTTCTTAGCTTCACCAAGATCCTTCATTTCGAACTCATTTCTCAACTGTGTCTTTAACCTGTCTATCTCTACCTTGCTTTTAGATACAATGAGCATGTTATCCACATAGAAAAGAAAATATATAAATGAACCATCACAAAACTTAAGAAAATACACACAATGATCAAAATGGCTTCTTGTATACTTCAACGCTGTCACAAACCAATCAAATTGCTTGTACCATCATCTTGGAGACTATTTCAAACCATGCAATGATTTTTTCAATTTATAAACCCAATCATCTTTTCTAGTAACTTTAAATCCATCTGGTTGAGTCATGTAAATTTCCTCCTCCAAATCACTGAACAACCAAAGCTAACAAAATCCGAATAGAAGAATGCTTAACAAGCTGGAGAAAATATATGATTATAGTCTATCCATTCTTTATGTTCGTAACTTTCAGTTACCAATCTAGCCTTGAATCTCACATTGTTTTGCCTTAGAGAACCTTCTTTTTCAGTGTATATCCACTTGCAACCAATTGCCGCCTTTCCTTTTAGAAGTTGTACCAACTCCCAAGTTTGATTCTTATGAAGTGATTGTATCTCATCACCCATTACATCATTCCATTTAACATTTTCTAAATGTTTCATGGATTCTTTATAAGTTAGAGGAATATCATCATCAACAACTAGAAGTGCATATGTCACCATATCAGCAAACTTAGTAGGTTTGCGAATCTCTCTTTTTGATCTACTATCTTTAATAGACTTTGGTTATTGTGAGATCTCTTGAGCTTCCTCCATATTTGAGCTTGAGCCTTCATCATCTTGATTGACAACAGAACTATCAACTATCTGAATAGTTTTTGCTGCAACTACTAGAGCATCTAACTCCACCTGCTGTGAAATATTCTCATCTTGAGCATTATTTTGCTTATTCTGATTTAACATCATAGACTTACCAAGTAACATCCCTACTCAAAACAACTTTATTTGATTTGGAAAACCACAGTCTATATCCCTTAACACCTGTACTAAAGCCCAAGAATATTGTTTTCTTCACTCTAGGGTCCAATTTAGTTTCCTTCACATAAAAATATGCAGAATAACTAAAGACGTGCAAAATATCATAATCTGTAGTAAATTTTCCAAACCATAACTCTATGGGTGTTTTTCCACCATTTGTAGCTATAGGCGAATTGTTGATGAGATGGCATTCATATGTCACTGGCTCAGCCCAAAACACCTTACCTAATCCAACATTCAGTAACATACATCGCACATTTTCAAACAAAGTACGATTCATATGTTCTGTTACCCCATTTTGCTATGGCCTTGTCTCTAACTGTGAAGTGTCTAACTATCTCGTCATCCTAGCATGCTTGTTTGAATGGATCTGACTTGTACTCACCACCATTATCTGATCTGAGCCTTTTGATTTTTTTACCTATCTAAGTTTCAATCATTTTCTTCCAATTAAGAATCACATCCAGGACTTCATCCTTATGTCGTGTGGTGTACACCCAAACTCTCATTGAGAAATCATCAACAAAAGTCACAAACCAATGCTTACCCCCCCCAAGATGCAACTCTGCTAAGTCCCCACACATCAGTGTGAATATAATCAAGGGTCTCTTCAATACGATGAACCAATATACCAAACTTGACTTTAGTCTGCTTGCCTAAGATACAATGCTCACAAAATCCCAATTTCCCAATCTTAACGCCCTTTAACCAACCCTGTTTTATCAATCCCTACAATGTATTCTCCCTAACATGCCCTAAACGCATGTGCCATAATCTCGAAGTATCAGGAATGCTATTCTCTAAACTGTTAGAAATCACTACTCTCCTTGTGACTATTTGCCCATCCAAAAAATATAAATTACCTTTTTGAGTACTCTTCATCACAAAAAGTGCACCAAGTACCACTTTTAGGATTCTATATTCCATAGTAATTTTATAGCCCTTTGAGTCTAACATTCCTAATGAGATGAGGTTCCTTCTTCAAATCCGGTACACAATGAACATCTGTTAGAACTCTAACTACTCCATTATGCATCTTCAATCGGATGTTTCCTATCCCTCTTATTTTACAGGTATTATCATTACCATTAAAACAACTCATCCATCTAACTCTTAAGTGCTAAAAAACAAATCCTTACGAGGACACATATTATAGAAACACCCCAAATCCAAAATCCACTCATCAGAATGACCAGGCCAACGATGAAACAATCAAAGAAAAATATGTTTCATCATCTTCAACCTTTGCTACGTTAGCATTTGGTCCCTTATTGATCTTGTTCTTCAACTTCAGACAATCTTTTTTCCAATGCCCTTTCTCATGATAGAAAACACACTCATCATTATCAGGAATCTTTCTATTAGACGATACTCCTCAAGACTTACCCCGTCCACCAAAATTTATGTCCTTTGTCCTACCTTTTACTATCAAAGTCTCTAATGTTGAGTCCATATGGACTTGTAGATCCAGTTTTCTGATACTCGTTATTCATCAAAGCATTATCTATACCTCATCAAATTTAATTGTATCTTTCCCGTACAACAAGGTAGTTGTTAAATGATCATAACTATCAGGTAGAGAATTTAACAACAATAATGCCTTATCTTCATTTAGAATTTCAATATCAAAATTTTATAAATCAGCAATGATTTTATTAGAACTATTCGAATGCTTAGACATCAAAATACATTGCTTATATTGGAAATGGAATATATTTTCTTCAGATAGAGTCAATTTTCAACACTCTTGGTCATAAACTTAATTTCTAGTTTTTGCTACAACTGCTTAGCTGACGTCTCCCTTATAACAAAGTACTTCTAATCCTTAGCGAGGACAAAGCCTAATGGTGCCACAAGCCTGATGATTGATTTTCACCCAATCAGTTCTCTTCCATATCATCAAGTTTATCCTTCAAAGTGATATATAATTCTTGTTGAACTAAAACATCCAAAACTTCGCATTGCCACATGCCAAAATTATTAGTTCCATCAAGTTTTTCAACTTAGAATTTTGCATTCGAAACCATAGTTCTTACCACTGATGAATTTTTTTCAGACGAAGTTGCCAAAGATGGAGTGCCAAAAATTGATTCATTTATTAATCAAATCCACACTCATACACCAACGATAAAAAAATCTAATACCAAGGTTGAAAATCTTGGCTCGGATAACAATTGTTGTGCAGAAGCGACCAAACAAACAATAAATCGATCTCAAACAAGCAAAAATAAATAAAACTGCACAGAGAAGAAATAAGATTTACGTGATTCAGAAAGATGCCTTCGTCCACGGGCAGCGATGATCAGTCCACTATCTATCAAAGAGATTATAAGAACAAAAAACTCCCAAAACCCAAGACCCATTTTTCTCTAATGACAGTTATCTTTTCCTAAATCAAAACCCTAAAAGATAATACTCTCATATAAGTGGGTTACAATATAAGAGACAAAATGGACCCAAAAACAAAAATAGGTCAAAAACCCACATATTGCCCCCTTTTTTTGGGTCATCTCAGGTCGCAAATGGGTCATCAAGAATTCAGGGTGAATTCATGATAACCACCCAACATGAATAATATAATAGCAACTGGTTTAACTGTCAATCAAAATCTGATCTGACATTTTAAAACTGCATGGCAACATTAAACTTTATTTAAGTTATCTTTAATCCTTCCTCATCATCTCTACTTTGCATTCATTTCATTATGTTTGTATTGTTATAACTTCAAAAAGTGAGCATCAACCAACTAGTTGATGAAACTTTAAAACAAAGAGAAATGTAATGTACTAAAGATTTGCATCAAGTGCTACGTTCAGTGTTTGATCATTTATTAGTTCTTTTGCTCATGTTACATGAAGTTGATTCATTGCAAAAGTTTTTGTAGGCCAAAGGAGTTGTTATTGGTGTTGGGTTCGTAACCACAACAGACGCGATTTCAAAAATCTATTTGGATCTTTTTCTTTATATGAATCATACAATCTTGAAAAGAGGGTTAGAATTACCTTGTTCTTGATAATCTTGATTGTTGAATAAGGCTTCTTGAAGAGATTGATGCAATCTTCCTTCTCTTAATTCTCCAGGTCTTATCCTCTTTTCCCTTAGGCAAACTGTATCGCAGGAAAGTGTCGCCTCTCATTTTTGTCTAACACAAAAACCTGTGATAAACAGCTTCCCTACATATCATATATTTAAGGCTTAACCTAATTAGGGCAAGAGAAGGGATCTCGTGGGTCCCACTAAGTTAGCTTCCAATTAGTCAATTAAATCTTAATTATCTTATAATTGATTTTAATTTACCAAGTTAGCTTCCAATTAGTCAATAAAATATTAATTATCTCATAATTAATTTTAATTGACTAATTAATTTCAATTAACTCTACTATATAAGCTCTTAATCCTGAGAGGAATAGTGAACTCAAGACCGAATCCAGGATTTCAGTGATTAACCCATTGAATTAACACAAAGGTGATATCCATCTCTTTAATATATAGAGTGTAGATCCCATCTTGAGAATATGTGTTCCCATTGTCTAAATAATGACTTCCCAAGATGCCAAGGTGTTGATCTAAAAGACCTTACTCATTAGGTAACTCAAAGTCATCACTATTCAGAACTTGAGTTCATTATTCTCTCAAGATTAAAAGCTTACTGCGAACAGTGAATAAGAAACTTTATTAAAGGTGACAGTTCCAAATGATGTGTTTCTTATAGCTGATCCAGTTCAATTTATTCCCAATACACCAATACAATAACCTAGAGTCCACTACTCTAATAGTTAAGATAAACCACCTTATCACATAAAGGTTAACTGTATTACAACTTTATAGATGAGATGTCCAGTTTTATCAATAGCCGCGAACAATTCTAGAATTACCTATATAAGCAGTTCATATCTCTTGTTTATAAATCCCATTTATACGCATGAACTACTCTTAATGACAATTCAATGACTAATCATCTCATGATATAAAGCAACATCCAAACATATGGTAACTATGAAACTCAATAATAAATCAAATCTATTCAATAATAATAAAATGTCTTGGATATGAGGGCACACATCCTAACAAACTTTCACTTGCACTCACATCCTATTCCCCATAACATTTGACACCCATCCTATCCACATGAAGCTCAAAACTTTTAGAAGGTAGAGCCTTAATGAAAGGATCTGCAAGATTGTTCGCAAATGCAACCTTGGTGACGATAATGTCTCCATGCTGAACGATCTCTCTGAAAAGGTAATACTTGCGCTCTATGTGTTTTCCTGCCCTCGTGGTTACTTAGCTCCTTTGATTGAGCAACAACTCCACTATTGTCACAATAAAGGACCGTAGGCAACTGAGACTATGGTACACTCCTAGTTTCGAAAGGAACTTCTTGAGCCAAACTACTTCCTTAGCTGTTTCAAAGGTAGTTATATATTCTGATTTAGTGGTTGAGTCAGCAATACACTGTTACTTGACACTCCTCCAACTGATAGCTCCACCACCAAGAGTAAACACATATCATGAGCTTGACTTTCTAGAGTCCTGATCTGACATAAAGTTAGAGTATGTGTAGCGAACTGGAACTAGATCACCACCCCTCATATCTCAACATATAATCTCTAGTCCTTCTCAAGTACTTGAATATATGTTTCATGGCAATCCAATGATTTGGTCTTGGATTAGATTGATATCTGCTAACCATGCCTACTACCAAACAAATATATGGTTTAGTGCAAAGCATAGCATATATAAGGCTTCCTACAACTGAAGCATAAGGAACCTGCCTTCATGCGTTCCTCTTCCTCAAGTGTCTTAGGACATTAATTCTTGGACAGAGGTATTCCATGCCTAAAAGGCAATAAGCCTTTCTTGGAATTATACATTTTAAACTTGACAAGAATTTTGCCTATATATGCAGCTTGAGATAAGCTTAACATCATGTTCTTTTGATCTCGTAAAAGCTTAAGCCCAAGGATGTAACTGTCTTCTCTAAAGTCCTTCATATCAAACTGATTTGCTAGCCAAACCTTTTATCGTAGACAACACTCCTACATCATTCCCAATGAGTAGTTTATCATCCACATATAGAACTAGGAACACCACCACACTTCTTTCACTCTTCTTATACACACGAGGTTCATCCGAGTTTTGATCAAACCAAATGACTTGATTACTTGATCAAATCGGATGTTTCAACTCCGGAAAGTTTGCTTAAGTCCATAAATGGACTTATGCAACTTGCATACCATATATTTTTGGCCCTTAGCTATAAAACCATCTGGTTGCATCATATAGATGTCTTCCTCAATATAGTCATTCAAGAATGTTGTCTTGACATCCATTTGCCAAATCTCATAATCAAAATAAGCTGCAATGGATAAGAGAATCTAAATAGACTTAAGCATAGCAACTGGTGAAAAAGTTTTCTTATAATCGATACCCTCTTTTTAAGTAAACCTTTTCGCCACCTAGTCTAGCTTTAAAAATCTCAACTGATCCATTGGGTCCTCTCTTTCTCTTGTAGATCCACTTACAGCCAATTGGTTTAATATTGGCAGGTGGTTCCACAAGTTCCTAGACCTTATTAAAATACATAGATTCCATCTCAGCTTTCATAGTATTTTTCCAAAGTCTCGAATCTTTATTAGAGATTGCCTTCATCGTAGCTACTGAGATCTAAAACATGTTCATCTAAGATAGACTCTCCTAAGAACATGTACCTATTAGGTGGCTTGACAGTCCTTCCACTACGACGTGGCTCCGGTGTAATAGAAGATGTTGGAATAGAGGCATCTAGTCTATGATTATCATTTGCCTAAGGAATAGAAGAAGCATTTGATGTTTCTTCTAAGGTAATCTTACTCTTGGGCTTCTGATGCATAATATAATCATCCTCCAAAAAGACAACATTTGTGCTAATGAATACCTTCTACTCACTAGGATTATAAAAAATCCAGTCTTTTGTCCCTTTAGGATAGCCAATGAAATAGCTCAATTCTATTCTTGGTTCCAACTTGCTAGTCTTTCTTTTCAACACATAGGTTGGACACCCCCAGATCTAGTAGTGGTTTAGACTTGGCTTATGCCCATTCCAAAGCTCTATTGGAGTCTTAAGAGTAGACTTAGTTAGGAATTGAGTTTAGAATGTATACCGATGTCTCCAACGCATACTCCCAAAGGAATATAGTCAAATCAAAATAACTCATCATTGACCTTACCATATCTAAAAGTGTCATGTTTCTCCTCTCTACTACACCGTTCTAGTTGAGGCATGCCAAGGTACAGACAACTGGGATAAAATCCCATTATCCAACAAATGCTAACTGAAGTCACTAGAGAGATATTCCCCATCTCGATCAGATCGAAGTGATTTTATGCTCTTATCTATTTGTTTTTCCACTTCTATCCGAAATTCTTTAAACTTTTCAAAGGCTTTTGACTTGTGGTGCAATAGATAAACATAACCATATCTAGATTAATCATCAGTAAAAAGTGATGAAATACTCATAACCCCCTCTAGCCCTAATATTTAAGGGTCCACATACATCAGTATGGATTAACTCCAATACTTTTTTGGCCCTATTTCCCTTTAAACAAAGGGTCTTCTGGTCCATCTTTTCCTCCAAATAGGATATATAGACCAGCAGTGGTTCAACAACCAAGGAAGATAAAAAAAACCCTCATTTACCAGTCTATTAATCCTATCTAGATTAATATGACCTAGCTTCAAAGTGTCAAAGATAAGTTGAATTAGCAGAAGAAACTTTTCTTTTAAGTGGTAAAGTTTGTGATGGTTCATTTTTGTCGGTGTCATGTATCTCATACATCGTAAGAGTAATTAAATAAAGATCATTAACTGTTGTGCTAGAGCATATAAAAAAACCATTATGTTTAATAACAACATTTGAATTAAAATAAACTGAATAACCTTTTTTTATTAAACTTGAAACTGATAATAAGTTCCTTCTAATACCAAACACATATAAGCAATCGTAAAGTACTAGTGTCTTATTTGAAGAAAAACATAAACTAACTACTCTTACTAACACCACATCAACTTTTGCTTCTGTTCCCAAGTGCAAGATAATCTCTATACCACTTAGCCGCTTGGTCTTCCGAAACCCTTGCAACGAATTACAGATGTGATTAGTTGCATCGGAGTCTACACACCAAGAATCTGAAGTACCCACTATATAACTTACTTCAATAACAAGTGATTCAATTATACCTGTGTTCTTTTTCTTGGCTAGATAATCTGGACAGCTTCTCTTCTAATGCCCCATGACCCCGTAGTGGAAACACTTTCCTTTGGGCTTAGTGGTTGCCCTTGTGGTTGCCCATTTCTTCCCTTTTCCAACACCCCTTTTAGGACCCATATTTTCCTTAGAGTTTTTGGGGTTTTGTTTCTTCTTCCACTTCTCTCAGCCACATGAGCACTAGGATGGCTTTTGATAATACCCTCCACTACCTATAAAGAGCTCAGAAGCTCAGCCAAAGTCAAATTCATTTTGTTCATGTTATAGTTGAGCTTAAATTGATTAAAAGAGTCAAAGCAGCGACTCAAGGATAATATCAACCTAGGGACTCACCATCAATGTCAGCCGCTAGAACTTCCAAGACATTCAAAAAGTCAATCATTTTTAAAACATGGTCTCTTACTAGAGTTCCTTCTGCCATCTTAATGTTCATGAGTGCTTCTCATGGTAGTCTGCCTAGCAGGACACCCTTGATCCCCAAACATCTTATTTAAGTTAAGGATCATATCCCTAGCTATTGGGGAACTCTGATGTTAATGTTGTAAAACACTTGACATTGAAGCTAAGATATAGCAACAGTGTCATCTCATCAGCCTTGACCCACCTAGAATAGCGGTCAATGTCCTCTTAGGGAGCATGAGCCCCTAGAAGGTCTGGGCTATCCTACAGTAATCACATATTTGTACCTCTTTGTAGTAAGGACAATCTCCAAATTCTATTTTCAGTCCACATAGTTAGGTCCAGTCAACTTAGTTTCTTTCAGGATGATAGCAAGTCGTGTTAAATGAAGACATCTGAGAATTATATATATATATATAAGCACATATATTAGCATGAATGTAAATAAATAGTAAAATAACTTTTTCTCTCATGAATGCATAGTGGTATCCTCAAGCCCACTATTAATAAATGCATTGGAACCTAACCTTATAAATAACACGCTCCGTGGGGATGGCAATGTCATTCATATGATTAGGAGGACCATCATATCTTATATGATTTCACTATCTAGACATCTCATGTCAAAGGAAACATATTTTCTAATATCCCTTGGTCTTCAAAAGATAATGATAGACTCCGTGGGGAGAATATCATTCCCTTTTGATTAACTATATACCATCATCTCAAATAAAAAGACAACCGTTGCAAGTAGTGTCCCCGTAGGGAGATCACCCTAACCCATTCTCTTTCTATTCTATCCTAAGAGGTCCATACTTGTAACCAACTAGATAGTCACCCTCAGTGGGGAAGGCACTTGAAGATGGCTCAGGGCACCTATTTTTGTCTTACTATGGGCCGATGACGGGAAGACCGTGGGAGTTTTCTTAAAGCATCCCTCTCCCACTTGTTTTTTATAAATTGATGATCTTTATTATACACCACATGCATAATTATATTAATCTATTCATGAATCAAAATTAATCATGTGATTATATGAAAATAAACATGCAAGCATAAAATTAAAATTATCTCTCATGGCCAACTAAAATTCTTGATAGCAAGCTCTGTACTTCCATTGATCTTCTTAATGGCTCCCATCCTCTAGCACTTTCTTCAGAAATAAAATAAATACATGAAGAACTTATACCCACATACGTGAGCTTACATTTAATCTAAAATTAAAAATTAATAGGCTAGGGAAACCAATGGAGCTTACCCATTTCGCGAAAAAAAATTTCAAGTTCATTACTCTTTACGATTGCCTTAAAATCAATTAATTAAATTAAATACATCACCTAATGGCCAACCATGAAAGATATGATACATCCATTCACATAAATGAACCATTCAAAAATGAGAAATAAAATATTAAAGTATTTAAATATGTGATTAATCATATACATTCACCCATGTATATTTTAGAGTATACTAAGATTTAATCCCTTATATGCAAGAAGCCCCTAGTAGGTCAAGTCTCACTTAACTTATAATTTATATAATTTTTAAATCTAACATATTTGGGTATCAAATACCCATGAATATCACATACCCATAATATAAAATGATGGATATAAAAAATAAATTTGAGTCATTAGGTATCATATACCCAAATAGTTAAAAATAATAATTTTTAGTTAAATATATAATATCAAATATATAATATCTATATAAATATATATATATATATATACACATTTGTGATTGTTAAGTTTTGTTGCCACGCTACACTATGGACTCACGGCAATAGCTACATCTCATGCAGCTTCAAAGTAACGTGACCCCGTAAACTCGCGATTTAGCAAATAAAAAGGGCCATGAAGAACGTTTTCTATAAACCGAGATGAGAGATAAGCGGGATGAGCTAAGCTAAACAGAAAATCGATTCGCTAAACAGATGCGAGAGTTCACGGATGACCGATCGATACAGTACGAGAGATTCCCCTAGGAAGTCTTTCTAGGTAGACTACTTTTCCATTCAAGGTAGAGTTCAAATTCTTGATAAACACGTTCCTAATTCCACTCTTCCTTGTATCGGGGTCATAATGCGACCACGTAACCCTTATCAATTTTCCATTCATAAACAAATTAGGATTTTTTTTTTGTTGGTTAGCCGCAAGCACTATAAAAAATCTAAATTAAAAAATATATATTTCTACCACCTTGGGAGCTTCTTGATTAGTCCAGCACTATGGGTATCTCATACCCATCAGTTATACAAAGTCACGAATTAGATTTAATTATCCAAGTTCTCAAACAATGGTCAAATCATTGTATCAAACAAATTGTACCACAAAATCCCATTCTAAAATAACCATTTATTTTAATTGGGATCCATGAATAGGTTTAGAGCAAGTAAATATAACCTTCAAAATTGATGGATTCGTGTAAAGTTGCTTTGATACCAATTGTTGGGTTCGTAATCACAGCGGAAGCGATTTCAAAAATCTATTTGAATTTTTTTCTTTATATGAATTATACAATTTTGAAAAGAGTGTTAGAATTACATTATTCTTGATAATCTTGATTATTGAAGAAGGCTTCTTGAAGAGATTGATGCAATTTTCCTTCTCTTATTCTTCTAGGTCTTCTCATTTTTTTTTTCCCTTAGGCAAACCGTATCCCAGGAGAGTGGGTTGCCTCTTATTTTTATCTAGCACAAAAACTTATGATAAATGGCTCTCTACATATCATATATATAGGGACTTAACCTAATTAGGGCAAGAGAAGGGATCTAGTGAGTCCCACTAAGTTAGCTTCCAATTAGTCAATTAAATATTAATTGTCTCATAATTAATTTTAATTGACTAATTAATTTCAATTAACTCCACTATATAATTGAAATTGCACTCCACTTAGTAGAATATAGTAAACTCATATACACTATACTTTTGCAATTAGCCCCTCTACATGGATACTAATAATCAGGGTTCCATATTATACTGTCAAATTAATTCTCTAATTATTTTAAGAACCTAATTCAATAATTATCAATCACTTGCAATTGGTCCATCATTTCAATAAACAATTTACTAAAAAGACCGGATCTGGATTTCAGTGATTAACCTATTGAATTAACACAAAGGTGATATCCATCTCTCTAATATATATAGTGTAGATTCTATCTTGAGAATATGTGTTCCCATAGTCTAAATAATGACTTTTCAAGATACCAAGGTGTTGATCTAAAAAACCTCACTCATTGATAATTCAAAGTCATCACTATTCAGAACTTGAGTTCACTATCCTCTCAAGATTAAGAGCTTATTGCAAATAGTGAATAAGAAACTTATTAAAGGTGACAGTTCCAAATAATGCATTTCTTATAATGATCTAGTTTAGTGTATTTCCAATACACCAATACAATAACCTAGAGTCCACTACTCTAATAGTTGAGATAAACCACCTTATCACATAAAGGTTAATTGTATTACAACTTTATAGATAAAATAGTCCAGTTTTATCAATAGCCGCGAACAATTCTAGAATTGCCTATATAAGCAGTTCATATCTCTTGTTTATAAATCTCATTTATACACATGAACTACTCCTAATGAAAATTTAAGGACTAATCATCTCATGATATAAAGTAATATCCAAACATATGATAATATAAAACTCAATAATAAATCAAATCTATTCAATAATAATAAAATGTCTTGGATATGAGGGCACACATTCCTAACAGTTGGGTACCTAGCCAGAATAAGGACTTGAAGAGGATTTGCATTGGGAATGAGGTGCTGGTGCTTGAAGTTTGATATATTGAAGCCTTGGTTGGGATGAGAGGTGGTAGCTTTGGTGTTTGGAATCAGCTCTTCGGGTTCTAGATTTTTAGTTGATTGGTCTTTAATGGCTTGTATTGGCTTTGTTAAATTGTTTATTCTTCTACTTAGGTAATCTTAATGGGTGTAGAATGGAGTTTATTGGCTCATATTCTACACAAGTGTTTGATTGGATTGATTGAATTTACTATTTTATTTTGATTAACAACTTGTTTGATTGGAATTTGCTAAAAAATAAAGGGTTGGGTTATTAGGTCGGGTATCCGGGGATTTGGATCTTGCTGAAACGAGAAACGGGTCTGAGTTGAGGTTTTGGCAGGTCCGTTGATAGGCCTACAATCAAATACCTTAACAAATAAAAAAAAACACAAGAAATTCACACCCACCTTATTTATATCATTATTTTTTTGTGGCTGCTCGATCCTAAAAAAAAAAATCGACTCGACCTAACTTGAAAATTTTTGGGTTGGGTCAGGTCAACGACTTTATAGTTCTGGTTCTCATTTTTCAAAAATCGTCCAAGGTCGGATCGATTCCAGTTTCACTTGAACCTAACCCATGTGCACCCTTAGGTACAACGTCTCTAGTGTTGCTCTAATTAATCAAAAGATTATTACTCTTACTTAAAGTGTAGGAAGAACGAACAATCTATTTTGGTTAATACTATCAATGTTCGACATGTTTGGGACACATACACATTCGGACATGCTCCAGACACGTGTTAGACGTAGGAAAAAGAGTTTTTTTTTAAAAAAATTTTTTGTCATGTTTGGACACGCTAGGACACGTCCCAAACATGTTGGGATAGACCTATAAATAGATTGGATGAGGAGTAATTCGAATTCAATTTGTTAAGAAAATTATTAGATCAAATTTTTTTAACGAATTTATAAATTCTTAATCTATATCTAAATTTGTTAACTATCAAATCATATCGAATTTAATCCGATTTGACCCTAAAATAATATTAATAAGTATTATGTATATAAAATGTTACATTATAATATATATTAATATATTATTTATATATATAATATTATTTTATAGGATGTAAAATTTAAAATAAATAAATTCAACTTAAGAAAATTTTATATAACTTAATATTTAACATATTATAATAACTTTAAAAATATACATTTTAAATTTATAATATTTAAAATAAATATATATTATATTTAATTAGATTAGATTATTAATGAATCAGATGTGCTTAATTCATATTTAATTTATTTAATTAAAAATTTATCAAATTTAAATTCGATCGAATTATTTTATCAAATTTTTTTAATATAATATCTGGATAAATAGATTGAATATAAATTGATACTATTCATTCACATTCGTACGTGGAGACACTTTGGAGACGTACGGGTCGAAATGTAATTTTGCTTTAAAAAATGTAGGTCAATTCTGATATTTTCAAAAGAATAACAGGGCACATTTTTAATTTCAATCTCTAAAATAACAAAGGGGTTCGCGAGGGATTTGACGCAGAAAGAAAGCTGAAATTGGAGCCCTAGCCCCGCGAGTACCTTTGACTCCTCCGGAGCCGTCGAACAGCACCGCCGTCGAACTCCACTGGTCATCGCAAGTTCCAGGTACCGTCGCCTTCTGCCCCATTTTCTTTTTCTTTCTAATTTCTTCTTCTTCCTCTCCGATCATCTCTCTTTCTCCGATTGTCCTCTACGCTCATCTCTCTTCTTCTTAGTTCACAAAAATGAAAAGGCCCATTCACGTCCTGTCCTGATCTTCCAAGTGGCTTCTTTCCGATAGCATCACTGGTTTGTCTTTCAACTTTCGACTATTTCCTTGTAATCCTGAGTGAGCTAAAGCCCACACTCCTGCTTGCTATTATATACGTAGTACATGATTCTGAACTAGGTAGTTTCAGGTTATTTAGTCATACTTCAATCCATGCAAGAGTTAATTCATCTCATGGTCCACCAAGTTGGTTCTTTCCGCTGAATTGACTACTGACCTACATATGATTAATTAGCAAGTTTCTTCCCTGATTCTGGTACGAAACTTGTTTGCATTGACTACTGGCCATTCATGTTTTTCTTCATACAGTCATACTCTTGTTACCTACACCATTTTAGTGCACTGTTCTTGTTACCTACAGTCTTAAGGAGTTGACTGTTGAGTGTTATTATGAAGTACATCACTTGAACAATCTGCTTGCCTAATGATGCTTGAATGGATTATTTTTGGTGTTATTTGGGGCGATTTTCATTGTCTATGTTTTATTCAATTAGTAATTATTGGACTTTGGATGCTTCATACTTTTTGTTATCCATAATCTATTAAAATGTTTTGTGTAAATGTTGCATTGAATGATAATTATCATCATATATTGATATGAAATGTTGAAAGCTTTGAGTGGTTATTAATTAGAATTGATAATTGATCTTTTATGAATTGTGGATTTTTTTATTCCTAATTTGATTGAAATAAAGTTAGAATTGAATTATTTGATTATATATATATATATATAAATAAAAATATTTTATTCAACGTGTCCCCTACATTTCCGTGTGTTACTTTTTTCAAGTCGGCATGTTTGTGTCGTGTTGTATCCGTGTTCATATTCATGCTTCTTAGCTTAAAGTGAATTGCGTGACTAACACATTACTTTATTTAAGCAACTAACATGATTAACAAGAAACTTTTTTTTGATAGGTAATACACACGCACTCATATCCCAGTTGGGACTTAAACCGTGTACGGCACCCTTTGGAAGTGGCTTGAGATTCCACTCAAGCCAACAACTGGTGGTGACACCTGACATTTAAATAAAACAAGACAAATTTATTACAATATAATATTAACAACATATAACAAAGCACATAAACTGAAAACACATGGAATGAGTTGCTTTATATCAGGCCTTAAAGCAACTACCAGTGATGACCACAATGAGAATAGCTTGATCCTGTCGTTTGATATGAAATTAAGCCCCAACAGTGAGCCTAGAATCTAGATACTTTAGTTAGGCTCCTAGTCCCCTTTTTTATTGAAACAAACTTGTTTGGTTTAAAATTTAATGAAATGAGCCTGTTTTGTGTGAAAATGTTATAAATTTGATTTTCCCCATGTCCTTCCGTCAGTTGTAATGAGATGTGAAACATTTTGACCACAGCAAAATGGAAACTTAAATTCCTTGATTTTGCATTTGTAACTATTCTTGTGAACTGAGTCTATGAGACTATGAGTATTTCTTTGAGAGTTTAACGAAAAGTTAATCATCTCTTGATTCATTGCCCGGTCACCAGAGCAAAATGGAAAGTCATGATAGGTTTGTTTGGAGTGTATTGGCCCTATTGCGTAATGCCTCAGTCTACTTCGGAGGTTCTTGCTACATGGAGAGGAAGCCCGATTTGGACGAGGGTTAGACCTGCTTGGCAGGAAACCAGTTATGCATTTGATGGACTGTTTGGCAAGAGAAAAATAGGTTCGGGGAATTGAATCCCCATTATGGAACATAAAGTTTGTAATGTTGAGCACCTTTTTTTTGGTTATTCGGGGGCTCAAACTTGTAGATAGATAGGCTTTATTCCTTTTTGAGCACTAGTCAGTGTCTAGTGCTTTCTGTATACGGGTGCACTCCTTGGTGCCTTTTTTTAAATAACATTATTACGTATCCAATAAAAGGAAAAAAATTATATTCTGAAGTGACTGAATACCTTTTCCCTTCACAAACAAACTGAAGTTTTTAAAATGCCAAAAGTATGTTTCTTTTCCCATTCTAAGTCAAATGTTTTTGAGGTAGAAAGTTCAATGTTTTGTTTACACATAAAAAGAAAAAAATTTCTTATATTAATACATGTGAAATAGAAAGTTCTGTTCATATGTCCAATTATAAATGTCTTCATTAATATCTGATGCATTAATAAATGCTAATGTTTGTATAGATACCTTCATTGTAGGAGTGAAATAACGAGCAGCTGTCTAAATGTTGGTAAAAGGTAGGAAAGTTGCCGGTAGGGGAGAGGCAATGGCTGCACACTATGCTTTTGGCCCACTTGAAGATGATGCAATTATAAAACACAGGCTTCTCACCCGCACAACCACCACGAGGGGTGAACCTCCATTGAAGAAACTTCAGAAGAAGTTCACCTCTTTTGCCCTTGAGATTGAGAAGGATGCAGATAACTATGGTGATTGTGAGAGACTTGCCAAAGCCTTCTTACAGGAGTTGACAACTTTTGAGCTTCCGCTCCTCAAGAGTAATGCAGTTATAGATGCAAATCTCAGAGAGAAAGAGAACTTTAACGAGTTAAAAGACGAGATAAACAGGCAGATTCTGCAGGCACAGGCTGACATAGAAGATCTGAAAAAACAACTTGAAGAAAGTAAGATTGAAAGGCAGCATAAGGAGGAGTGTGAGGCAATTAGGAGGTTAATTGCTATGCAGCCACCAAGATCGGAAACTCAGAAGGTCATAACAGAACTAGAGAAGGAGATTGCAATGTTGGAGGCAGAAAATACGGCTGGTTCAAGGACATTGGAGCCTTCGCAAGAAACAATTTGCACTTTTGTTGCATGTGGTATGTGGCAATATGCATTCATTCCATACTATTTTCGCATTATTTTATTTATATGCCTTTGTTTTCGTATTATTTTTGTTACATTTCTGACAATTTTGAGGACTCTTTTCCATAATCTGTTCCTCATTCAGTCATTCTGAGATTTCTTACCCTCTGGTCAGAAATTTTTATTCTTATAGTTATATAGTTCTTTTTCAGTCCAATGGTAATAGTTGTTCTGCTGCATTGCCAGCATGTAACCTCTCATAATTTTAAACTTAAATCCTTGCATTTTGATTCATGTCACTGCCATACTAATTACTTTTCATTGACACATTTCTTTCTTACCTTATTGAGTGCTGCCAATACCTGTTCAGAATATCTGTAATGTGCATTCCGTGTTGGAGGACTGAGAAGTTGTACCAGTTTCTAGTTTCACAGTTCTGCTGTTATGTCTTCACGTTAAACATCTGAGTTAACCATAATCTTGTTGAGTTTAATTAGAAGAAAATTGAGTAATAAGGCTCTCTTGAACATGTGAGCATTGAAGTACCGGTAGGTCTTGTGAGTAGCTGTATTCTGCCTCTTATTCGAGTTTACCCTGAAATGCTTACTTTACCTATGTTCTGCTGAAAATTTTGTTTCAGCATCTACAACATTGCGTCTGGTTGAATTCCTCTTCTTTAAGATCTTGGTAAATTAGCTTCAATTGTGACAAGAGGATGCATTCGGTTTCCCGATATATTTTAAATTTATAGTTTTGGATGAGTTGGAATTGCTATGTTAGCAGCCGTGGACAATTTGGGAAGAGAAGAATGGCAGATAATTTTGAGGACAATTCCTTTATTAGGCATTGTGAGGGACTTCAGGGCTGTGATCCTTTCCTCTCAATTTAGACCTTATCGTTCACTCTATGGCTTCCTTTCACTCTCAATTCATCAATTTGGACACGGTTGGTTGCTTTCTTGGGTATTTTGGTTGGTAGGATTTCGATGAAATTTGTAGAGATTGGCCAACACTACTCACTTGTCTTTGTTTTTTGGACTTGCGTGCTAATGCAATCTATAGGATGGCAATGATTGGTCTAACTAGGAAACTGTCCCGACCTGCCCCTAAGGAGATGGGCATGAACTATTTGTAGACAGGATTAGGGCAGAGATGGGCCTATATTGCCAAGACTTTGGATTAGGCTTGGTTTGGGAATATGCCAATGTGCGTTGACCTGCCATATAGACATATATACTTTTGTTGGGTTATATTTTAGACTTTTTGAAAATGCCAATATTGTTTTTTTAATTAGTAAAAATGCCAAATTTTTCTGACTTCCAAAATTTTTTTGCTAAGGATGAGGTCACATCCCAATTAGCAAGAGAGGGCCTCACTTTCAAGAGACCACCTATCAATAAACTTAGGCCCCGTTTGGTTAGGCGTTTCGGAACTGCAGTGTGGTGTTTTGTGGTCCAAACCACACACTTATTTTGGCCCCATTTTGGGCGTTTGGACTGCAATTTTGGTCCAAATTGCCCTTAACTCAAAAGCTGCTCAGCCTAATTTATTCCTAACCGCAACTCAGGCCCAGTTTTGAGTGTTAGATTCATGTTTTTTTGTAAATATTATGATCATGCCATCAAACCAAGTTATATTCTTATCCCCCGAATATTCTGAAAATTCCTTATATGTACTATACTAATATATATAACTATAAAGATGTATAAGTATAACTTAGTATATTCATATAATAAACGATGTTTATTTAAATAATTGATATTTAATGTTGTATATTTAATATAATATTATATTTGTATATAATATTGATAATATATCTTTAATATTAAAATAAATAATTACTTATTTTTGTTGTTATCTATAGTTGATAATTATAAAGATAGTATAATTTTAAAAATATAATACATTGCTAAACACGATTTAATATTCATGGGTATGAAAGCTAAACACTTATTAACAGCTCATCCAAACACTCAAATATCGTTTCTAATGATATAATCATGGGTAACAGATTTCAAAGTGCAGCAGGTTGACTAGAGACGAGAGACTATTGACTTTATTAATGGTATGGAGCTAATCAATCTTTTGATGTTTTTTTTTTGGGGTGGGTATACTTGGTCGAGTGAGAGATCTGCCCCAACCATGTTTAGACTGGACAGATTTTTTATGTCGACAGAATCGGAAGAGCAGTTTCCAGGTTCGGCACAATCTTGTTTACCAAGACCTGATTCTGATCCTGCTCCAATTCTTTTGGATTATTGCCCCCGCGGGGGGTGAGGGGGGGGGCTTCATAGGGGGAAGTGGTCCAGGTCCAGATTTCAAATCCAGGACTGAGGAATGGTGGCAGAGTTACCAAACAATTCGTTTCCAGGGCATGTGTTGGCTAGTGAAGTTGAAGCTTTTGATAAGGGATTTGAAAATATGGAACAGGGAAGTCTATGGGGATGTGAAGGTGAAGAAGACTAGAATTCTTAATGACATTAATAATTGGGACAAGGAGCAGGAGCAGGAGCAGGCTAGTAGAGAGTGCTTGAAAGATAAGTTGGGTAGAGTATTGAAGGCTGACGTGATTAGTTAGAGGCGAAAATCTCGTGCTTTATGATTAAAGGAAGGCGATAGAAATATATAGTTTTTTCACAGGGAGTCAAATGTTCATAGGAGATTTAATAACATTCGGTATGTGATAGATGGCAGCGCGTTTATTGAAGGAGGAGGAAGTGAAGAATGGCCTTGCTTTTTTTTATTAGTCGTATTTGAACACTAGTGATTAGAGACTGGACTTGATGGGTTTAGAGTTTACAATGTGTATTGCCGAGCATAGGTTGGTTAAGCCATTTGATGAAAAGGGTGTTGTGGAAGCATTGAATTCTTGTAATGGAGATAAGGTGCTAGGCTCATATGGATATACCACGACCTTTTTCCTAGACTTGTTGATTTTCGATTAGCATGATTTTAAATTGCGGTATTGGGGAAAGTAACAGTCAACATCGTGGTGTAACAGTACCAGGAGTATTGGTTGATATGTATCGTGAATTTTTTTCAATCACTAGCAAACTTTTTAGAAGTTATTGATATGATTGTTTTTACTTCAATTTATCACATTTTAATATTTTTAATTATTTTTAGTCAATTTTATAGCTCTTGTGAATTTTTTTTACTTATTATATTGGGCTAAATATTGGTTTTAGATTATTAATTTAAAAAGAGCGTACAATCTATTACGAGAAACATTGTTATGATTATGACAAGTTTTCAACTAAAAATGCAACTATAAATAACTTTAGTAAAAATAAATAAATAAAGAAAAATATAGACAAAGAATACACTACACATGTGAATATTAATTGCTGATTATTGGGTTTAAAGCCAAATAACTTAACAAAAAAAGAACAATGTTAGAAGTAACAAAAAAAAATAAAAAAATATAGATGTGATAAATGATTCCTCATATTTCAATACCCTTGTTTCCTACCACCCCCCAAAAAACAAAAAATCAAGATACTTTTATTTCTAAGCTACATCTTCTAAATCTAATAAGATAATATTTTTTATTTTAGGTTTGAGGTCTTAAACAATTGGATATAATTTTAGGATTTACCAAACATTTTGGCATATACGTAGTCCCAAATATTTTGTTTGGTAACTTTAAATAGCAAATCTATGCTGGAAATGGGTCTTCTAGTCCTTGGAAGGGAAAAAGTGAACAATATGCTATTATTGTTACGTATCAACTAATACCAGTTACATATCGGTCCTATAACAATCATTACGTAATGGTATCAACTATTACCTTATGAATTTTCTGTACTGGTGTATCGTGTGTAACTGGAATCAAAGAGTTCAAAACTCATTATAAAGAAACAACCAAACTATGGTGGTTAGGGGGGATGTCATGATAGTATTTTATCACTTCTTTGAGCATGGTTCCTTTGAGGGGGGTGTCCATAAAGATGGATTTTGGATGAAGCTTTAACTGGAAAACGAGAGCATTAATTCACAAGAAGTGTGAAGGCTGGATTGGTGTGTGAGTTAGATATTGAGAAAACCTATTATCATGTTAGTTGGAGTTTTCTCCTTTTTATGACGAGGAAAATAGAATTTGGGATGAAGTGCTAAGGGTGGATGAGATGGTGTATTTCAACCGTCTTGTTCTCCATTTTGGTTAATGGAGTGGCGGCAGGTTTCTTTTGGAGCTCTTAGATAGGGTGATCCTTTATCATCACTCATTTTTGTAATGGTTGTGGAAGTCTTAAGCAGAATGATGGCTAGAGCTATGGGAGGACTCATTATAGGTTTCGGGGTTGTTTTCTTTTTGGGTGGCGGGTGGGGGGTTGGGTTGAGAGGGAAGGGGAGAGAGTTGAGGTATTTCACCTATTGTTTGCTAATTACAGTGTTGAAAAATTTGGTTTAATAGAGAAAAGGAGTTCTTATTATTGTTGTAGACTTTGATACAATGATTAAATAAAATAGAAAGTAATAAAGAATCCTTCATAGTAGGGTTAACCAAGAGAGCAAAAGACTAAATTATCCTTAATGAGCATGGATTTAAATCTGTGGTTGCGGTGTAATGGTATCAGGAGTATCAAGTCATTCGTAACGGAAATCGGAAATTGCAACCGTAAATTTCTTTCAAAACTACAAATCTCTCAAAAATCACTCATACACTTATCTTGACTACAATGTATCACATTTAATTTTTTCACTGTTAGTTTTCAATTTTCTAACACTTAAAAAAATAATCTTGTTTTAAATAACACCTAATAAGATATTTTATTATTTTATATAAAAATTTTAAAGTTTAACTAATAAGAAGTATTATTTAATTTGAATAACATTACAATAAGTAATATAAATAATAACGAAAAACTATTATAAGTATGAAAATCAATTTATTTTAATTAGTTATGAAATACAAAAAAATTTATGGCCAAGAGGCCTTTTCGAGGTTTTGTTGACCCGAATGTTTTTGGTAACTCTTTTTCAATTTTTTGGATTATTTTATTAAGTATCCCTCTTGTATATAAATCTTATAAAAATAGAAATTAAGAATTTTGCAAAAAAAATTTAAAATTAAAAATTTGAAAAAAGAACTCAAAATAACCGTAATAGTCGAGTAATGGGAGTAACGGCCTGATATGGCTATGTATTTTGGTCACACTTCTATAAAAATCACATGGTGAGAAACATATAGTTTATTAGCAACGAGATTATAACAACAGTCCTCCTTTTGTCTCCCACCATAACCAAGAAAGACACACATTGTTGATCGAGCAAAAAGTTTCGTACGGACTACGTTAGGAAGGAGAACAAAGCATGTGCATTGCAACTCAAATTCAAGACTACAAAACATAATCAGAATGCAACAGAACACCAAATATGCTAAATAGACTACCAACTGACCATCAAAAGCACCAAACAAGATCCCAACCTCCAATATTACAAAAAAAAAAAATAGTTTTAACACATATTCAAGCCCAAAATGCACGAGCCAAATCTCACACGCACAATGCAATGCCCTGCTGACCACCAAACATCTCTAAACATAGCAAGAAAAAATAACAACACAAACCATCATGGGCTAGTTAAATGCACCTTCTCTAGGCCAAATCACACCTATTGGGACAGATTAGAAGCAACAAAATCAACAAAAAAGATTCCAATTAACATATAAAAAAACTGAAATTTCTTTTTATTTTTATTTTTTTTGAAAGAAGAAACATTTGAAAATGTTAAACCCTATCAAATGTTCCCAAAAAATTATGGAAAATTCACCAAAATACTCATGCAAAACCAAACCAATTCTTAGCTCTATTGTTCGCGACCGATGGCATCAATGATCGGTAGGCTTGAAAGTCCTCCATGCTTTCCACCATTTTTGCTAGAGTCATAAACTTGATCAAAGCTCTGTTATCATGAAAACTTTGGTTCAATAAAGAAGGAAGAAAAAAAATTCTCATTATATTAAGGACATGTTGAATATATATATATATATATATATATTATAAACATATAATAAAAACTTAATATTATTACACACAAGTCACAACAAAACTATTAAGATATCTCTCAGAGGGCTAGGGGAGAAAGACTTGGACATTTTCAACACAGCTCTTTTAAGGAAATGGTTATGGAGGTTTGGTGAGAGTAATGGAGAGATATGGAGGGAAATCATTGTTGCTAAGTATGGGTGTGACAACGGAGGCTAGCGTTTGGGTAGTGTGAAGGGGCCATAGGGATGTGGTCCTTGGGGTTCCATTAGAAGTGAATGGAGGATTTTCAATGAAAAGTGTAGTTTTGTTATCGGGAATAGTGACCGTGTTAAATTTTGGAAAGACGTGTGGAATGGCATGAGCCGCTCAGGGTGAAATTTCCTACTTTATATAGCCTGGCTAGCAACAAGGCGGCTTTAGTATGTGAGTAGTTGGAGAGAGCTGGGAACAAGCTTGTCTGAACTCCCCGTTTTAGGAGAAACTTTTTCGGACTGGGAGTTGGAAGAGGTGGGCTCCTTTCTTGGTCACATTTGCAGTTACCGAGCTATGGAAGGGAGGGAGGATAAGAGGGTGTGGCTGTCGAATAAGAAATATTTTTCCGTCAACTCCTTCTATAAGAGCTTGTTCGATTTGGAAAGCCCTTTTTTCCCTTGGAAGCTCATATGGCATTCAAAAGCCCCTCCCAAGGCCTCCTTCTTCGCCTGGGAAGCCTCTTGGAAAGTCATCTTAACTACGGATAATTTGAAGAAGCAAGGTTTCATCTTGGCTATTAAGTGTTATTTTTGTTAGAAGAAAGAGGAAACGGTGGATTATGTCCTCATCCACTGCTACGTTTCTTGGAACTGTTGGAACATGGTTTTTGCTCTTTTTGGTGTCTCCTGGGTTATGTCTGGCTCCGTCAGGACCTTCTATTGGCTTGGGCAGGGTGTAACCTGTCAGAAGAGAGTAAGAGAATTTGGAGACTAGCCTCTATTTGTTTGTTGTGGAGTATATGGACTGAAAGAAACAAATGTGTCTTCGAAGATGAGGAGCTCTTCATTCCCTTCCTCAAAGACGCGTTTTTGCGCTTGTTATTTTTTTGGGCCAAAGAGGCTTTCCCTGTAAATGTCTCTTCTTTTGTTGAGTTTTTGGGGTCGTTAAAACCTTTGTAAAGCTTGCTGGGGTTTTTGCCCTAGTTGCCCTTCTTAGGCGCAGTTATTAATATACATCATGAATTATCAAAAAAAAAAAAAAAAAACAAAGTGATTTAAATAAAAAATAAGAATTTATTCATTTAATCATCAACATCTATAATCTAAGTTTCAAAACAAATTTTCTAACCACCACCCACCCACACACACACACAGATATAACAAAACAAAAATGGATGACAAGAGGAGAAAAAGATGGAAAGAAAAAAGAAAAAAATCAGAAAATGCGCCCTAGTGTCCAAAATCCTTCTTAATGTGTTCAAAATTCAGAAAAAAAAAAAATTTAATACTTTTTTTGTGTGTCCAACATGTGTTCGTGTCCCAAATGTGTCCAACATTGATAGCTAGAAGGCAAAATAGAGTGTTCGTGTTTCATAGTCCATAAAGGCTTCTAACAAATTGCTTGAGAGGATTATTGCTGAAGGAAACTCTGTTATCCCTCGTGGAGAAAAGATTGTGTTGGGAATTTGAAATAGTTCTCTAAAGAGCTATGTAAGCTTGATCCTTGATGCCTATAGTGAAAAGGTTCAACAGGATATATTAGGAATTTCTCCTCATTTTTTATTTTTTGGGGTTTATTTCCTTTATTGCTCTACATTTTCTTTCCATATATCTTTATTTTCTATTTTTGGTGTAGATATCCTTTTTCATATTGTACCATTTTGTTTTTTATAAAGTTGTTACCAAAAATGAAAAAAAATGTAAAAATCTCATGTCTTTAACACTATGCTTAGATAAATAGGAGGGGAAGGAGAAGAGAGGATAACATTAGTTATAAGGGAGAAGAGAAGAGAGTGTAATCACTTCTTCATGCTTGGATAACAAACGAGAAAAAGGAGAGTATAATCCTCTTAACTTGCTTAGAAACAACAGAAGAAAGAAAGAAAATAAAAGGATTATATACTTTTTTATTAGTAATGCCTTGGGATAGAGGTGTCTTTTTTATTTTTTCCTTTATAATTATAAGGTTAGAATTAGTATTATAAAAAAATTCATTAAAGACTCTCTCCTTTTCTTTTGTCTCGTTCACTTTTGGGAGGAGAGAAAAATGAGGGTTGAGAGACCTCTCCTCTTCCTCCATCCCCCTTCTTTTCCTTCCTTGATTTTAAACCAAGCATAAAATAACATCTCCTTCCTTCCCCTTTCCTCTTATTTCTTTTCAAATCCCTCAATTCAAGAGGAATGTAAGAGCAACAATGTTGTTTCTCAAATATTTTTTATTTTGACGAGTAACATTATTTCTCAAAATCCTTAAAACTAATCTAATACCGTAGGTTGTGGTAATGATTCCAGATTTGTCTTTAATGCTGGGAATTTATTCATGCTATATAAAAATCATTATTAGTTTCCATGTTAATTCATCTATTGTGATACTTGGAACTCATGTGCAGGTGGATGAGTTGCAAAACACGATAGAGGAAGAGCAAAGGAGTTTGGTAGAGGAGATGAGAATGGCAATTGATGAGCATAAGAATGGGTTGGAGGATGCTAATGGGTGTTCAGAAGCCATGGCTGTTGATTAGTGAGTATCTTGAAATTGTAAGGTGTTGTCTACTCTTAAACCATGTCTTGTTTATACAATTGAGTTCATGATAATTTGATATTCAGGGGAATAGGAAGTAGAACAAAATCTTTGAATTCGATTGCACCCACTCCTAATCTAGATCCCAGGTAAAGTGGAGGGAGACATGATGAAGGCAGGAAGTGCAAACTGGAGTTTGTGACACATGTTGGAAACAGAGTTGCTAACACATTCCGGAAATAGCGAATCGCTCATTTCACTCGAAACATGAGAAAATCTGCATTGACTCGAATTCTAAACTAAACACAAGGTCGTGTAGCTAGTATATTCTAGTCACTAAACGTGGTTTCATAGCATCAAATAAATCATATTCAAATCGTATGGCTATTAATGGATTTTCCAACATACTTGCAAAATTCACATATGCAAATATAATATAATAATTCGTCAATTGAAGAATAAATATAGTCACACATTTTAAAATATTGCATTTTAGGATAATAGATTATTCACTCCGCCTATGACTTCTTTTTGTGCTTTCCTCCTGCCATCCATTTCCCGCAATCCATGTATATTGATTGGAGTTATGTGTAGAGTGAGTGTCGCTATTTCAATCTCACAAGCAAGTGGGTTCACGTAGAGGGGTCCCTCCTGCTTGTTTGTGTAAGTGTCTTGTCCTTCTGAAAAAGAAAACTTTTAATATCGTACTATGTTTTAATTAATTGCTTTCTTAGTTAAGTACCTGACTAATAGCTTATTGACTTATTTTTGGTCGACTAGACTTAGGATTTGATTCTTTGGCTTTACTTTTCTCTGTCTATGTACTGTTAAACTTAATTTTTTTTTTTTTGAAAGGTATTTGACCTGAACAGATATAAAATTCAGATTTAGGATGTTAGAAATAGGCTTTTCCTGAGTCGCCTTGGTCTATATCATAATTTCCTAAACTTATGGGATAAATTTGGAATTAATTACAAGTAATGTTTCAAACTTTAACGGATTTTGGAGGTCGAGAAACATTAGAATGGCTTCTTTTGAAATTTAATAAGCCTTTATTTTTATTAATTTTATGGCTATTTATGATTTTATCATTACTTTTAAAAAATTAAAAAATTTGTAATTATTTTAAGAAATTTTACTACTTTATAATTAGTTCCAATTGTCAATTAAAACATTGATAGTCTAATCCTAGTTTTCTGAAAGTAATAATATAGTAATGATTTTTTTACTTCATATTTTTCAGACTCATATTATTTTCAATAAGTTGAGATGACTTATATAAACCAATAAGAGTTTGAGAGTCGACAAACTCACTAGTTCTGATCGCCTTTTCTGATGACAGTTGTTAGAAAATTAAAAATATTTCAAAAGTTCTCATCTATATTTTTGATGTATTTTAACGTTGTTCTTGCTCCTAATCATTTCTAAACTCTTGTTTATGTTATTCTAAGGCTTTTAGATGAATTAAATCACGCTAAAAAACTCTTTAATTTGTCAAAAGCATAAACCCATTTTCGGTTTTCCTCCGGTGTTCGTTTCCTCTTCATTCATTTGAAATCTTAAATTTTAAATGGAAGCTTGTAAACTCATTATCATGAATTAAATCTCGTTGAATAACTCACTCACCCACTCACTGTGTTTTACGCTACTCAAGCTTCATTAATGGTTGTTGGGCCCTATTATTGGTTAATTCTCTTTCGTTTTGCCTGCCTTTGTTCCAAATACTTCCTAGTATTATTGTTTAGCGAAGGGATTAAGGAGTAATATGCAGTAAAAACTCCATGGATCTCACAGCCCAAATCACAGTTATCTTATTTTGAGGTCCGTTTCTTTGTGTTTCACTTCCATTCTTTGTTATTTTTCATTCCTTACGTTCTTATAATCACAATTAAAATTATCAAATTGAGTTTTGAGCAGATTCTTACCAATTCGTACCCCTCCCCTCTCTCTCTCTCTCTCTCTCTCTCTCTCTCTTCTTTTCTTCCTCTAATTTTTTTTTGAGTTCTCTCTATTGCTATAATACCATACATACATACATACATACATATATATATATATATATGCATGTGTGTGGTGGTGGTGTGTATAACTATTGTGAGATGTCTAGAATTTTTTTAGTTATGGGTTGGGCTTTAAGAGGCAAAACAAAACCATTATTTTGGGTCTATTTATATTTATTAATAGGTTATGGTTTTGGGAGAGTAGTGGTGGAAGTTTTGGTTAATGAGGTTTTGGCCGTCATAAGAGTTTGCTATTCTTATATTGCGTATAGTGAACTTGATATTCTTTTCCAGGAGAGAAGATATACGCACAACGTCAAATCACATAAATTTTGATTTCTTTGTGTGGCCGTTGTTTAATTTTAGCGATTTCAATTTCCTCAGTAACAATAAGATACCACTGACATTCTTTCTCTCTCCTGACCTCCTCAATCTTACCTGCAAGAGCCACTATTCTCGTGTTTGGTATTTGTGAAGGAGAATCTTTCAATTCTTCTGCCATGCAACTCCTAACACATCTAAACACTGCCTTCTTTTTTCTGGACTCTTTGATTCAATATGGAACTTCCACACTTCTATGGAAATCAATGGGTTATTCTTTCCCCTTTTCCTTTTTCCTGTCAACCGTATAACAAAAAATTCCTTTAAAGGTCTACTGCTTTGGGGAAAATCTGTTTAAGAAAAAAATAGAAAATAAAATAATTCTTTGGGCTTGCAAGTTACAATACACCTCTGGATTGGTCATCCACAATCAAACTGAGCAAAGAGTTTTCCTGACTCATAAATCATCAATCAAACCAAGCAAATATTGGGTGATTGCATTTTGTCAGTAGACATAAAGATTTTTGAATGTAATCAATAATGTCAGCAATAGAAAATCAGCATCTCCATGTTGATTCTTGAATTCTCGCAGAAAAATTCCTGAATCTTATAATGTCAGGTGTTATCAGTATCCAATGAGTTCTTTCTTCTCCTCCAAATTACATAGTACCCAATCGCTCCCAAAACAAGAAAAATAATCAATCCATCAACCACACCTACCAGAATCAACACCCATTTTCTCAAACCAGAACTCTTTTTTTCACCTCCACTAGTTCCCTTGGGAACTTTAACCATATAACTCGATCTCATTCCCAATTCCCTGTCAACCTGTTTAACTCCTCTAACCAATTCATATAGAAAGCATTCTTTGCCAGAGGAATATAATGCAGCAACACATTTGCAGTCATCCATGCACAAATTTGCACATACATCTTTGCTAACATTTACCTTATTAGGATTGACCCTCAATACACTAGTAACACCATGTAACTCAAGCATCTCCGCCTGACTTTCCCCGCAAAACCCTCCCGGATTTCCCTCAGTACTGCAACCAGGATTCAGTTTATCATCGCTATTTACAAATCGGATGCATGAACACACATTGGACAATGTGCATATGCCATAGGGCTTACATGCCAGAGGAAGATCACATGTAGAATTGAGTGCTTGAAAGGAGGACTTGAACTTTCCATCATTTGGTGAATAATAGTAGAGTCCCATATTTCCTGTTCTATTACTTAGTGCTAAAAATTGCAGAGATTCATGTCTTTGTGATGGAATCTGTGCGATTTTTCTTTGTTTGTCATTGAATATCACCAAACCTTTAGAACCCAACTTAACAAAGGTAATATTTCTGTTCTTGGAAGGCTTAAATTCCCAGTAAGAATACTTCAACTTACCTGAATTCAAGTACAATGCAATCTTGTTGTCTTGAATTTCAAAGGAATAGAAGGAAGTTGAGTTGGTTGGGAAAGAAGTCAAGTGAGTTGCCACATCCAGCCTCTGGCCCCAGAGCATTACATTAGTTGGGAAATTGAAACTTTGCCATTTTATGAGGTTCAGGGCATCAACTAAAACTAGATTACCGGTCCTCAATAACTGTAATCTCTGCAGCAATGAAAGATGAGATCAGAATACTTGTAGCCTATTAATGTTGACAGATTGCAGAATATGATGATCCTACTCTTACTACTAGTTTTACACTTCAAATTACCTCCACACCTTGTCCATGAGTTCCCGTTCGCCATCCAACTTGTTCTTTCTTATCCTTCAATTGTAAATCTCCGTCTTGAGTGAGCTCCAGCACACATTTCTCAGTTGTGTAAAATGGTGATAAATGACCAGAACTCCACACCTTTACATCTCCGAAAAGAACATCAAGTGAGCAAGAGTAGTTTTGGTTGAGAGCTTCCACACTCAATGCAGCTCTAAAGTTGGGTAACGTTTGGTTAGTCTCCATTAGAAAAGCCCTCCCTATGAAACTCATGCTATACTCCACAGGGACAGCAAGAGTGACCCGGTAAGGTGTGTGAATATCAGAGTAGCAATGGCCATGTATGAAAAAATGAATGAGAAAAACAAAGAAAGACAGTTTGATGAGTGAGTTGCAGACTATGTTTTCACATTTGCTGCTCATCTTTGAGGATTTTCTGGCAGGTGGGTATGCCTTGTTAGGTTTTAATTTTTAGGTGAGAATCAATGAGAGAGAATGTAAGAAAAGGTAGGCATGAGTGTTTGTGATGAGTGTCAACCCACTCACAAAAAAGTGCCTGAACTTTCATTTGCTTTCGTTATATATACAATAGTTTAATTGATGTAGTGGGTTGAATGTTAGACATTATGGTCAAGAGATTATGTCATTTCTTAATTAATCCTGCTTCCTAGAATATTATGGGAGAAGTAGTTCCGTGTGACATTCAGTCACTCCAATTCATCATTTCATGTTGTGAAACATTTTTTACCATATTTTTACAAGTTTTTTATGATTTTTAGTAAATAATTTTGGTGCCATAAAGTTAAAAGGAAAAAGTCAAGTTAAAAAAATGTTATTGTTTGCAAAGAAACAATTATGATATATCTGATGATAGAAATGAAGTATATGTCTCGTTGTCTATAAATAAATATCGTAACTATGATTTGTTGTTATAATTTTTTATTTAAAAATTATTTTACTAAATATGTTACATGCATATACATATATAATAATTTTTATAATTTTAATATGTAAAATAATTTCTCTTTTTATATTTGAATTTAAGCACATGAGATTGTGGGTGAGTGCCTTTGCGATTTCAAAGAGTACTAGAGAATGGAGATGGTAATGGATCATTTGAGTGCCTGTGCCTATTTTTGGGGTGGGCCCGGGGGGGCACGCGAGCTCAAGTGAGATGTTGAACTCTTGGAATTAGGTGGGTCCACGTGGGCATTGTAATTAATCCACGTATTTACCAAGGTGTGCTGACATTTTTGTCACGCTTGAATGACGTGTTGTATACCCATTTCAGCTAAAATATTCGGATAAGTGTTGAGTCAATATATTATACTGAACACCTTAATTATAAAATTTAATGTAGTATTAATATTATAATATTATATCATTTAAAATATAAAAATTTAAAATACATATTTAAAAAAACATAATATTTTTCTTGTCACATTGGCCTTACACTGCAACATTTTGAAAATGCCTGACCTTCGAAAGTAAGGTAGTAAATATATCTTTTACTGTATCATATATAAATTTATTACTTTCATTTAATATTTTTAAAATTTGGCACTTTAATTAAAGTAGCAAATTTTAATTCTTTTTTTCAATCTCTCGTGGGGCTCACAAATTTTAATATTTGTAGATCTTAAATGTATGTCGTGATGAATTGAATTGATATTAAATGTATGTCATATTTTCTCTGGTGGGATCCATAATTTTTTAACAATTTTTTGTATATTTATAATATAATTAAATTAGTAGTCTAAGATTAAGAAAAGCTTAAGTTTACAAAAAGGCCCCCGATTTTATGTATTTATACTACAATGAAATTAGATGTCTCAAGTCAATAAAAATTTAATTTTATAAAAAAAAGATTCATAAAGACTTAATGGAAAAAAAAAAAAGAACTAAATTTTATTAATAAAATTTTATTTATATTGTATTCTAATTTTTTATTACTATTTATTTAGATAAAAGAATTACGTACAAAAAAGAATTCATTCAACATACACGTCTCTCTTGTTAGAAATAATTAAATTTTATGTTAAAAAATAAATATAATATATATATATGAAACAAAGTAAAAAAAATTACATTAATATTAAAAATATCTCGTTTAAAATAATCACTTTATCAATTTAAACTTTCAATTGTATAAAGATGGTCCATAAGGATACCTTGTTTTACAAACATGTGATGATTGACATTGCAGTGATTATATTAGCCTATTAATGATGCAGTGTCAATCTTAATGTGGCAGACAGAACCCATACAATGAACCAAATTTCAAATATATGTCTCAGAAAAATGCATTTAAAATTGCCTTTTCAATCAAACCCATAATCAATTAGCCATGAATAGGATATATCCATCTTAGTGTTTTAATTACTTGACTTTGAAGTTTGCTTAAAAAAGAAATGTTTATTTAAATTATAGCAATTAATCCTGAAAGGAAGAAGAATATATTTAAACATGAAAAGCAAACATCCATGGGAAGACAATTGAACAAAATACAATATCTTAAAATCTTAACAGAACTTCTATGCCAAATGAATTATGTGGTTTCTATATATAATTTTCCTCCCATTACAAGATAAAATATCCAACATTATATCAATAATTTTTATTACCTCATTATTTGAACATGAATCGAAGACAATTGATTTTTTTTTTTGATAACTCAATATCCGGTCTTGCGTATCGACCAATTTAGGAGACAAATCTCACCGTCTACTAAAAGGGAATCTAATTTAAGTCGGGACAATGCTCCGTATAAACTGGCCTCAAAAGAAAATGATATTCTCTCAAAACAATTGATTAGCATTACTCGTTCTCTAATACCCAAAAAAAGAAAGAAGATGCATAATTTTTTCATGTAACAATAACAATGAGATATTCATTTACTTTATTTAATTCATTGCCAAAAATTTGTAAAGCCAAAGTTATCTATATGCTTTTCTTAAATAAAGCTACAATTTATAAGTAAATAAAAAAAGGTCAGGGCCACCAACACTTGTAAATAGGGCTGGCCCAATCACACTCACAAATAGGCCAGGAATTGGCGAAAATGGACCTAAATTGATGGGCTCATCAAGGACTGGACTGCCCATACCTTCACTATACTTCTTCCCTTTCCCTTTCCCTTTCTCCAAGGCCCAGGTTAGGATATAAACGAAGTATCAATGGCCCAATTTAGTCATAACTTAGAGTTGAAAAGCAAAGCCAAATGCCAACCATTGCCTTGGAAATAGGCAATGCATTAAACCATCATTTTCAATTCTAGTTACTTCTTTATTTCTATTTCCAGGAATCTTGAGAAAAAAAGGTTTCGCAAGTTTCTCTCGAGTTAAAACAATTTATTGATGACAATTCGATTTGAATGTTTTTTTATACAATAATAAAAGACGGAGAATTGAACTCACTGTTAACTGCATGAGAAATAGACACTTAAACTCACGTTAGTGGGATGGAGACTTTGTTTGCAGATGATGTGTGTTGGTTTTGATTATGTTTCGATCAATTTTTTAAATGCACTAAATGTGTTTTGAATCCCTCAATCATATTTAAATGGAATTCTAAATCGCATTCATTGATCACAGATTTTTTATTAAGTACAGTTTAAATTAAGTTGACAAGGTCTAACTTTTTGTATTAAGTTGATCAAGTTCATTATGAGTGCTTTCATTTAATACATGTTAAATACTTTTTAACTATTCATTCAACTATTCAATTGTTTAACTTAAATGATACTTTTATGCCATTCAATCAAACAGACACTAAATTGACATCTATAGATGAGAAAATATGGAGACAGATAACCAATTCAATTTATAAATTGGTTGAAAAAGCAATTCAAAATTGCCATCACTAGGCGAAAAGGATTTGACCAAAGCAATGTGGGATACATTTTTCTTGGCAATGGAGCATGTCACCAAACATATATGCCAAAATTATTTTCCTTTACCACTTTTATTTTGTCTATTAATATATATATATATATATATATAGATAGATAGACACACACACACACATACGCATTTATATGTTGCTGGAATAGTATTTTAGCTGTGGTATTTTTTCCTATGTTGGGCTGTTGCTTGTTTTCTTATTTTCCTTTTTGTTGGTGCCTTGCCAACCTAAATTTGTAGGTGTTCTAATAGCCTATAAACCTTGGTAGTTCTTGGTAGCTTTCTGTTGATTGGTGTGTTATGATCGTTTGTTCTCCTTTTTTTTTTTACATTAATAATATTACTTTTTTTTTTTTTTGCAGTTATAAAAATAAGATTAATCAATCTTAAGTCTTTGATAAATATATTATATTATCATAAGATCTACTTATATTTCTAATTTAAGCGGAAAGACAGGAGGCAATTTAATTTTTAAACTCAGATCTATTTTTGATGAGTTGGCATCAACTAATTTTATTATATGACTTTTTTTTCTTAAATCATTTATGTCTCTTTGGTCTTCTCCTCTGTAACCACCATCACACCCCATGGGAATCCTCCTACTTCTCCATCATTGATCATTAACTTGCGATCGCTGACAACTAAGAAATCCCCACCCACTATAAATCATCACCATGGATATAGTAGAATCGAAGATATTGACCGCAATAAAGACGATGATGAGGAGATTATGGCTGTTGATAGTGATTTCACGTATGTTGATACAAGTAAAGTTTCAAATCTGTATCTTTTCGAATCGTATTAAGACTCAAAGCTATTGTTTTTTTTTTTCTTATAATTTTGTGGAGGTTTTGGATTAATGTTATTGCTTTCTAAAATTTTTGGAATGTGAGCTCCACCGTAGGAACAATTAAAGAAAGCCAGTTACCTTTTTTAATACTGGGATTTGGAGGCTTCTATTTTGGGAGAGCTTTTGCGAGACTTTAGAAGCCAATGATGCTCCAGATTTGTCAATCTCCTTGCAATCTAAGCTTCCTCTTTTTAATTATAATTTGTGTTAAAGTATGTTTATTCATAAATCAGCGCAAATGTAAAATTTTACCTTTTCACTACTCCCTTTTTTTCACTCTCTCACTGATTCTGTTTCACTTTTTTTTTAGCAGTGAGGCCCATCTTGCCAGCTTCTTTGCAATCTAAGTCACTCATTTCCAATTTTAATTTGTGTTAAAGTGTGTTTATTCATAAAGTAGCATAAGTGTAAAATTTCACCCTCACTGCTTTTATGTCTAAATTGATATTTTTTTTTGTAATTTTTATTACTTTAAAATACTTCTTTTTGACAAGTAGCGCAAGTGTAAAATTTCACTCTCACTACTTTTAGACATTGATTTTTATTTTTTTTTTTTGTAATTTTTACTACTTTAAAAGACTATTTTTGACAAGTAGTGCAAGTGTAAAATTTCACACTCTCACTACTTTTATATCTAAACTGATTTTTTTTTTTTTTAATTTTTACTACTTTGAAATACTTTTTTGACAAGCCATGCAAGTGTAAAGTTTTACTTTCACTAATTTTTTCTACTTTATAAGACTCTTTTTGACATCTAAAATAGCAACTCAAAAATAAATAAAACTGATAACAAACAAGAAACTCATAGTGAAATTGAAAATTTTACTACTTTCTTTATAAGTGTGAAATTTTACAGTTTGAGAATCAATTTTTTTTTTTTTTTTATCAAAATTTCATATTATATATGAATCTTGTTTTATAGATCTCGATTTTTAGTGTCAATATATATAAATTTTATTGAAAATGGATTTATATATCTTGAGTTATTAAATTTTAAAAATTTAAAATGCCTTCTTGAAAGTTTGGTAGAAGTTACGCACATTCAGTTTAATTATTTTTAGAGAAAACACTAAAGGGACATTTTTGTACAATAAAAGATGGTAAATTTGGCTGGTAATTAAGTTTGAACTTGAATTGTTGATGATTTTATTACTTTTTATGGAGCTAAGGCTGAACGCCCCAAAAATATAGTTTCAAATTTTTGTACTAAATTTTACATCTCAAATAATGCGATATTACTTCACTAATAGTACTTTAACTACATTAGTAATATTAATAATCAACTACAAATAATTTAAAATACAAGTTCTAGTATAAAAGTTTAAGACAAATAATTAACATTACTCTTTAGCAATAATCCAGTACATAAACTTGGATTTGCTTCCCGGAAAATCTACAAAAACAAATCCAAAAAAAGCCTAGTGATAAGATTGTATGAAATTTTTTCATGATCAGTATAAATCAGTTTGTAATATGTGGCTTATCTTTTAAAACAAAAAATCATCGTAATATCATTTACCCTACATGTCATAAATTAATTTGCATGATTATAAAAAAAAAAAAACTTCATGCATTCTTACCGCTGAAATTTCTTCCCATGAAACCGCTGATGAAATTAAAGCAAAAAAGACTCTTCTTACGTATATATAGATCAGACACACACACACACACTATATATATATATATAGAGAGAGAGAGAGAGAGAGAGAGAGAGAGAGAGAGTAGCCTCCAATAATTCCAATCACCTCAAGGTATATTATCTTTTGCCTTTCTATTTTTCGATTTGTCCTTTCCCACTTTTGTTTATGGACTATTCTCCTTTGCCTGTCACTTCCATAACATTTCTTTGGAAGCTCTAACTGGTGTTGTTGATGTGGCATTCAATTATAAAAAAAACTAAATCCTATCAAATTGTTTCATTTTAACTTCTCAACTACTTCAATGAAAGCCCCAATAAGAAAATAAAAAATATGAGATTGAATTGTGTATGGTTTGCATTAATCCGTATAGTTGGAAATATATATGCACTTCATGTGTGTGTGTGTATATAGATATGTGTGGTGTAAGGGAGAGCTCTGGCCATGGAATAAAACATGATTGAGCTGCGACCATTCTCCACAAACTCGAGTGTGTTCTGATTCATTATAAATTGATATATAATAGTATTATAGTAACTTAGACAGAGATGGAATCCTACGAAGCAAACATATATGGTGGTGGTTTGTCATCTAATTAATTAAACTGTGGGACGTCAAAAACGGAGTTGTCTTATCAACAAAACATACTTCCATTTTCGCATTAATTAAGTCACTCCATCATCATTGTCCTCTGGAAATAGTTGGATTGATAAAGATGAATTATATTAATTTATTGCATTATTGCTATGGTGACTCCAAACCACGGCCACAACTTTAACTAATCTGCTTTTCTTATGAATGATGATTATTTTATACTAGTTTTTAGGTAGACAATGGAATGAGATCAAGCATGCACTGACAAGGTTACTTGCCTCACGTAATGTTCATCATATATATATATATATATATATATATATATATATATATATATATAACTTCTCAACTTCACTCCAGAGTACCGAAAGATGGCCAGATGCATTACAAAGCTACAATTCTTTAACTCTTTAATCTTTCATCTATTCTAAAATTCCGACTAGATACATGAACCCGATTGCTGAATTCAGCTACCAAACTATGCATAAGCTCATAGCTGAGTAGAACAAGCAAGGAAAGAGTTTTTGGAGTAACAGGAACGCAAGAAATTCACATTAAACCTAAGATAAATTATTTGTGGAAGTAGCAAGAATCAATCATTTTAATATAACCTGCCTGAAATTTTTATAATTAAATTTTGGGTTGGTAACGGCTTCAAATCATGGTTTATTGGCAATGACACATGATCATTTTTTATCAAATTCATTCATTTACACTCTCAATTTTGGCCTTTGGCGATGACATAATTGACTTTCTTACTCTATTTTCTCAATCTTATATACCAAGTGAATGGGATCTATTATAATAAAAATATGTGAGTTCCATTATCTTATATTTAGGAGTGGAGAAAATGAGAATGAGAATATTCTAACTCCTAAACATAAGGTGATGTTTGGACTTTAAAAAAAAAACCGAGTCGATGAGACTTCCACTATAATAAATACATGTAGATTTCATCACATTATTTCTAGAAGTGAGAAAATTGAATGAGAAAATCTATTATTTTAGCATTTTCCATCCAAAGAATAATGTTATGTATAGTTGATTTTCTCACTCTACTTTCTAACTCTTTAGGCACAAGGTGATGGGGCTCATTATAATAAATACACGTGCATTCCATTACTTTATTTTACGAGTGAGAAATTGAAATGAGAAAATTTGTTATAATATTTAGCATTTTTCATTTAAAGAGTAATGTTATATTTTAGTGAATTTTCTCACTCTTAGATATAAAGTGATGAACCCACTATAATAAATGCATGTGAATCTCATCACCTTATTTTTAGAAGTAAAAAAATTCGTTATTTTTAATATTTTCTATCAAAAGTGTAATGCTATGTATAACAAATTTTCTCACTTTATTTTCTCATTCCTATACATAAGGTAATGAGACGGACTGTAATAAATGTATGAAAGTATAACGTTTATATACTCAATTATAGATTTTCTATCGATCATTGACTTGTAATTAAAATCTTTATGTATGTACATATTGTAAAATTTAAAATCAATTTTCACAACAATTGTATGAAAGGATCGTCTATAATAATTTTAAGGGTAAATGACACTGGCCTCTTTTGATAGTTTTTAACAATTACAAAGACCTCATTTAAAATTTTTAAAATTACACTATCCTCTATTTTACTAACAAACTACGCATATCTCCCCTCCTATCCATTTTTTTTCAAACTGACAAAAATACCCCTTTCATGTTTTTTTTTTTAATACATTTTTTCAATTTTGACTAATTTTTTTAAACTTTTTAAAAGAAAATTTTCATTTTATATAAAAATAAATAAATTTAAAGTAAATCACTTTTTTATCAAGAACTTTTTAATTAATATTTATTTGAAAATAATGAAATTTTTAAAAAATTGGTCAAAATTGAAAAAATGTAAAAAAATAAAATAAAATAAAATAAAAGGGGCACTTGTCATTTTGAAAAAAAAAAAAAGACTAGAGGAGAAATATGTGTAGTTTGTCAATAACAATAGGGGAGGTCAATGTAATTTTAAAAATTTTAGTAAAGTCTTTATAATTGTTAAAAGCTTAGAAAATGTCAATGTAATTTACCTTACATTTTTTACAATTCACTTGTACATTTTTGGTTCCTTGAAAATTTAACTTCTCAATTCTCACATATAATACATTTTTAATTTTTATGTATAATACTTTTTAAGCATTATAAAAAATCTAGATAAGCTAATGATTTTGGAATAATAGAAACAATCAAAGTTTGTTAAAATCTCTTTGCAACTTCTTAATGGATCCTTTTTCTTCTTCTTTTTTTATATAACAATATGCGGAGAGGAAATCGAACTCACAGTTTTTGGCAAGAGAGTGAGCACTTGCACTACTTTAATAGACATTGACCTCGGCAGATATGTAAAATAACCTATCTGTATATCCATTTAAGCACAAAAAATAAAAAATAAATTAGACCTTGGTCCTTTGTAATGAGCCTTCCGCACTCTATTAATATCATTCAACAACCATCAGATCAATGAACTTCCAAAGATTATACGAACTGATAAGATTCTATCGTATTTAATTGATTTAGGACATATATGGTACTCTAAAAATTAAGAAAATTTATTTTAGAGTTGTATTAGGATTATTTAGTTTCTACTGCCCAGATATTTACCCTAGAGGGGGGTGAATATGGTATTTTGTAAATATTAGTTTATTTTAAAAAGCTTTAAAAATGCATGTTGTAAATGCACAAGTAAATAAACAATAAAGAGACAGAGAGAGAGAGAGAGAGAGAGAGAGAGAGAGAGAGAGAGAACAAACACAGTAGTTTACGAGGTTCGAAAAAATTCTTACGTCCTTGACTCAAGCATTCCCACTTTAGTTTTTTCCACTATTGTGACCTCCTTGCAAGTGGAGACCAAAACCTACACAAAACGAAGACCGCAACCCTTTTATCCCAGCAAAGTATACCATTTTATCTCACCGAGTAGTACATACCCTCAACTCTTACCGCAATGAGATGATACAATCTTGTTTACCAAAAAGACACTTTTTTCAAGAGTAGTTTTGGCACAATAAAATACTCACTCTCTATAGATAGATCTGGTGTAAACTCTGAGTATTTAAGATGAGTAGAACTTTTAGATCTAGATTTTCAATGTTTGGATCTAAAGTCAATAATAGAGATATAAAAGTGTAAGTATATAAATAGATGGCATAGAATGCCTTACAGAACCTCTATTTATAACCCTTAAAAAAATGTGTCCATTCATTTTCAAAAAAAGTCATTTTGTCTTTCTTTTTTTGTTCAAATTTGAATCTCGATGTGCTAGATCGACAAATTCAATCGATGAATCAACAACCAGTAAACTAGATTAAGGATTGGTCGACTGATTAGGTCAACTGAATTGTCTAGAGGGTTTGAGGTTCACTTGTTCAAGAACAATCGGTCGACTAGTCTTTTAAAGATAAGTCGACTGGTTCTAATGTTCACTGTTTTTAGTCTTGAGAAATAGTCGACTAATTATCCTTAGAGGTCGACTGTATTGAATAGTGACTTCAGGCTGCTTTGTGAAAAAATTCACTCAGTCGACTGGTTTGATTAGTGTAAAAATAAGTCCTAAGAATCAGTCAACTAGTTCCATGAACTGGTCGACTGGTTTGGACAGTGAGTGTCTTTTTACTTATTTTTCTCAGTGTATTTTTATTAAAACCTTTTGATCTTACGAAACTTAAAGTATAGCATTCATTTTGTTTTGGAAAAATTATTTGAGGTTAGCTTTTAGTTGATCATTTTAAATAATAAGAACTTACGACCAATTATCAATCTAATTCTAAATCACTCAAAACCCAAAATAAGGAAAATAAAAAGTCTTCACTTGACTTATCTTTAATCATTGGGCATGAGTGTGTCCATTTGCTTGATTCGTCATGAGAGCATTCCAGTTATTTTGATACTTACCTTAAAGCATGTTCTTGAGTGGAATCTTTTAACTTGTTGAACTTTGTTATTTCTTGGTCAACTATCTTCTTTGACGTTGATGACCTATTTGCATTGCCACTTGAATAAAACATTAGTCCATTTGAATAGTATTTTAGTATCATCATAATTATTAAGATGTCCTTGGTTAAAAACATTTAGGGTTAACAATCTCCTTATTTTTTATGATGACAAAACAATGTCATTTGCAAATAGTGGAATAAGAACACAAATGATAAAGAATGATAATATTTCATATAAGCTTCCCTTATCAATTTGTAAACTTGAATTCATGACATAAATGAATAGATCTTTTTAATTTGGCATATTTTTCTTTCTCTCCCATCAATATGTAATCATTGCATTTTAGGGTTAAAAAGTAATATCAATTTTCATGCTTTATTTGTGCATTTGGATATTATGAATAAACATTTTAGTTTTCACATAACACATAAAAGAGATATAACAAAAAATATTTTCTATTCATGTATTGATCTTCTATAATAATGAGCATGAATATAAGTATTTCTCATTAAAAATATATAAGAAGGAAATGAAAGTAAGGATTTTGAAACCAAAAAAAAAAAATTTCCTATTCATCTTTCTATTTTTCTTTTATTTTCCCATTTTCGTATTTCTTCTCCCCCTTTGTCATCCTAAAAAAAATGATCTAAGGTTCTTGGGGAGGTGGAAGTGTAATATCCCGACCCGGGATATGTCACGTATACCGAGGTAAGTCGGTTATATAGTGTAACTTGAACGGTAAGATATGTATATCATGGTAATTCATGGAAATGAATGACTGGAAACTGTAAATCATGGAAATGAACAACCAAGGCTGGGTAACACCCGAGCATCCCAGGGCATTGCATCGTAATGCATGCATGCACGTATTCCCATGCATGCATACGTGAACATAGATGAGTAGCTCGATTAAAATGAATGTATGTGTATATGATTTAAAATGGATTTCTATCCCTACACATACATGTATATACATGTATGAAAAGATGTATTTTATGTGTATATATATATATGTATATAATATAATGTATATACATGTATTTATGTATATATGTATATGTATAAGAAATAAAAGGAAAAGAAAAGGGGAAAAGGGAAACTGTCCTTGGGCAGTATGTAGGTGCACTGAATGAGGGTGTGTGTGTGTCGGTTGGGTGAAGTGTGTGTGTGTGATATATATATAATATGATATATGTATATAGGTGTGCAACACAAGTCTCCCAAGCCATTAAATGCAAAGTTGCATTTGGCAGAGGGAACACCAGGATTTGAGTCAAGGAAAGAGGCCATAAAAGGGGGAGTAACCGAGAGAGAGAAAGAGAAAGAGGGAGAGAGGCAGTGGAAATCTCTCTCTTTATATATGTACATACGGGTGTGAGTTGAGAGGCAAAAAGAAAACTGAGATTGAGAGCAGCATTGGCAAGGAACTCAGGAACAGAAACAGGAAGGTGGAGGGTCACAGTGGGCTAAAATCCGAACACCCAGGTAAGCAATTTAAGTTCTGTTTTTGTGAATTTAAGCATGAATGTTTGATTTAAAGCTAGGGTCTTGATAAGCATGATTTTAGCTTTTAAATGCAAAAAGAATGATAGGAAAAGGTTAAGAAACTAGGGAGATATTCATAGTTGTAGGTTGTAGAGAATAATCGGACATTTGACATTTCATGCTTTAAACTTTGTTTGAATGACCCAAGAATGATCCTATGAAGTGCAGAAAACTATTAGAAACAAATAGGGGTCAAAACAGTGGGTAAACAAGCATGAAATAGAGAAAGTACAGTGGGCCGGAGCCACGGTTTTTCTCTATTTCGTGAAGAACTAGTGGGTCAAATTGAAAACTAAGGTTGGAAATATAATCTACATGAAAAATGGAAAAGAATGGCATTCGAAACGGGAGGAAAAACCATCGAAAATTGGTGACAGTCATCGGAGAAGACGACTGTTCACCACCAGAACCCTACCGGAGCAGTGGGGAAGACAACCGGAATGTCGTGGGGGCTACCGGGTTAAATCTAGACCGGATCCGGGTTCGGATCGGGTCGGTACCCGACCGGATATGAAATGGGTAAGTGAAATTGTGTCGTTTGGGTTTTTTAATTTAAATGGATTTGGGTTGTTTGGCTATGGAGATAGGAAATGGAAATTGGGTTTGGGCTTATTCCAACCACGGATAAGGATAGGGACTGGGATATTGGAATCCGGTTCTTGAATTAAACTGAACCGTTTAGTTCAGGGGGGGCAGATCGGTTTAGGGTTTTTGGTTCTGAACCAACTGGTTCAGACCGCAGGTTTTGGAAATTATGAACCGGCCCCAAATGTTTTAAGAAATTCCATTAAGGCCCAAACAGGAAAATTAATAAAAATATTAATTTTTACAAAAATGCCCCTATTTCAAATATGGGTCAAACGAAGTCCAAACGAGGTAAACGAATAGTCAAAATTCATTATGTCGGACGTTCTGAGTCCAATGGTGGGGTCCGTTTTATGAGACGGGACCCCGAAGGATAAAATACTGTAAAAGGGCAAAATGACCATTTTGCCCTTTTTAGTACAAAAGTCCAAATGGAATTCCGCGAAAGCCTAAACCGACTTTCTTCGGCATTCCAGACTCAATGGTAAAGTCTAAATTAGTATTCGAAATACTTATGATAGAAAGGCATAAAATTTGATGAATAGCATTTATTCTGAAACGTATTCACTGATATATAGGGAACTCGAAAGGCAAGGGTACATCACGGATTCCTGATCTAGAATCACGATAGAGGTAAGTGGATCACTCTCTCTTACATGTGGTGTTTCCACAAGCCAAGTTTATTCTTTTACTGCCAAACTCGTACTCTTGAATGCATTGATATCCCTGTGTTCCACAATTCGATATTTTCCTATCTTGTGGACATTTGATTGACTGATGTATCATTATTATCATGTTTCACTGTGCTTTGAAAGTACACATGTTATTGCTATCCACAATGTGATATTGTTCTATCTTGTGGACATTGATTGACTGCTATATCATTGTTATCATGTTAAACCATGCCTTGAAAGGCCTACTATTGTATCCTCATTGGATGAATGATATTCCATTTTTATATTCTATGGAATTACTATGATCATGACATGTTTATGAACACGGGAGTTGTGCTCAGTCACAACACCCATCTGATGCTATCTGATTGAATGGGACCTACGGGTCAAGTCCGTGAACGGACAAAATGGCAAATTACTGGAATTGACTGGGGGGTATGCCGGGACCCAAAAGATCGAGGGTCTGCCGAGCCCTGAAACAGAATAACAGCATCTCTTATGATTGACAGAACTTGGTTGTTGAATGGCACTATTCCTTATGATTCTTCAAGTCTCGAAGGACTTGCATTGATTGATTTGATTATGATCGGTTCATTGTGGCAGTACTTCATTGTTGTTATATTATCATCTTACACCCATACTTCTGATTGTGTATTGTGATTACTTTTCATTGGCCCTCGTGGCAATTGTTTCCATTGGCCCTCGTGGCAATTATGTTCATTGGCTATCACAGCATCTCCTTCCTTATGATTGGCTATCATTATCTTATTCATGGATTTATTGATCATCGATACCAGTGTTGGAGATCTGTTTTACTTACTGAGCTTTGTAGCTCATTCCACCCCATTTACCCCCATTTTAGGTGATGACGCTGCGAGACCCCAGTAGGAGTTTGAGAGCGTAGAGGGACATTTTGAAGTATTATATCAGTCTATGTTAGTTCTCCCATGTATTCACCACCCCCGGGTGCTGGTTACGTTTAGTTCTCATTTTGTCTTATGTAGAACTATGTCATGTATTTAATAGACTTCCGTTGTTTAATTTATTTAAAAGACTTCCGCTGGATTACTGTAATTGATAAAGACTTCCGCTGTTCATTGTTTAAAATTTTTAGTACATTGCATATTAGTACTATGATACAGAAATGGAAAAAGTAGGGACGGCCTTCGGGTCGGCCCCGCGACACGAGATCCTCGTAGGGTGGGTTTCGGGTCGTGACAGGAGGCCTGTACCTGGTGTTGAGGATTCGACGAAGGGTGTCCTTGACCTCGAACACTTCCATCTTGGTCTCTCCATGCTTCCCCTTATTATGCTCGTAGAGAAAGTCTGCTCGAAATTTGAGAATGTGAATATCATTCTCTATGGCCTCTATCCTTTCGGTTATTCTAAATAAAGTTGGAGAGATTGGATTCAATGGTCCGAATTTGGGTTCAGAGTCTATAGTCCATCTCTTAGAGAATGATGATGATAGAAGAAGAACCCGAAGTTGGAACCGGAGGATGAGGAGGTGTGGTGGTTTGTGTGGTAGGATGAGTGGAAGGGGGAGTCTCTTGGGTTTGCTCGGATGTGAGAGCGGATTTGGGGACCCATCCTTGGTCAATGGACTTGTACCCCATAAACTTAAGAGTCCCTATAAAGTAAATGCTCGTGTGGATAGGGGTGCAGAAATAGGTTTCATCACCAATGTTCAATTTAGTGATGTTTAAAGGGGGTGGTGAGGATGGTTGCTATATGGGAGGACGCCCTATTTCTTCTTGAGGCAATCATCAATATGATGAAGAATGATGTCGGGGAGGTCGACTTTTAGTGGTTTAAGATGCACCAAATAAGAAAAACGTCTTTGTACAAGACAAAGTCTCATCCACCGGACATGTGGTAGAATGTTGTAGGTTATGATGTAGTGGATGAGGCGGGATTCAAATGTGAGTAGGGAGGCTTTTGGTTTGAAGACCTCGGTAATGTTAGGGTCACCACATAATTGTCGTATGGCTATGAGGGGGTTGAGCCCTTCATGCACTACCCAAGTGTTGGTAATGAACTCTTAAAAATCTTATCGGGGATATTGAAGATCTCAAAGAGGGTATCGAGTTTGAATGAGATGGGGTGATTAGACTGAGGCATTGAGTCCCTTTGACATCTCAACGTGAGTGTAGAAGAGTTGAACAAGGCATGTGCATTAAATGTTGGAGGACGAGAAGAATTTGGTCCAACCTAGGTAATCGAAATGAGAACCTATCAAAATGGGTTGGTATTTGAAAAAAATAGGTTCTAATGGTTTTACCATACTCAACGTGTCGATGTTTGATATCATCGTTGAACATTTGGACAACATAGGTATTGAGGAAGACTTAGACGGTTTTGAGTGGTTAGAGAGAAGGAGAGAAGTCAAAAAGTCATTGTGGGTGCGAGTTTGAAATGTTTTGAAGACGCCTTAGTTTTTATAGATTCGACTGAATGAGTCGATCGGTTTTCACCATTAGTCGACTAGTTTTGCCCTAGTTTTGGGGTGGTCGACTGGTAGGTTGACTAGTTTAACCAATATTTATGATTCTCTCTTTTAGAACCTAATTAGTCTACTGGTTTTATCCACTAGTCGACTGATAGGTCGACTAACTTGACCAGTGGCTAATTTTTTGTTTAGTTATATGACTTTAGTTCACATTTTGGTCGACTGTTCCTATTATTAGTCAACTAGTCTATGAAGATAGTCGACTTATTTGAGCAGAAATGATTTTTATCACTCAATTACTCAAATCTTTTGAGTCAATCATTCCTAATTCTCTGTTAATAAAGTAAAATCTCTCCTATTGGAGTGGTTTGGTGAATATATCAGCTAATTGATGGTTTGTATCAGTGAATTCAATGATTACATCACCATTTTACACATGATCCCTAAGGAATTGATGTATAATCTCTATGTGTTTAGTTTTAGAGTCTTGGATTGGGTTTTTACTTATGTAGATTGCACTAGTGTTATCATACTTAATTGAGATTAGATCATAATTAAGCTTGAAGTCTTGAAATCGTTGCTTTATATATAGAGTTTGAGCATATCAACTCTTGGTTGATACGTATTCTACTTCAACCGTAGACAATGCTATTGAATTTTTTTTTTTTTTTACTAAACCAAGACACAAGGGAATGTTCAAGAAAATGACAAGTCTTATTTTTTATTTTTCTATCAATTTTTGCAACTGACAAAGTCAGCATCTGAATAGCTTAATAGATCGAAAGATGTGTTTCTATGATAAAATAGTCCTATATTTATTATTCCTAACAGGTATCTAAAAATTCTTTTTATGGCTTTTAAGGTGTGATTTTTTAGGACAATATTGAAGTATTGCACACAAGCATACACTAAACATAATATATAGGTCTACTTGTTGTGAGATACAAGAAACTTTCAATCATACCTCTATATTTTTTAATGTCTACATTAATTTTCTTTGTCGCTTTTTCTCAAGTTTGGTAATAGTACTCATGGGAATACACATGGGTTTTGCATCTTCCATCCCAAACCTTTTAAGTAGTTCTTTGACATATTTAGATTGATTGAATAAATTTTTCTTCTTTAGATTGTTTTATTTGTAATCCTAAGAAGAAATTTAATTCTCCGATCATACTCATCTCAAATTCATCTTGCATGCACTTGGCAAAGTCCTTGCAGAGATCTTCACATGTTGAGTCAAATATAATGTCATCAACATATATTTCTATAATGAGCATTTCTTTTCTCTTTGTTTTAATAAACAAAGTGGTATCGATTTTTCCTCTTGTAAATTCATTTTAGTGAGGAAACCACTAAATCTTTTATACCAAGCTCTACGAACTTGGTTCAAACCATATAGGGCTTTAACTAGCTTGTAAATATGGTTTGGTTTTTCATCATTTTCAAATCCAGGGAGATTTGTTCAACATATTGTTCTTTGGGAATAAATCCGTTCAAGAATGCACTATTTACATCCATTGGTAGAATTTGAACACTTTTATGGCATGCAAAGGCAAGTAAGATTCTTATAACTTCTGATTTAGCAACCAGGGCAAAAGTTTCTTCATATTCAATGCCCTTTTCTTTGTTGTACCCTTAGGTCACTAGCCTAACTTTGTTTCTAGTTATGTTTCCTTCTTCATCTTTCTTATTTCTAAAGACTCATTTAGTTCCAATTACGCTTTAATGTCTAGGTTTAGGCACTAAGTTCCATACATTATTTTTTTTAAATTGATTTAATTCTTCTTGCATGGTTAATATCTAAGATTCATCATTTTCAGCCCCTTGAATGTTTTTATGTTCAATTTGGGGTAGCAATGCTAGATTATTTTATACACTTCTCAATGATGCTTTAGTAGCAACTCTTTGAGTTAATTCACCAATAATTTGGTCTTTAGGGCGGTCCTTGACAAACTTTAAATTCTTTGGAAGTGTCTAATCCAACATTTTGAGTTACACTTTCATTTTATATTTCATCTTCGTTTTCTTTGTTTATTTTTTCAAGATTTTGATGATTTTTACTATCATTTTCTTGAGGTGGTTCATTAGTATTTGAATCATTTTGTATATCATCATCATTCACATTTTTCTTTGTGATGTGAGGATAAAATTCATCAAACACAACATGTATAGATTCTTCTAAGGTTAGGGATTCTTTTATTAAAGATTATATATGCTTTACTTATGGTAAAATATCCTAGAAAAATTTCTTCATCGGATTTAGCATCAAAATTTCTTAAATTTTCTATGTCATTTAGAATATAACATTTACAACCAAATATATAAAAGCAGTTCATTGTTGGCTTTTTGCTGTTCCAGAGATCATAAGGAATTTTATTAAGTTTTAGTCTTATGCTTACTCTATTTATCACATAACAAGTAATGTTTATCGCTTTAGTTCAAAAGTATTTGGGTAAGTTATGCTCATTAAGTGTTGTTCTAGCCATTTCTTAGAGCAATCTATTTTTCCTTTTAACTACTCCATTTCGTTGAGGTTTTTTAGAGGGCTGAAAAATTGTGAGCAATTTCACATTCATCACAATATTTTTCTATATCTTTATTATCAAATTCTCTTCCTCTATCACTCCTAACATTGTTGATAGAGTATCACTTTTCATTTTGGATTCTTCTACATAATTGTGTGAAGGCTTCAAGTGTCTTATATTTGTGAGAGAGAAATAGTACCCAAATGTATCTTGAGTAGTCATCAAATATCACAAAGGCATAATGTTTTCCTCTTGGACTTGTAACCCAGTGGGTCCAAATAGATCCAAATGTAACAGTTGCTATGGTTTCTTTGTTGTAATATCTATTTCCTTTTTTAAGGAGGTTTTCACTTGTTTTTCTAGTTGGCAAGTACCATATACACCATCTTTTACAAATTTGGTTTTGGGTAAACCTCTAACTAGTTCATGTGTCACGTCCCGAATTTTCACAAACCCGAGGCGCGAGTAACGAAACTAAAAGAAAATAAAATAAAAGACAATCTAACCGATTCAACTCAAACTTACATTCATTTCCTTCAATGTACATCCATGTAAAGCACAATCAATAAAAACATTCCACATGTCATTCGGGCTTAAGCCCTTACATCTCAGAACGTGCCCGAAGGGCCAAAACACTTCAAGTTCTTTCTTTCACTAAAACATCATCGAATCTCACTTAGCCGGGGTGTCATTTGAAATGGTATCCCACGAATGGGTCAGCTCAACTGCTGGTACAATATAATGCAAATACAAGAAACAAAATTAAGGACGTGGCACGTGCAAGTGTACAGTTATTTCTACATGTCATTCAATATATCCATACAATGTACTATCAATAATCTACATGCCATCCAACCCGTTAACATAATCTAAGGCGTGACATGTGCAAGTGTACAGTTATATCTACATGCACAATTATAACCTATATGCCATCCAATTCATCCATACAATGCATTAATAAGACTCATCACACATTCATGAATTCATTAATATAATGTAATGAAAATATGCGTGACACGCCCATGCAACTCTATGCCACACCCATGTCAACTCTATGTCACACCCATGTCAACTCATGTTATGTAATGTAATGTAATGTAATCCAATGTAATGTAATGTCCCTTAACGGATTGCTCCCATTGGTTCGGGTACCAAATTCAATGTCATGTCCCTTCACGAATCGCTCCCGTTGGTTCGGGTACCAAATGCAATATCATGTCCCTTCACGGATCGCTTCTGTTGGTTCGGGTACCAAATACAATGTCCAATTCTGGGTTTTTCACCACAGAATTTGCACCCTCAAAATGTACAGCACCACATGTTCAACTCACACCATGTCCAAGGAATCACACTATGCCAATATGCTTTGATTCCACCATACCATAATGTAATCTCAATAAAGCATCATATCCACACATGAAGCATGTTTTAAATAATGTATTACACAATAATATTCAAATCAAAATATCCTTTCATCAAGGTTACATGCCATACATAGTCCATTTAACACATGCTTTAAATCACATATTTCATAATCCCAACAATTTTTGAGAATATAATCCACACATTATGCTAACACATGCGATATACACATAGTCATGATTCTCATTCATCACCAAACTTTCAAAAAGATAACAAGGAACACATAAGCATATGAGCAACCAAACAAATATGTGAATCATCAAGTCAACATAATAATTACTCCTAAACTTAATTCTATTTCTTACTTAGCACAATATATTGTACCTGACGAGCTGTCTCAACCCAAAGAAAATTGAGCTTGCAATGTAACTGGACAAACAGTAAGAATGCAAAAAGTTAGACTGCCTTCTCCTTGCCTTTCGATGTCCCTAAAATCATGAAATGTCGCTCAGTCTATTTGCTACTTGAATTATGCTATTCATCAAATTTTATGTCTTTATCTTATGAGTTTCTATTTTGTCAAATTAAACTCTACCATTGAGTCCAGAATGCCAAACGAAGTCGGTTTAGGCTTTCGCGGAATTTAATTTGGGTATCCGGGCTAAAAAGGGCAAAACGATCATTTTGCACTTTCACGGGTTCTTACACCCCGAGACCTCTTTTCGTAAATCGAACCCTACCGTTGAGTTCAGAACATTTGAAATAATAAAAATTCACTATTCTTTTATTTTAATCGGGATTCGTTTGACTGGTCTTTGAATTAGGGGCATTTTGGTAATTTTACCCTTTAAATTATTATTAAGTATTATTTTATTCACTTGGATCAATTCACAATCAACCCAAGTTTCTAGGTATAATTAAAATCTCACAAGGTTTTATTCACTGCCCACAATTTTTCTAATTCCTATAAGTTTCCATTGTTTTTCCTGTACGTTTCTATTACAAGCCAATAATTGGGTAGCTTCTCCTTTTCAACCAAACACCTTCCAAACTTAAATTTAAAATTTTACCCATAAAGTAACAGTACTAGGCAGCCATCTGAATGGGTGGGTCGGGTCGGACTCGACCCGGTTTGGCCCAAATAAAATCACAAAACTCAACCGCTAAGCTGTGTTTCCTTCCCCCTTAGTTTCTGGATTATTTTTCTTGATTCCAAATTTTCACATCTAAAACAATTTTCATGCTTAAGGAAATCCTACAATCAATCTAATTTTTCATGTTTCTAAAAATTCAAGACTAAAATTCAGTGTCTTACCTTGTTGTTTCGCGTTCCTTCAATCCAATCTGCTTACAACAAATGCACGGCTCATACTTAATGCTTCAATAGCATCCAACTGACCCTTCACCGCTTGATATTGCCATCATTTACCCCTCTCCTGATTCGCCAACTTCCATTTCATGGATCACACCCTTGTTTAAATTATACCAAGCCATTCTTTAACTCCGTGTCCAATTTTCAACATAGCAGCCACCACCAGCCAGCATGCTCATGAGAAATCAACCAACACGGAAAAGACCAATATCACCGGCTCAGAGATAACTAGCGATCTCATTTGCAATAGTGAAGCACGATGTAAGCCACCCATTTAGAGCAATCAATTTCCTCTTTGTCGTCTAATTTGTCATACTCCATGTTACTGCCATGGTCCAGCTCTTCAACAACCTAATCTGAAACCCATTACAATTTACCAAGGCGACCTTTAAATAATGGATCCAGGGATTTTTCCCATCTCAATCACTGCCGTCAACTCACTCGAATGACTGCCCGATGATCGCTTAATGTTGGCCAATGCCAAAATCGTCTCAGCCTTGTTCCTGTTGCCACTATTACCTCCTCACTGCCGCACCGCTACTCACACACACACAGCGATATGTTGTACCGCCATAGGAGACCCAACCAAATCCTCAAAAATCTCACTACAGAACCACCTCTGCTGCTACCCATCTGAACCCAACGAAAACCCATCAACCACTGCAAAACAAACGAACCCAAGTGTTATCAGAGGAAAACACAACATACACACTGACCACAAACAATGATTGCCATGAAACAGAGCAATATACAATCGTATCTAAAATCCTCCGCCCAAACAGAGACCCAACATCACAGTATCATCAGATCGACCACCCTTGCCATCATCCCTACAACCAAGAACGGAGCGTCGGGCACAAATGCCACCGACGCCGATCTATTCCCTGCTTTATGGAACCCGTTCTTCTCAGACCACGCTCAAACCCAGCAGGTTGCTGAAACCCATCTGCCAACATCGCTGCCTTCTCCATCAACCCATCGCTGCTCCATTGCCTTCACGATCAGGATTTTGGGGTCAGGCGCAACTTCGCCGGTACTGTTACTGGTCACAGCGTCGATCGCCCTCTGGATCGTGCTCAGTGCCATTACCACCTCCGTCGCCCACTGCCTCGATCCCCTATAGTCCCAATAGGCCCCCCGCCACCCCTTTCAGTCATGCAGTTCACCCCCTGCTTCGCAAACTCCCCCTTTTCTTTCTCTCTTTTCTTGATCTCCCTTTTTAATCTCTCTGTGTTTATCACCAGCCCCTTTTGTTTGACCAAGTTTTTGATATTTCTTATTTCTCTTTCTTTTCTTTCATTGCCACAGATATTTGTACACATATAACATAAAATATACAAACACACACCTCACACACTCCGACACACACACCCCCACTTGCATACAAACTGACCCACATACCGTACACACACTCAATAGTACACACACATCTGATGTATATTGTATACACATATATATATACATTTAATCACTTTATATATATATATATATAAACACTTGTATCCATGTAAATCATATATTATACACACATTCACATAATGTAATTTAATTAAATTAAAAGTAAATAAGATTTAAAGAAATTCAAATATTGCCTTATCAAAAAAAAAAAAAATTATTCCAAAATTTCGGATCTTTACATCATGTCTAGACAAGTTGGAAATTAAGTTCATACTTGTATGTCTTAGTCTCCTATGTCATAGCTAACTATTTTCATTTATGGCTGCAAAGCATTGCACATTTTGTGATGCTATATCATTAAAATTTATACAATAGATGTTATTATCCCAATATGTAACAAATAGAATATTTTCATGGTTGCATGCATCTTTAATTAGGCATTTATTGGCTTTAACTATAAAAATATAACATTTTTCACATAGTTGACTAATACTAAGAAAGTTATGTTTCAAGCCATCAATAAGAAGCACATTTTCAATAGATAAATAAGAATTTTTACCTATGCTTCCAATGCCAATGACTTGACCTTTTGAATTGTCTCTAAAACCTACATATCCACCATCTTTTGAAGTGAGAGATGTAAACTTGGCTTTTTCTCTGATCACGTGCCTTAAGCATCCGTTATCAAAGAACCATTTGTCCTTACTTGAGGAGGACTTCAAGTACACATATAAAAGCAACTCAAGTAACTCATTTTGGCAGCCAAGTCTTCTCAGATCCTTGAGGGGTAGTCTTAGGTAAACAAGTTCCTTTTCTTGAAAATTAAGCATGAATGGTTGCATTAGAACTAAAGGCTCTTACAAAGAAGTTTTTTATAAGACTTTTGCTTGGTTTGAGCATTGTATCCCAAACTCGGTTTTATCAAAGACACATATTTTTTGTGAGATGATTTTATCTAAGATTTCATTTCCCTTTGTAAACTTTTTTTATGGTGAAAATTAAATCAACCACATTTTTCTTGAAAGAGGAATTTTCTTCCTCAATATCTTTATTTCGGGTATGGACTCACTAGCATCTACTTTAAATAGTTCATAATTATAAACTAGCATACTAATTTTTTATTCTTTGACTTGATTTGTACTTTCATATGTAACTTCAAGTTTATCCTATATCTACTTTACAGATTCACAAGCGAAGATTCTATTGAACAAATTTGCATCTAAGACATAATATAAATTACTCATGGCCCTAGCGTTTATTTGGATGAGTTTGAGATCCTTCTCATCACATTATTGTTCTTCCTTGACAACCTTGGTGGTGCTAATAGATCTTTCGGTCTTCATAAGAATATGAGGCCCATTTGTGATGACTTTCCATATTTCATAGTCTAAGACTTGAAGATAGATCTTCATTCTATCTTTCCAATAGGTATAATTTTGGCCACTAAATAAAAGAGGTTTATTTGTCAATTTCCCTTCGGCAAAGATGATTTCTACAATATTTGTCATATCTTTTCTCTTAGAGTGTTAACTCTATTTTAAAAAAGACGAGGCTCTAATACTACTTATTACCCAAATATTAATCCTAGAGGGGGGTGAATAAAGTATTTTGCAAATATTACTTTCTTTTTAAAAACTTTAAAATGAATGTTGTAAATACACAAGTAAATAAATAAGAAAAAGAGAGAGTAAACACATTAGTTTACGAGGTTCGAAAAACTTCCTACGTCCTTAACTCAAATATCCCCACTTTAGTTTTTCCACTATTGTGACCTCCTAGTAAGTGGAGACCAAAACCTTTAGAAAGAGAAAATCGCAGTCCTCTTATCCTAGCAAAATATACCATTTTCCTTCGCTAGGTAGTACCTATCCTCAACTCTCACTGCAATGAGATGATACAATATTTTTTACCAAAAGGCACTCTCTTCAATAGTATATTTGGCGCAATAAAATGCTCACTCTCTATAGATAGATCTAGTATAAGCTTTGAATATTTAAGTTGATTAGAACTTTTAGATCTAAATTTTCATTATTTGGATCTAAAGTCAAGAATAGAGATGTAGAAGTGCAAGCATGTAAATAGATGGCATAGAATGTCTTAGAAAACCTTTATTTATAACCCTTAAAAGAATATGTGTGTTGCTTTTCAAAAAGAGTTATTTTCCCTCTTTTTGTTTATTCACATATTTGAAGCTCGATATGTCAGATCGACAAATTCAATCAACTGAATCATCAAACAGTCGACTAGATTGAGGACTAGTCGACTGATTAGGTCAACTAAATTATCTAGAGGATTTGAGGTTCAATTGTTCAAAAACAATCGGTTGACTGATCTTGATGTACAATGTTTTTAGCATTGAAAAATAGTCGATTGATTATTCTTAGAGGTCGACTGTATTGGACAATGAGTTCAGGCTGTTTTGTGAAAAAGTTCACCCAATCGACTGATTCTTGGAATTAGTCAACTGGTTTGATCAATATAAAAATAAACCTTAAGAATTAGTCGACTGGTTCCATGAATTGATCGACTGGTTTGCACAGTGAGTGTCTTTTTATTTATTTTTCTCACTATACTTTTATCAAAACCTTTGATCTTTCAAAACTTAAAGTATGTCATTTGTTTTGTTTTGAAAAATCAGTTGAGGTTAGTCCTTAGTTGATATTTTAAATAGTAAGAGCTTACGATCAATGATCAATCTAATCCTAAATCACTCAAAACCCAAAATAACGAAAATAAAAAGTCTTCACTTGACTTGTGTTGAATCCTTGGGCTTGAGTGTGTCCATTTTCTTGATTCATCATGAGAACATTCCACTTGTTTTGATTCTTGCCTTGAAGCAGGTTCTTGAGTGAAATCCTATAACTTGATGGACTTTTTCATACTTCGTTAACAATCTTCTTTGACGTTGATAACCTATTTGCATTGTTACTTGGATAAAACATTTGTCCATTTGGATAATGTTTTGTTATCATCAAAATTACTGAGATGTCTTTGGTTGAAAACTTTTAGGGCTAACAGTTTCTAATTTTGAATTTATTCTTAATTTCTCTAGTTTCCTAGTTTTGTTAGGATTATTATTGAAAATTTAGGAATCATTAGTTTTCTATTCGAATTAATAGTCTTTATTATAGTAGTATTATTATAAAAATTAAAGTTTTGGTTTCCTAGTCAAAATAGTAGTATTCTAACTCTTTAAATATTATGTAATATGTGTTTTATCATTATATTTTTTATCAATAATATTTAATTATAAATTTTAGAGAATTATTCTCTTATAGGGTGAGGAGTCCCTATGTTACTGGATTTCTAAGAAATTCAATGAATTTGATTCTCATTTCCACATTTCCTTTCTATATTATTTGGTATCAAAGTAAGGATTCGCCTGACTTTATGGTAATTGGTAGAGACGAAATAAAAAATCTCATTGATGTTCGTCGTGAGACGGAGGCTTTATGGGCGGATTAACGATCAGCTCAGTGCGGTACGAGAAGCACTTATGAGATTCAATCTTAATGCTCCTAGAGACATTCTAGTTAATAGGAACCACGCCAAAGGATTTTCCTGAGGCCAACCTAGAGACAATGTTATTCACAATTACGAAACACTTCCTGATTTTGATGGTAATTTTTATTTTGAAGACTTTTATCATTGGATATATGATTTGAATGATTGTCTTAATGATTAGAGACTTTCAAAAGAAAAAGAATATTTTTTGACAGAAGATAAACTCATAGGATTCGTGAAAAAATGGTGGCTTGATTTATAGAGGCGTATACAATTGCAAAGAAAAAGATGCAATCCTTAATGGCTAAGAATGATGAAACTACTAATGGATAGATTTTTGTCACTAAATTATTTTACAGATTTTAGAATATAAATACAGGCCAACATAGAAAAATACCACAAAAAATGTACAAGATATAAAATTGTTGAAGTTACTTTGAGAAATAAGATTATAGATATTACATTGTTGGAAGATGTCCATCCTTATAAATGACTCTCTTGTCATAAAAATTGAAGATCCAATTATTCCCTGCCTTGAAAATGATCACAATGAGTAAGAAGAAAATAAAAAAGAAGAAAATGGTTCAAAATTAATTAAACAAAGCGTGAATCTAGTAGAAAAAATCGATTTTATAAGTTCTTTTATGACAGAGAATGACAAAATTCCTATGAAAGTAGTCAATGTTAAAGACGATGATGAACTTGAGCTTGTGAAAGATAATTATAATGCTTCTAAGAAGATTGAACTTGTAGTGGAACAAGAATATACTTTTTGTTTTATTATAGGAACATTATTGTCATCAAAAGAAGAGCCTAGAGTTACCGACTTCATGGAAGATGTGATACAAGAAATTCATGAATATCTAATTTTTCATAATAAGATTCAACTATTATTTCAAGGTCATGGACGAGTTCGTGGTGTCGTACATACAATTAACTCGGTGACGAGTTCTTTTCAAGTGGGAGAGACTGATGTAGGACAGATATGGTATTTTAAAAATAAAAAATATTTTAGAATTGTATCAGGATTATTTAGTTTTCAATTTTGAATTATTCTTAATTTCTCTAGTTATATTCGGATTATTATAGAAAATTTAGGAATTAGTATTTTCTATTCGAATTAATAGTTTTTATTGTAATAGAAATAGTATAAAAATTGAAGTTTTAATTTTCTAGTCAAAATAGTAATATTTTAACTCTATAAATATCATGTAATATGTATTTATCATTATGCTTTTTTTTTTATAAATAATACTTAATTATAAATTTTAGAGAATTATTTTTTCTTGTTAAATAAAAAAATTTCGTATTATTTAACTTTTAAAAAATTTGACGTCTTCAATTTTTTTTTTCACATAAAAAACTATAAGTTTAATGGTATTATTCGATATGCAGAGGCTCAAAACCAATTTTTGGGCACACATTTATATAGAAACAATAAAACCAAATATTAATGAATAAACAATTGAAAGATCAAAATCCACATCCATGGAAGACAGAACACCGTAGGGTGTAGCATCTTTGAAATTAATGAGAAGACGACAAAAGGGAGTCTTATAATATGTTATCACAATGTCTCCCTGCCAAGATCACTTTTATATTAGTCCCCAGCAAGGGCTTCCAACCTATCTGTCAGCACATTATCCTTCCTCACAATGAATGAATTGAAGGGTGAGACCCCTTGTTTGGGAGTCCCACTATGTCTATTATTTAATATAAGACATGAAGGTTAGGTCATCCTCCTTTACCTACTTTTTTTAAGTTTAATATTTTTGTTAAAGTTTTTTAAATTTTGATGAGACCCACAATAGAAAATTGTAAAACAAAATATTTTTATTGAACATTTTATTATTAATACTGAAAACGTGAAATACGTTTCAAATGTGAATTAGCCTGTGGATAGAATATATTGCCATTCTATTACTGTCACTCTCTGCCACGAACAAATGAGAAGATGAAATACCCCGACACCCACAAAGAAATGGTGTAATGTGATTACAATGGTTTGGGCTTAAGGAAAAAAATAATTATGACGGAAGCAATGTGATAGACCCATCATCAACTAAGTTAGCAAGCCCATAGTTGCTTACAAGAATTAATGAAATTTAAATTGGTACAGTTTGACTCTCTAATAATTAATAATTATGACTGAGGGATTGGTTGGGTCCTCTATTAAGAGACGGTAAGATTGATCTTTTGAATTAATCGACTCAAAAAATCAGATACCAAATTATCAAAAAAAATAAAATTTAATAGTATTAATTACTAATTAAGTTATGTTACTATATATTTTTATCTACAAAACAAACTCTTCAAAAGCATATAGCTTAGCATCACCGGGGGTATATGGTCAAGTGGTAAAGATGTTGAGAATAAAATTCAAGCGTTTAAAGTTCGAGTGCTCATTTGTGTCGATTCTTGGTAATTAGGTGCGTGTAATTTGGCCCATAATATCTTCTGTCTTTTTTTTTTTCATCAAAATATATGTATCCTTTTTTACAATATATTGAAAAATGTATCATTACTCTTTCAAATAATATATTTACTTTAAAGGTAATAAGAATTTAACCCCTAACATTCTTCCCTCCTTTTAAAATAAGATATATATATATATATATTATTTTATTTTATTATTAATTTTGTTTAGGGTATTTTCAAACACGCTCCAAACTCACCCTTTCTATACATATATTATAGGGAATAAGAATTTAACTCCTAAAACTGTTCCTTCCTTTTAAATATGATGCTATGTCAATAAATTTATATACTTATTTATTTTATTACTAATTATTTTGAGCCCTTTTCCTTTAAGACTAGAATTACCATATATAACTATATACCTTTTCTTTCTGTCAGACATTATAAAAATTATTAAGTTTGATACATTTAAATAAGTAAAAAAAGTAAATTTTTTATTTTTTTTCTAAAATAAAAAAATATAAAAAAATTTTGCATTTAAAAATTATCTATTAAAGTGTTTTAATTTTAATTTTTTTTAGTAAGCTTGTTAAAGTCATTCTTCAAAGATAAATAAATGGCTTTTTTTTTAATATGAAAAGGAACATGTGAATTTGATTTACACCTACGCGAATAAATTTCTATGCAACACCTTACTAGCTACGCAAGCCAAGAAGACATGAGGCTTACATTCCAACTGAGTAAATCTCTTGGGTGTATAAGTTCAACCTAAAATCTTGAGAGTTGAATAAATATATGTATAGGTGTACATGTGTGTATATACATCATATATGTGTGCGCATAGAAACATAGATAAGTTCATATACCTGTATAGAGAAGTGTGTGTGTGTGTGTGTATATATATATATATATATATATATATATAAAATGTGTAGACATGTATACATACAAATGTCATATAGAAATATATTTATACAAAAAGTGGTCAAAAAGATGGTACCTATATTTTTATTAAGAGTAATGATAATATTTTTTAATTTATATTCCCAATTTGATGTATGAACATATGCTAATTTTAAAAAATTACATTATGAGAAGTCCAAAAAATATCACTATTTGAGACATGATATCGGGATATAAATTTGAAATGAATAGCTTTTTTTCTTTTTTTAAATATTTCTTAACATTAAATTTGAAATACATAGCTTTTTTCTTTTATTAAATATTTCTTAACATTAATTTCTTAAATGAGTTTGGTATAATAGTGTATCAATGTGACCTTTTAATAATACTATGCTATGTGTGATATGACTGATCTTTTTTAATTAGACATCATATATATAACATAGTGTTATTGAAATAACACATTGCTACGTAATGTACCTGATATATGATAAAGTGACAAACATATCCATAACATGACTTGTGTTTGTATAGAACTCTTCAAAATACAGATAGAAAAATATCACTTTATCCAGATCAACTTGGCACAGTAGGTTCAAAAGTATATGGTCCAGAACACAACGCCGCCTTCCATATCCTACCGATCTCAGAAAAAGGAAACATAGTTCAAAATAGTAACTACTATTTTTAGATATCTTCAAATTTTACTTTTCTAACTCTTAATCCTACTCAATTTAGGAAATTTACAACTTATAAATAAGACCACAAGTTACGCTCTTAATTTATGTTTAATTATTCTTTTTAATTACAACTTATTTTTATTTACTGATTTTATCATCAAAGTGATTACCATCAGAATCTTTTCAGTAACTCTTTGATCGCAAGTTCTTAACAGATAGTAAAAAACGAGAGGTCCTTCTTATCAAAAAGAGCAACACATGAGATGTGATCTTAACTCCGCTAACAAGTTCCACCTCATATAAATGCATGCACCTAATAAACACAAAATATGAAAAATCAAATATTAATAATATTTTACTGCTCATACAATGCTCATATGAGTCTCTTTAATAGAACATAATAGTATACCTATGTGAACACATGGATATTAACATGAGCCATAAATCGTTACCTTTCATATAATACGTGGCAGAAAAATAAACCCGAGTAACAAACATAGAAGACATGACACGTGACCGGATCTTCCTCTGCCGCTTCTCTCTTGAAAGTGAATCTCTCGCTCTATATATATATCTTTCATCGCGGTCTCATTTGCGTGGCCAGTCTTTTCCCTCTCCGTTTTTTACAATACAGTCCTGCATTTTGGGAATCAACCGGAGAGAGCAGAGTCATAAACAATAAAGATGCAGAGATTTGCAATCAAAAGGGCATTATCGGGCAGGGATTTTCAACCTTGGTGCCGCTTCCTCTCTCAGGTAGCCCATGAAAATCATGACGTCCTCATTCCCAAAATGCCCCACTTCGACTACTCTCCTCCGCCGTACAGCGGCCCCTCCGCGGACGAGATCTTGCAGAAGCGTAAAGAGTATCTCAGCCCTTCCATGTTCTACTTCTATAAGAAACCTGTGAGTCCTCCTCCATCATTGATTGCTTTTTCCTCTGATCTCTCATTTTTATTAATGGTGGAACCACTGATCTGTGTGATGGACAGCTGAACGTTGTAGATGGGAAGATGCAGTACCTGTTCGATGACAGCGGCAGAAGATACCTAGACGCATTCGGAGGGATTGCTACGGTGTGTTGCGGCCATTGTCACCCGGATGTAGTGGAGGCAATTGTCAAACAGATGAACCGCATACAACACTCCACTATTCTGTACCTCAATCACGCCATCGCCGAGTTCGCCGAGGCGCTGGCCTCCAAGTTGCCCGGAGATCTCAAGGTATCTTGCAATTTTCCAATGATTTGACGGTCCAGATTGAATCATTTGCAAGTTAAGTTTGATTTTGATGGAGTATTTGGTTTGTACTAGGTGGTGTTTTTTACGAATTCAGGGACGGAAGCGAATGAACTGGCGATGATGATCGCTCGATTGTACACTGGGTGCCATGACATCATATCGCTGAGGAACGCGTACCATGGCAACGCAGCCGGGACCATGGGAGCCACTGCACAATGTAACTGGAAATTTAATGTCGTACAGGTAAAAATTTATTCCAGAGGACATTCATCTGTAAAGTACAACCTTTTTTTTCCTCCGAAATATTTGCCTTTTAATTTTATTATTTTTTGTTTATTGGAGAAATAAAAAAAAAAAGGAAGGGAAGAAGGAGATTTTTTTTTAATATTTTTAATAAGAGAAATGCTATCCACACGACTCTGTGTGCACACACATATAGTATGATTTTTTCCTTCTGTCATGTAGTTGGTATGGAAAAAAAATTGGTATATACTTTTTAAATTTGTATTTCTAATTCTTATCCTAAATAATGTGACAAAATTACATTAATTACGTAATTTTACCAAGTTGATTCTCCTTATACTTAGATTTTTTTAATGACTTTTTTTTAATTCTAAACACAAAAAGTGGTCCCATATGTAATTATTATAATAGACTCTACTGCTCTGTATGGAAAAAATTCATTGAAAACTTTCATCATGTACACACCAAATTTTCTCTTTCAAATAGTGGCATAAAGATATTTACACATAATGTAGACTCCAATCATATCAGACCCACTTGCATATAGTGTAGGCGTGTAAGCTTTTAAGATGAATGGGGAGAAAACAATGCAGAAAAATAAAAGAACAAAGGTGCATGAAGATGAAAAAAGACATCTGTTTAGAATGTACATATTGAAGCCGTGTCAAAATTGTTTTCTTTGGCGGCATTGAAATTAGTAGAGAGACTTGATGGTCAATGGTGAATGATTCAAATTATATTGACACGGTTTGCTGTCATCTTAGTTTCAAATCAGATTTGGCTACCGAGCTTATGTTTTTTTTTTTTTTATTGGGCAAGTACTGAGCTTATATTTGACGTAGCTAATTTGTTACACTTACTGTTTGGTCGCATGGCATGATTTATTCCCCCTACTCCCCAACTATGCATTACCACTAAAGTTAGGTATTGGTAAAGGGTATTGAACAAAATCAATAATAATTCTCTCATCAAGCTCATAAGTTTTTTTTCCTTCCCCAACTTATGCTAAAAATGTACCTTCCACTTATTTGTCATTATTTTGGACTCCTAATTTTTCATTCTTTATTTTTTGGCTGTAGAGTGGAGTTCATCATGCCCTGAACCCAGATCCATATAGAGGTGCCTTTGGTTCAAATGGAGAAATGTATGCAAAAGATGTTCAAGAGCTTATTGACTTTGGAACTTCTGGCAGTGTTGCTGGCTTTATATCTGAGGCTATACAGGTGACCATTGTCCACTTTGAATGGTTTTTCGTGTGACCTTCTTTCTACATTTCCAATTAAGATGACATCTTCATGCAATCTTTTAATTTAAGTTACTTTCTTATATGGCAGGGAGTAGGTGGAATTATAGAATTGGCCCCAGGTTACTTGTCTGCTGCATATAGCAGTATAAAGAAAGCCGGAGGCATATGTATTGCCGATGAGGTTCAGGCTGGGTTTGCTCGCACAGGGAGCCATTTTTGGGGGTTTGAGGCGCATGGTGTTGTGCCTGACATAGTAACTATGGCAAAGGTTAATTTTCCACTTCCTTTTGTTTCAAACAGAACCAGAAAATCATGTATTATATTTTTCCATTCAAACTCAAGAATAGCATGCCCTACAGAAGATTCCTTCCTCAAAAAGCTTTTGCATTCCATAGACTCCCAAGTATCTTGAGACACCATTTTGCTAACAGCACATCTATGATTAACAATTCACAATCAATCAACTAACCGTTCTTACAATTGTATGTCTATAAATGTCTTTTGATAGGCTTCAGATATTTCAACAAAATTCCATTTTCAAATAGATCATATTATCTGCTAAATCATACCATCGGGTTCTCTTTTCACTACGGTAGTTCTATCTTTTCTCATTGGCGCCACGTGGAAGCAGGTGGTTTCTAAACTTATCCTGTTAGCTATATGTAAAATGTCTTTTGATAAAATAAGGCCATGAATGATTTGTTTGGGCTGATCAGAATGTAGGGAAAAGATATATGTAATTATAGAGAAGTCACCGATCTGCAAGCAGTTTGACGTGCGCACACAAAGGAACATGACTGGCTTGGGATATATGGACAAATGTCGAAAACTTGGAATAAGTGCTTATCTCCACTGTCCCAGAAGACTGCTTAACTGTAGTTTGTTGGAACCAATTGCCCTAGCTGTTGATGTGGTTTCATAACCTTTCTTTTGCTCCTAGACAAATTTCATAGAAAAAGCATTTCAAATTTTGGAACGAACACCTTATTGTCCCTCACCATGTAAAAATTCTGAGAGCAACATAAACTAGGATCTTCACAGGTCATCCTTGGATTTCCAATGGCAATTTCGACTTCCTACAATGAAGGTTTTCCAATTCAGAACTTGGCTTTCTATGTGTTTACCTGTTTACTCTTTGATATGTGCAGGGCATTGGAAATGGTATTCCCCTTGGTGCTGTAGTAACCACTCCTGAAATTGCAGAGGTCTTGACTCGCCGCTGTTACTTCAACACCTTTGGAGGAAACCCTGTATGTACTTCTGCAGGACTGGCCGTTCTCCAAGTCATTGAGAGAGAAAGGCTTCAGGAGAATGCACATGTTGTGGGGTCCTATCTTAAAGAGCGCCTCATTGCCCTCAAGGATAAATATGAAAGTAAAGTTCCTCTCCCTTCACTATTTTTGTTTATGTTACAGATATCCTCTCCCCCAAAGTCATTGAGTACACATTATCTTTGGGATCCTTTAAAATGCAGTAGCTTCCAACAACAGATAAATGTCCATGCACTGTTGTTCTAGTAAATTTAAATGATTTATGAGCGCCTTAACTAAGAAGCTTCAATGGTTCTAGGAATTTACCCAATGCATTATCTTTTTAGCTTCTGCTTGATGATTATTAGAACTCTAATGTTTTTACTTTCACCCCTCTTGATATATGTTCTGGATGCACCATTGATTCTATTGGTATCTGCAGTTATTGGGGATGTGAGGGGAAGAGGACTGATGCTTGGAGTTGAACTTGTCACTGATCGCCAACTGAAAACTCCTGCAAAGGTTGAAATTATGCATGTGATGGAGCAGATGAAAGGTATTTGCCTCCACCCTCTTCTTGTATGGCTTGGATTTGATCTTATTTCTAGCTACCAACAATCCTGTATTGTTATTATAGATATGGGAGTATTGGTTGGGAAAGGTGGATTCTATGGAAATGTTTTCAGAATCACACCTCCACTCTGCTTCACCAAGGAAGATGCAGGTAGGATTTTGATCCTCTTAGGCTGTTTATGGTGGCAACATGTCATTCCAATCATTTTTATATATTTAGGCATTGTTCCTATTTCTTTGTTTAATTAATTGTGTGCTCTCATGATGTTTTCTTATTTCTTTGGTTGCAGATTTCCTTGTAGATGTTATGGATGTCACAATGTCAAAGATATGAAGATGCTGTCAAGTTGGGGTGGTAAATTCTCTTGGCTCGTTCTTTCCATAGATTTGGGTGTTTAAGAGGAGAAGCTTCTAATCCCGTGGATAAAGATGTTTATATCATCGTTCTCATATAGAACGTACAAGGCTTCATCTTTATATATTTATGTTTAGAATAAAAATTAATTATATAAATAGGTCTCTGCTTCAATAAGTTTTGTGAATCTTATACAATGATGAGCCAACAACCCGTTGGCTCCTCTCCATGCGTTGATTTGTTGGGTTTGTGAATCTTATAAAACAATGAGTCAATAACTCATTGGCTCCTCTCCCTGTGTTGGTCTGTTAAGTTTGTGAATCTTATAAAATGATGAGTCAACAACTCATTGGCTCTTCTCCTATTGTTGGTTTGTTTAGTTTGTGAATCTTTTACAATAATGAGTCAACAACTCATTGGCTCTTCTCCCTCTATTGATTTGTCCTTTATAAGTTGCATTATTCTTATGAGTTGTGGTATTCTTATGAAGAAAATTCTTGCTTGGATGAGATCTTTGTGACAGCTAATTTTGTGCCAATTAGCCTTGGGGGTCAAAGTTTCAGTTTTATACCATGAGAGAGAGAACACAATTTCTGATTCAACACCTTTTCCTCTAATTGAACAAAAAGGAAGGAAGTTGCCTTCAGAAAACTAAAAACACACTTGCATGAACCACCACACTACAGTGGACACCCGACTGTGCAGGCTATGCTTTTTACCTCACAGTTTGCCTGTTGCAGGGCAACATCATTTGAGATCAAAGAAGCTGGAAACGTGGAGGTACCAAATATTTATGGTTGGCTCATTACCATAAGAAAGCTTGATTGATATCAATAACATTGGTTTTGCTAGCTGCATATTCATGCTTGAAATATTTTCAATGCACCAAGTCTTGCATTATAATCCAGAGTTCTAGGTGTTACCTTTATAGATGTCAGTGCTTAAAAGAACCCTATTTGGTATTGTAGTGTTCTGGTCATTTGGCACACTTTTTATGGGCTGTAAACTTTGCATTCCAACATTTAGGTTGAAAAATGCATTCATTTCTTTTGTTATTAAGGTATTCTGTGTAATCATCCAATGCTTTAAAAGCCCTTCCTCACTTTTTTTTTTTTGCTTAAATTCTATCAACAAACCTCCCTTCATCAATCTTGTTTTATGACTGTATCTATCACTCAACTGAAAGAGCCATCATTACATCTATTTGTCATATCTTCAACTCACATTTTCGTAATTATTTGTTTATTTTTTCTTCTATTGCATCTTTGTAGATCAAATCACTCATCATCTATGATATCTTAATTGGTCTTTTATCGTACCTAACTTAACTTATCCATTCGTATAACTTTTCATCTGTATTGTCAATATATGGTCGCATTAGCTTCTTATTTTGTAGAGTGTTTTACATTTACACAGAATTAACTCGATGAATGGAAAAGCCATCTTGTAGATATTTTGAAAATCCATGTTACTGCAATCTTCTATTATCAAAGATACGTGGTGATCATATTCATTCTTGTATGTAGCCTAATTATTGGATGAATCACTTTAATTATGTAAATTTATTTATTTATTAATTATTTGAGTTGTATTCTTTTGTGCCTCTTGCACCTCTCTCGAAATGTTCTATTATTGTGTGCAAAGTTAACAGCATTATATAGAAATTTAAATCCCCAAAAAAGGGATGTGACTGGCATTGGATCATTTCTGCAGTATTTAAAATAGACATGTTATTGGATTCGTTCCAAAGTTTTCATCACCAAGTGGCGGCAACATACATGCTCATCTCCAATTTGTTGTGCAGCCGTATGACGGACCTGACAGAAGGTGGGAAAAAACCATATTAAACAAAAGACAAAAAAAAAAAAAAAAAAAATTGCTGAAAACTTCCCTACTTGGCTATTTAAGACAATAAAATAAACCTCATCAAGTGTCAACCTTCAATTCTGCTTTTACTGTTATCCTCTTGAGCAATTAATTATTCAGCGTCTTCCTATCCTATCATTGATAAAAGAAACAGTGCATATATAGCCATTTCTAAATTTGAAATATGTCTAAAAATACAGCATTACTCATTATCCTCCGGATGAGCAATTCACAAGTTTAGAGCTTGGAAGTACCTACAGCATGATTTTTTAGTTCAAGTTTGCTCTATAACTATCTAAGATAATGTGCATCAGCAAACAAATATCACACCAGAGCTAAATATTTTTGTTTTAGTCTCATCCTTTTTTGATCCGCTCATGCTCACACCTTCATTACTATCAAAATCTCCCGTATAAACTTTATTTTATTTTATTTTATATTATATACCAAAAAAAGGGAAATATATGTACATGAAGCTCGGGGGCATTTTTTTTTTAATTGATAAGAGTATTATTGGAAAAAGAGGGAAAGAAAAAAAAAAGCTAAGAGTCTCATCGGAAGCAAAGTCCAGTTCGAATTGGGGATAGAACTGAAAATGGAAAAAGCTCAAGAAATAAGGCTCAGTCTAATGAGTGCACTCCAGTACAACAAACTCACCTGGATACATGCCTTCCTGGCCACATTTTTAACCCTCCATTCGGTTTAAGAAGTGGGTTGCTCTTTTGAAGAAGACCCATACTGTTTTAACTTATTCTCCCACATTTTTAAGATAATGGGTGAAGGACAATTTTATAATATTTGATCCTGAATTTCGTATCGGGGCGGGACCTACCGATGCTATTTTAGTTTGTAAGCCATCTTTTTTCGGTGATTGGATGGGAAGAGGGTCCTTAGACTAAGGCCTTTTAAACACAACAGAAGCCAAGTCTGCTATGAAGGTTTCTCTCGGCTTCAGAACCACCATCTTATTCTCTTGTTTAACTCTCAAGTTTGCAAGCGAGTCAGCACATTGGTTGCCCTCGCGAAACATTCTGCACATAGTGGCGGCTGTCCTCAATGAGAGTCGTGTACTCATTGTCCTTACATTCCCGGTTTTGCATCATCCCAATGACACGATCATTATCAGACTCAATGATCACATGTTGAACATTCTTTCTCAATCAGAATTTTGAGGGCTTCTCTAATTGCCTAGAGCTTGGCCATGAGGCTTGAGCAGAAACCAATGTAGCCATAGAAGCCTACCACCCATCTCTCAGTCTCGTCTCGAGCCACCATCTTATCATTTTGTTTAACTACCCAGTTTGCAAGCGAGTCAACACATTGGGTGCCCTCAAAAAGCAGATGCAAGAACCTGCAAGTCTGGAGATTCTGTGCATAGTGACCACTATCCTCAATGCGAGCCGAGTACCCATTGTTTTTACATTCCTAGTTTTGTATCATCCCAACAACACGATCACAATCAGACTCAATGATCACATATTGAACATTCTTCTCAATCAGAATTTTGAGGCCTTCTCTAATTGCCTAGAGCTTGGCCATGAGGCTTGAGCAAAAACCAATGTAGGCATAGAAGCCCACACCACCCATCTCCTAGTCTCGTCTGGGATGATCTCACCGAAACCAGCTTCTCCTAGGTTTCCTTTTGCACATCCATCAGTATTGAGTTTGAGGAAACCTATAGGGGGGAAATTCCAATGCATAAAGTTAATGGTCATAGAGTAGGAAAAAGGGGAGAGCTTGAGATAAGAGTTAAGATACTCCTCTACAAATCTCATACCCCTTTGAATGAGCACATCATACTCCTCCCAATTAGCATCCACCCGAATGCAGTCAGCTACTTTAAAGTTTCAGTTCTCACTATCAGTGTGAGGCTGCATCTAGTTCTTTAGGGGGGCCCAACCAACCCACTAAGCCAACCAACCCACCAATCACTTAGGAGGGAATGTTTCAACCATTTCCAACTCCTCACTTGCAGCCCTTTAGGATGATGTGCGAGGATTTAACTATCTCTTCTAGGCTTGAGTGCTAATTGAGTGGGTCTCAATGGGAAGGGGTTGAGAGTGGCCACAATATTTTCTTTTAAGTACTTTTGTCCAGATACCTCCATCTTGGTTCATTAAATTCCAACCCAATTTAGCGACCTTGACTATATTGTGAAGCCTAGCTTTACGCAAGCCAAGGCCCCTTTTCTTTTTGGGTTTGACAAGATGAGTTCAATTCTTTTTCTCCTTTAGGCTACATATTGAGACAGGGAGAAGTGTGGTCTGCATTGTGTATGTTGGGATGAAGGAGGTCACCGATTGAACCAATGTAGGTCTACCTGCCGTAGAAAGAAGGTTGGCTTTCCAACTTGTTAGTTTGTTGTAAATTTTTTCAATGAGTTCATTAAAATGAGCCTTGGAGACCCTCGTGTAGATAAGAGGGACCCCCATGTATTTTCCCAACTCCCAAGTGAGAGGGATGTTAGACTCATGGCTTAATTCAAGGGCCTTTTGACGATGAATATTGGCTGAGATGAAAATCTTGGATTTTTGGAGATTTATTTTATGACCCAGGGCCTTGCAACAATTCTCCAAGACTTCTTAAATAGTTGAGAATTGGTCCAGAGAGGCCCTATTAAACAGAATAAGGTCATCTGCATAGAAGTGGTGGGAGATTATATGCCCATCTTTGGAGGGCTTGATCCCAATCCAATCCTTTTATTCTATTTTCTCGAGGATCATGTAGGATAGTTTTTTTCAGAAAGAGGACGAAAAGGTAAGGTGATAGGGGTTCTTGTTGCCTTAGCCCTCTTCCTGGTTTGAAACTGGGAAGGATTTCCCCATTAAGGAGGATGGTAGTTTTGTTACTATTGATGCAATTAATGATTCTTTCTAGGAATTGGAAATCCCTTAGGGTTTGTTTTAGAAATTTCCATTCGATCTTATCATAGGCCTTGTCAAGATCGATTTTGCCAATCATACCACCAAGTTTTCCTTTCCTCTTCCTTAAAGAGTGAAGGATTTCTTGCGTTACAATAATATTGTCTAAGGTGATTCTCCATAGAAGGAAACTACTTTGAAAGGGGCCAATAAGTTTGTTTAATCTTGACCTCAGTTTAATGACTAAGATTTTAGACATAATTTTATAGACAACATTGCAAAGGGTGATAGGTCTAAAATCTGTTAGAGCTTCGGGGGAGTTGGTTTTAAGAATAAGGATAATGTAAGAATTTGACCAACCCTTGAGGATATCCCTTGAATCAAAACTTTTCCTCACTTGATCAGAAATTGAAGGGCCTACAATGTTTTTGGAAAAAAAGCGGTTGTAATCCATCCAGACCCGGAGCGGTGAAAGGTTTCATACTAAAGACCACATTTTTAATTTCACGATTTGTAACATTGGCTAGGAGAAGGGCTTGCTCAGAGTTAAAACATGTCATTTGAAACACAGAAAGGGGCAGAGTGTCAACAATATTGGTATCTTGCTTGGACATGTTGGAGAAAAAGGTCCAAACCATGTTTCTGATTTCTTTGGGCTTATCTATCCAACAACCTGTAGATTCTTTAAGAGTTTCAATTTTGTTTCTTTTCCTCATTCTAATGGTTGACATATGAAAAAACTTAGTGTTGTTGTCTCCCAAGGTTATCCATTTAGCCATAGACTTTTGGTACCACATAATCTCTTCTTGCTTTGAGATTTGATTATATTCAATTAGAAATTTTGTTTCATCGTTTTTGCCCACGGGAGAAGTGGTTTGCAAGGGATTTTTGGGCACCTTCAAGCCTAGCCAAGACCTTTTTTTTTTTTTTCCCTCTAAAAGATGTTTCCAAAGAATTTTTTGTTTCAAGCCCTAACTTCTGACTAAAAAGTTGGGATGACATTTGCTAGAGAGTTGGGGTGTTCGGATCAGACTACTTTAACTACCTTTTTAAACTTTGGGTGATCTATCCAAAGCTGCTTTGACTCTAAACTAGCGATTGGTTGGGTTAGAGATGGGAGACATAACTGTCAGGCAAACCATGAGAGGGGCATGGTCTGAATACGTACGGGAAATAGCTCAAACTATTGCTTCAGGGACAAACAGCCTCCAAGTTGGGGTTGTCATGGCTCTATCAAGTCTTTTGGAGGTGTTGGCCAGACTAGGTTTTCTGTTTGTCCACGTGAGTTAAGGCCCAACGCAACCCAAGTCCATGAGGTTACAAGAGTTCATCCTTTGGGAAAATTTAGCACACCTAGAACTACTAGTTTTACCACTCCCTTTCTATTCAAAAAGGCCCAAAATATTATTGAAGTCTCCCACTACCATCCATGGAGTACAGTTGTTGTTTGCCTTAGAGCTCATGTTGTCCCACAACATATCTCTATTGCGGGCATTGGGGATCTTATAGACAGCTGATAAGGCCCAATCATTGAAGTTCTTTTTGGACACAACTGCATGGATGGCTTGATTTTTAGGGTTAACTGTCTGGACGTCCACCATGTCAAAATTCCAAAGCAACCAGATTCTGCCTGATCTACCTTGAGCTTCAATGAAATGGCCACCGAATAACCCTAGCTTAGTGAAAAAAATTCCCCATATGACTACTCTGAACTTTGGCTTCAAGTAGGATTACCACTTCTAAGTGGTGCGTATCATAAATTTCCTTTATGTTGTGCCGAAAACGACGGTTCCGTACCTCTGCAATTTTAGGAGATGATCTTCATAAAGAACAAATCGAGTTTGCGAGTTGCTGGCAGATTAATAAACATATGTCTACTTTGAGCTTCCATCCTCAGAATTTCCTCTAAGTTTTTAGCTGAAGCCATGGAAACCGTGTGATGTGGGGCCTCCTACTTCGCGCTCTAGCAAGTGTTCTGCGATAATTCTCACCATTCTTATGATCCATCTCACTCGTGTCGCGTGACAATAGTTCTGATTCAGTAGGGGAAAGAGGGAGATCGTACTATACTGGAGGACACTCTCTTCCATCAACCCTTTCATTCTCCATGGAATTCGAAGGTATTAAGGGAAGTAGATTGGGCGACAGATATAAGGAGGTCAATCGATTGTATGTGCCTCGAATTGAGGTTGAGGGGTTAAGGCATTCTTGGTTTTGGGGTTCAAGAATTTAGGTTTATGGGGGGTTTAGAGTTTCTGTGAAGGCTTCTAATGGAACGGAGAATAGAAGGGAAGATGGGGTCTGGTAGGGGGAGAGATTGATGTGCTGATTGGTTTGACAACTGGCGTCGGATGATCGACAACCATCGAAGTGAAGGGATATTTGACGCTAGGGATGACTTTCTTCACCTATTGAGTATGGGTCACTTGGGCTATTTGTCGTTGATGGGACTGATTTAGACTGCCACCCACCATTTTCTTAAGGCTCACTGCCCTATTTGGCTGAGATGACACGTGTTTGCTCGTATGGTTCACTCTCGGTTGGATATGGAGTGAATGAGATGGGTTTTGGTGCATCCCATTAGAGGCTAATTCCTAACTTTCTAAGCAGAGTAACGGGATTTAACTCAATTGGGACTAGGTCTTTTATTGTGTTGATTAGGATGGTTCATTGGTGCTTGTCTGGGCTGGGCCTTTCTTCTTGGGTTTCTTTTAACAATTAGCCATGGCCCAAGTTTATCTTGATTGTTTAGCTCACTATAATGACCGTTGTAGGGCTCACTATCATTGCAAGGGCTTGTCACCTCCGTCTTATCCGCAATTCTGGTGGCTAGCTGGTTACCACCATTTTCCCCTTGTTTAAACTGGAAACTCTCCTTGTTGTTGCTTATTCTACCATAGTCAAAGAAAATGATGTGGACCGACTTGTATTCAAAATTGAACCAGTGATCCCCGAGCTTGAAGGATGTATGTAGGGGTTTAGATAAATCCACTTCAATGCACAACCTTTCATATTTGCCTTTCGTTCTTAAAGCCGTGTTGGCGTCTACACTCAGCCACTTTCCCACAAATTTACCTATGCTCGGCTAATACTTTCTCGTCGTAGTATTCTATTGGGAGTTCATGGCTTAAGCATAACATAAATGAATCATTGTTGTCACGACATGACATTAACTATGATCAATAAGAATGAATTAGAATTAGGAATTATTTGTTGTGATTGTCACAAGAGTGGTAATCTTACACAAAAAATACTGGAAATCTTCGACCACAAAATACTGAAATTGTAATAAATTATGATCTCATTATTATTTTTTAAAATGAACTTAAAAATTACTTCTTGATTGAATTTTTAAGTGATGCAAGGATCTCAATGTATAAAACAGTTGAGGACACCATATCTAGACCATTGGAGAAATGAATTATAAGTGGGAGATTAATCTTGCTTAGGAATGTCAGTGGGTTAGGTTTTTCGGGTGACCCAAACCGACCTGACTCGAATACAAAGAGTTTGGAAAAGAGATAAATAGGTTCGAAGCAAGACGGGAATGGGAATTGAATAAACAATCGGATTCGGGTCAAGTATAGGAAAAATAGATAAAGCCCACCGTGCCCCTATTTTAATGTGTAATATATATATATGACACTTCTACACAGTTTGTCGTATCAAAGGCTCCTTGACTAAATCACAACTGAATCTGTAATCATGATCCATTGTCACTCCGTTTATGGTAATTGATTTGCAACTAAATCTCTTAGTTTCTGGTAATCGTAATCTTCATTAGATCGATCTCTGAGGTGTTAGTTTCGATTCGATTCTCTGAGGTTTCTCTCAAGTACAGTCTGTTTCAAAATTGATTTGGTTTGTTGAGCTGTTGAAGATCATCATTGTCATTCCATTTAATTGTAGATCAAAAAATTACAACTGAAGCACAATTCTTCGGTAATCGTTAATCCGTCAACGGTAACCCTTATGCACGGATAGGGAATCAGACACTACAATTAAAGATGAGGTTCGACTATTCTGGTTGATAGTCTTGACTCTCTCTCATATTCATATTTCTTCTCCAATGATGATGAATGAATACTAACTTTGTCTTACATATTGAATATGCTTGAAATCGGTGCCTGCATGGAGTTAAAATGGGAGACCTCGATCATTCTTGGGCTGATTATTGTAACCCAAGTTTTGCTACATTTTGGCCATTCTAAAATAGCCGCTAGTACAACCATACAAATTGTCTCGACTCTCTCTCACACAACATACAACCAAAGCTGAAAAGGAACAAAAATACAATGATAAAATCAATAGTTCTAATACAGAGACAAGCCACTTCATTTGGTTCGAAGGTCCCTAAAATTGCCCCAAAGTGCAGAATGTGGTCAATGGTACAAGACTCAGCACAACTAAATATTCAGGCTCGAAACTTAGAAGTGGAACTCACACATCTGAGTTAAGATTAAGCGTTCAATTGATAATAAATGTTTTTTTTGGCTTACACATAATTCTTGCATTGACCATGAATAGATATAATTTACTTCTATCATTTTCAACTAGAATACTAGAGGCTGAAAATCTAAGCTCTCTGTGAAAACCAAATAGTTTGGTGATCGTTTAGATTTCTAAAAATAGGCCTTCTTTTGGATTATTCCTAGTTCTAATTCTTGGCATAGAATAGTGGTTGGTGGGCATCATTTTCTAGAGGACTGCATATTTATTTGCTCATATTTGGAATTCTCAGTAAATGATGTGTTTTGAACAAATTGCCCATTTCCAGATCATCACTTCAACAAATTTTTGAAGAAAGTAACATATAGTCTAGTAGTTGTTCTATTTTTAACGATTGAGAAATTAAGTCCAATTTTTTAGCCAAAGTTCTTAGACATAACCATTATGAAATATCAATGTATATATACACCAAAAACATATACAAAAAAAAAAAAAAAAAAACAATACACAACATTCGTTTGTATTTTTCTCAAAATTTTAATCTCTTCAGCTAATATAGGGGCAGAAGTTGTTGCTACACCGAAAGTTTCTACACCAAAAAGTTGTTGCTGCACCAAAAGTTAATATACCCTTTTTTCAGGTTGAATTTTGCTGTTGGAATTAACTATTTTGTTTGAATATTCAATATTTAGTTCCTTATTATTATTTGTAGGTTGAAAAAAAATGTTTGAACAATTAAAAAACTCAAATTCCCAAGAAACCAAACCTGGAACTGTTGAAGGTTCAACTTCTACCTTAAGTTAAACTCCCAATTGAAATTTCACCATCAAGAAAGAGGAGGTTAACTTCTGTAGTTTGGAATAGTTTTAAAAAAGTGAAAATAAACAGGGAAGATGTAGCTATTCGTAACCATTGTGAAGCACATCTTAAGGCACCTAGTAGATATGGGACATAACACTTGCATCTCCACTTGGACAGGTGTTTGAAGAGAAATACACGGACTTAAGGAAACAAACCTTAAAATCCAATGAAAGAAAGAGTGAAGGTAAAATGGATCACCATCCTTATACCTTTGATCTAGAAGCCTCGAGGAAGGATCTTGCAACTATGATAATATTACATAAGTATCCTTTCAACATTGTTAATCATCATGGGTTTCAGAGATTTTGTTAGTAGCCTTCAACCCTTGTTTAAGATGGTCTCACACAACACTATCAAGAGTGATATTTTAAAAATCTATGATTTTGAAAAGGCCAAGACATCCAAGCTATTAGCAAGGCTTAAGTGTAGAGTTGCCATCACCACGGACATGTGGACTTCTAACCAATCCAAGTAAGGGTTCATGGCAATTACATCGCATTTCATTAATGATACTTGGGTCGGATTTTGAGGTATATTTCATCAAATTTATTTACTTTAGTATAAATTTATTTCATTGTTGATTCACTACTCTTAATTCTTGTCACTTGTGTCTATTTATTTGTTTAAGTCAATAATTATTTTTTAATGAATATATTTGTTTATTATCTTTTAGGTTTGTTTATATGCCTACTCCTCATAATAAGGAAACCCTTTCTGAAGTACTTATTGATTGCTTGCTAGAGTGAAACATTGATAAAAAAATTATGCCACAATTACTATGGATAATTGTACCACTAATGATGCAACTAATGGGGATTCTATTGGACAAGTTTGCTACATCTTCACTTTTACTTAATGGAAGTGTTCTTCATATGCGATGTTGTGCCCATATTTGAACTTAGTTGCAAAAGATGGTTTGGAAGTGATTGGAGAGGGGACTGAGACGATATGTTATAGTGTTTTGTATTGGACAACAACTCCAAGGAGGATTGAAGAAATTGAGGAAGGATTTCGTCAGTTACATATTTCATATTCAAAGAAGTTGTGTGTAAATTGTAAGACTAGTTGGAATTCTACATATTTGATGCTGGAAACTGCTTTGAATTATAAGGATGTGTTTTTACGAGTAAGGCAATGAGATAGAGATTACACTTGCTTGCCTACTGAGGATGATTGGGATTTAGCAAATGAAATTTTTGGGACGTTAAAAATATTTTATACATGCCACTTTGTTAGACAAATGGCTAGTGATAAGGGAACAATTTGTGTTGTATGCAAAGAGAGAGGGAGAGAGAGAGAGAGAGAGAGAAATTTTACTAGTTTTGGTATGGCAAGGCCTGTCCCTAAGCTTACCAATTTGCAGTGTAAGAGACAGAGTAGTTTGACTAGTTTTGGTACGGCAAGGCTTGTCCCTAAGCTTACTAGTTGGCAATGTAAGAATTTTGATGCAAATAAGCAAAATTATTGAAAAATGAAGTTAAAGAGAAGAGGAGATAAATAAAATTAGACTAGTATAGTAATAACAACTTACTTTAGAAAATGAAGAGTTAATTTCTTTCTTTTTTTTTGGTTGAGTCTTTAACGACTACGTAATTGGTCTGGTGTTAAGGAAGGTATTTCTTGAAAAATAAAATGGTGGTGAGTCTTTTAGAAACGACTGAACTCTTATTTTTGTCTTATGATTGGAATTTCCTTGACCAGCTGTAGAAATCTTGGAAAATGTAGGGTTAATTACATTTACCTCCTCTATGGTTTCTAACAATTGCGGATACTTCCCCTATGGTGGCAAAACCAACACTGTCACCTCTATTATATTTGTCTCCTAAACGTTGTTTATAAAACTTGTAGAGATCTGAAAAATAAGGGTAAATTTTTCATTTTTGCCAGGTAAGGACACTATTCATGCATCGTTTGGTAATAGGGCGTTACACATGCATTTTTAGATGTAAGACATGTTTAGTATCATATTTTGAGTATGTCATAGAAAAAAATATGCTTAGAATGTTAAAATATACCTCTTATAAAAATTTGAGCCTATTCGGATATAGTTTTAAAAATTGGACCAAAAGGGTATCGAGGTGGCCCGGGTGGATCCGACCAAACCCGGCCCTAGGAGAAAATTTATTTTTTTGAAAATTTTTATTTAAAATAATTTTAAGAACTTGGTTAAAGCAAAGCATCGAATTGAGGCGTTTCGGGACGGGTTGTAGTGTAACGGGGCCCGGATTCATTAAAGGCAAAAATGTCATTTTGCCCCTTGACTATCAATACAACCCTTAGAGTAAAAAAAAATTATATTTTGGTCTGGAGAAGAGCAGAATACGCGTAGGGAGAGAGAGGGGAAGAGAAAACCTAGGTTTTCAACATTCAGGCCTCCAAAACACACTTCTAAGCTTGGATTTTCATGAAAGTTCCTTCTAGGAAGTTGTTCCTCTCAAAAAAAACTATATTCTCATCGATTGGTTCGGCTGTGCAATGAACACAACTTCCTTGATTTGACAAAAACCATTTTAGGTATGATATTTTGCTAAGTAAGGAATATGATTAAGTTTAGGAGTGATTTACATGTTGATTGAATGATTCATATGTTTATTTGATGTTAGAGAATCACTTAGGATATAGTTGCTTTGAAAAACCTAGAGTTGATCGTTTATGTACTTGTGTGTTCTTTGTTATTCTTTGAGAATTTGGTAAAGTGATAAACATGAACCATGACTATATTGTTTAATTCATTATATTCTAGCTTATGTTCATTTAGAGAAACTCTTATGGTTAGAAAGTTATGATTTATTCAAGGTGTTGGTACTTTAGGCATTTTTGTAATCTTTGAGAATTTGTCAAAGTGATGAACATGTAACTTGTTTGTATGTTTGATTCATTATATTTTAGCTTAGGTTCATGTAGGGAAATTCTTGTGGTTTGAGAGTTATGACTTATTCCATGTGTTGGTGCTAATAGTATAGAGACATAAAATTTGATGAATAGCATAATTCATGTACAGATAGACTGAGAAGTATTTCATGAATTTTAGGCATGGAAGGGCAAAAAGAAGGCAGTTTTGATCCTCCTACTTTATAAATAGTAAGAGATAAGTAAAATCCGATCTCTGCATGTGTTACATTCCAAGCCATGTCATAGTTCTTGTATATATATTGCTTATTGTACTCTATATACACATACTAGTATTTATTTAGCTATATTGATATTGCCCTATCATGTGGGAACCTAGTTATTGATTTCTATATATATCTCGATCATAATTGCACACTTGTGCACAAATTTCTTTATATACATTTGTACCTAGGGCCGTGAGGGCCAGACAGTTTTATTCGAAGTAGTCTAGTAACCGTAGCCTCGAAAACTATTGTTACATCAGATTGCCTAGAATCAGTTATGATTTCACTATACTCTTCGTGGGAGATAGCATGATCCCGATATATTATTAGTGCCAAATTCGTGCTCAGTCACACCTCCATTTGATGCTTATTACGACCTTCGGGTCAAGGTTCCATGGGAACACCAGCTATGTCGCTATGTGAGGCATGGGACGTAGACTTATATTTTTAACTTGGTGCATTAGGCACCTAAGGGATAGTCGGGCCCCACCAATATCAGTGCATCTCAAATTTAGTTGATATCACTATCCTTTATTGTTGATATTCATAGCTTGATCATGTTATATTCTTATTGAATAATCATGAGATTTTTACAGCTTTCAGTACAGTGCTTACATTTCATACTTGATATAACTCATGACTGTAGCAGTATGACATTGTTAGCATAGCAAATTCAATTCCTTACCATTTGACTTCCATCATCTGATATTGAATTATATATATTCATTGACTGGCTAGCATTCTCTTATACCTTGTACACATAGCAGAGTAAAGGACTACTTACTAAGTTTTCATAGCTCAGAACAGATACAACTTTTTGACGATTTTAGGCACAAAGATCGAGAACTCAGAGTTAAGACCAGGTCCCGGTTCGGCACTCAGAGTCGGGCCGGGGCATTCGCAATTCGAGATCCACACAGGGCGAGTCTCGGGTCGTGATAACTTGGTATTAGAGTATCGTAGGTGACACAGTGGTTCATGGGAGATAGACTAGCGTACTAGTATTACAAATGTCCAAAGTAGAGTCAGTAGGTAGAAACTAACATGCAATATTGGACTTTTAGTTATATGAAACTGATTATTAGCTTTTGCGGCAATGGTAATCACAAGGAGTATATAAAAGGATTTGGATTTTATGGTTAGACTAGAGAGAATAGAACGACTGGTGGAAAGGATCGTTGATCTATTGCCTCAGAATCAACAGATTAGAGATGATAGACATAGAAGGCAAGGACCTTCATCCTCTAGACTTGGGGCAAGGATCGAGAAAAGTAAGGGCCAGCCAAAATAGGGCCAAGTGTTCTAATTGCTATAGGTACCACAAAGGGATTTACCTTAAGGGCACTAATCTCTGCCACCACTGCAAGCAGCCTGGACATTTCAGCTATGAAATGCCCCCAGAAGAGTAACAGGAAGGGTTCTTAAGAGTAGGGATCCACAGCCCGTATTATAGTTCCCCTATCACCTATGACGACTAGATCCTAGACACGAGACAAGGAGCAGAAATGCTCAGGACATGATTCCACTACAGCTATGGGAGATATGTAGTCTACTACTTTAGTAGCTCCTAAGTATTGTTACTAGTTAGTTGTGATATGATCGCATGCTAGCTTTATGTATTGATTATGCTTTCCGCATTCACTACTAGATTGAATTAGAAATTGAACTGCTAATTGAACATAAAAACAGAACTCCTAGGTTAAATGTTAACTGTTCAATTTTTATCAAGAGAATGACTACTGAGGGATATTATGCATGAAACAAGTAGAGTACGTAACATAGATATACAAGTATTAGAACGGCATACTGTTATCTAATAGAATTTTAAAGACATTGATAAATTAAAAAATAAAGTGATTGATAAACTTCAAGAGCAATAATAGATATGAATGCTAAGATTTATAATCTTAGAATGAACTACATACTGTTATAAATATAAATGATTACTTGATAAACGAGATAGAATAAATAGTGACTCTTAGAAGAGTCATTAGAAAGGAATGTTATACATTGGAGACATCATTAGGAAAGAATGATATACATAGAATATAAGAAATACAGATCATACAGTGTACAATTATTAGCTGATCTGAGAAAGAATTGATGATAATAAAAAAAAACAATTAAATGATTTGTGGCTACTAGGGGATGAAAACAAGTAAAGAGATTTAGGGTTAACTAGTTATGGAAAGGAAACTATATGTTACGATGGGAATTAACGATTCTCGAAACAACTAAGACAAGCGAGTAAATAGTGACCCTTAAGAGTAGTAGCGTATGTAAAGGTATATAATGAAAATGCTTAAGATTTCGACACTGAAATATAGACAGAAGAATGGGGTCTGAATAGGAAATAGTAGCTATACTTAAGAAACCTTAGAAGGAATCATAATGATATTGTAATTTTTAGTCCATGATGATTGTCCTATATTTTTAAAATTAGCAAAAGTCGAATTACGTACCACAATGAATGAGGAACCGGTTAGTTCGTATTGAAGGATAGTAGTTACATTGAAAGACAGAAGGTAACATAGAGTTGGAAAATGTGTCGGTTAGAAAAATAATGAAGTTAACGGTAATATCTAAAAGGGAATGGTAACACCCTAGGAAGGGTAGTAAATTAATAGTAACATCTAGATAGAGTAGTAATACCATGAAAGGCAATAATTGTGACCGGTAACATTTGATTAGAATACTTATACATTCTGAAAGGCTATAGATGTAGAAATGAACCAAGATATGTGAGATAATCTGAAGGGAATTTAAATGGGTAAGTACAGGGGGAGTTAGTAAACCTTATTGATTTGAGTAATAGGATTAATGACGTACCAGGAATGTGAAAAGTCTTGAGTAGGTTATAAATAGACCCTAATAAGGTAAAAGATGAGTAGAGTTTAGAAGACATTTACTAAATGAGCGAAACTGTTAGATGTTGACATTTCGAAACGCAGCTGATCCTAAGAGGGGGTTGAGGTATAATGAATAAGTGTTAGAAAAGATTTAATCAATCTTAAAGATAATCCGACTAGTAGGTTTGATATGTATAAAGATGATACTCTATCAAGTAGATTGAAAGTAAGTGATAAACAATCCTACATAAAATTTTAGAGAGTAATGTGATCAAGATGGTTGTAAAAGACTGAAAGTATAGTGAATCAATTAGAGAAAACCGTGAAAGAAAATGATATATGAAATTGTGAAAACACCACAAGAATGATTACAAGTATAGAAGAAAGTAAAGATTTGTGAACAGTAAAGAAATATGAACTATATCGGTTTTGAAAGCTTAGACCATTTTGATAAAATCTCAGACAAGATGTAATCATGTGATGATATAACCCAGAAAAGACATGAAGTATATAAAAACTCCTAGTATTACTAAATGAAATTCTCTAAAGAAATGAGTTAGTTAAATAATGATTAAAGAAAAACATAATGTTTGATAGAAAACAAAATGTGATACAAGACACAAAATACTCGAGATTAGTGTTAGAATTCATACAGAAATAAAGATAATATATAACAGTAATGTACATGGCCAAAAGTAATAATTTTAAAAAGAGACTCAAGTGAAATAGTGTATAACTAAAAGACTGATGAAAACAAACATAGAATTTCCTAGAGTATGAACATTTGCGTTTTGCAAACAAAACTCAGTTTAAGAGGGATAACATGTAATGCTCCGACCCAAAATAAAATAGAATAAATCCATTTATATCCTAAAGAGTTAAATAATAATACTAAGATTTGACCAAGCAATGAACATAATACCAAAAGTAAACCGAGACCGACTCAGACCAAGACCCCAAAATATACCGCACTTTTCCAACGAGTAGTATACAGTGGATGAGTATGATTACCGAGGCAATTAGTAGAAGTTATAATCTCAAGGAATCACAAGATTAAAGAAAATCCAAATACTGAACAGACGGAACTGATAGATATAATACCAAAAAAGATCTGGCTATCACAGTAAGTTATATATCGTAATAGGCATGTAGTTCGAAATGGATAGTGAGAGTCACAAATAAAACGATTATGATAATTAAATATACGTTAAGTGAATTTCAAGCAAACCCCGAGTATCCAGGATCACCATATGAGAAACTCAGACAGCATAGAAAATCATGCCCATAGGCCAGTATATGCCTCGATATGCGCACCAGGTATCATCAGTTGTTTTCATCTTAGTAAGTTATATTTTCCACCCTAGTATGTACTAAGTTTGGGGACAAACTTATTTTAAGGAGGAAAGAATGTAATACCCTAACCCAAGATAGCACGTATACCGAGATAAATTGGGTAGAGTAGTGTACTTATCAGTTGTAACCCGAGCTGTTTAAGCTCTATATCATGATATCATATGTACTGTACAATTTTGGAATGTGAACAGTATCAGTTATACAGTCAATGTTGGGCAATGCCCGAACAACCCAGAACCCTGTCTCGTAATACGTGTATGCACGCATTCCATGCATGCATACGTATACTTATACGCATAGCCCATTTAATATTAGTGTATGTACGTGTGATCAGAAACTAATATATACGTGTATATATGAGTATATATATCTATAAAGTATGTATTTATATATGTATATATATACATAGTATGGTATATATGTACATATATGTATTATAAAATAAGAAAAGAAGAAAAGAAAAGGAAAGAAAGCTGCTTGAGTGTGTGTGTCGGTTGGTGTTATGTGTTATATATATATATATATATATATATATATATATGAGATATTTTGTAAGAAGAAAAGAAGTGTAAATCTAAGCAGGAAAATAAGAGAGAAAAAGTCAAAGAAGAGGGCTTTAGAAGGGGTAGAAACCAAGAGAAAGAGAGAGAGAAATTGAGGCGGTTTGTAGTGTGTGTGTGTGTATATATATATATATATATATAGACATGTGTGCATTGGGTTAGATAGGAAATATAAGAGAAGGAAAAGATTGATTGAAAAGGCTGTAAGCATTGGGAAGAGGTATAGGAGCTTGAACCAAGAAGAAGAAAGAAGAGAGGGGTATTCCTGCAGCAAGAAAATACAGAAATTATAGGTGAGTTCAAAGGTTCTATTTTTTTGAGATTAAAGTATGATAATTAGATCAATTTCTTAACCCTTGTTCAACATGAAACATAGATTTAGTAGCAAGAAAAATCGATTAAAATGATTCAGAAATGAAGTAGAAAAAGGTAGTTGCAGGTTTAAGAAAATAATCAGGGTTTCTTATATTTTATGCATATAGCTTTGTTTAAATGGCCTAGAAATCATCCTACAAAGTACAGGAAATGAATGGAAAAAGAAACGAGTAAAAACAGTGGAGAAATTAGCATGAAAATGGAAATATTCAGTTGGTCGGAGTCACGGTTCTTGGCCATTTTGTGAAGATTTGGTGAACTAAATTAAAAACCAACTTTAGAAACGAAATCTACATAAAAAAAAAAAAATGGAAGCAAATTGCATTTAAAGGATGTTAAAATTTGATCGGAATTAGGTCGCCGTCGCCGGAGATGGCGACGGAACCCTAGTGTTGCCCTACCGGAAAGTCGGGGGGAAGGGATGATGAACAAGAATGGAAACGGTGCCGTTTAGTGATTTAATGGAGTAATACTGCATCATTTTTTAGTTCCGTTGTTTAAAATTAAAAGTGAAATTGGACTGTTTGGTTCCTAAGTTAAGAAATTTAAATTGAATTAAAATGGGGATGGGATACGCTATTCCGGTTCTAGGAGTTATCCGTCGTTTGGGGCTAAGATTATTAGAAGAAAAAAAAATGGCGCAAGGGCACAGCCCCTGCAAATTGAACCTAGGACGTGTTGGAAAGAACCCCTAAGCCCAAACCATTTGAAACAGGCAAGCCCGTACTCCTTATTTCGCACCAATATATATATATATATATATATATATAATAGATATGAAATAAGAATAGAAAAAATTTAAAAGGGGCGCAAGGGTTCAAACTCAAGACCCATTAGGAGGAAGCCCAAGACTAAACTAATTGGACAGGCAAGCTCGTGCTTCCTGTTGCACCTAAATTAATATATATTATATAATTATAGTATTAAATTAAATTAATTAGGTTAAATTAATTAATTTAAATATAGCAAAATAGCCTTGAGGCCCAAATTAAACAAGTTATTAGTGTATTTTGACTATCTCGGACCTTTTAAGACCAATGGTGAGGTTCGTGTTGTGAGACGGGGTCCCAAAAAATAAAAGATACGTAAAAGTGCAAAATGACCATTTTGCCCTTTTTAGCACAGATGTCTAAATTGAATTCCGTGAAATCCTAAACCGACTTTCTTTGATGTTCCAAATTCAATAGTAGAGTCTATTTAAGTAAAAGAGAAACTTATGGCATAGAGACATAAAATTTGATGAATAGCATAATTCATGTAGCGATAGACTGAAACGTGTTTCATGAATTTTAGGCACGGTAGGGTAAAAAGAAGGCAGTTTTGATCCTTCTACTTTATAAATAGTAAGAGATAAGTAAAATCCGATCTCTACATGTGTTACAATCCAAGCCATGTCATAGTTCTTGTATATATATTGCCTATTGTACTCTATATACACATACTAGTATTTATTTAGCCACATTGATATTGCCCTATCATGTGGGAACCAGTTATTGATTTCTATATATATCTCGATCATGATTGCACACTTGTGCACAAATTTCTTTATGTACACTTGTACCTAGGGCCATGAGGGCCAGACAGTTTTATTTGAAGTAGTCTAGTAACCATAGCCTCGAAAACTATTGTTACATCAGATTGCCTAGAATCAGTTATAATTTCACTATACTCTTCGTGGAAGATAGCATGATCCTGATATATTATTAGTGCCAAATTTGTGCTCAGTCACACATCCATCTGATGTTTATTACGACCTTCGGGTCAAGGTTCCACGGGAACACCAGCTACGTCACTATGTGAGGCAGAGGACGTAGACTTACATTTTTAACTTGGTGCATTAGGCACCCAGGGGGTAGTCGGGCCCCACCAATATCAGTGCATCTCAAATTTAGTTAATGTCACTATCCTTTATTGTTGATATTCATAGCTTGATCATGTTATATTATTATTGAATGATCATGAGATTTTTACAGCTTTTAGTACAATACTTACATTTCATACTTGATATAGCTCATGATTGTAGTAGTATAACATTGTTAGCATAGCAGATTCAATTCCTTATCATTTGACTTTCATCAGCTGATATTGAATTTTATATATTCATTGACTAGCTAGCATTCTTTTATACCTTGTACACATGGTAGAGTAAAGGACTACTTACTGAGTTTTCATAGTTCAAAACAGATACTACTTTTTGACTATTTCAGGCACAGGGATCGAGAATAGACAGTAGAGCCTGATAGCTAGAGGTGGACATTTCTTTTAAAGTTACAGTGTACTACTTAGTATAGACAATCTTGTAACTCTCCCATGTTATCCATATCTTGGGGATGAATAGTTGTATTAAGAGATTTTGTATTTCGTATTTTAAGAATATTAAATATATTACATGCAGCTTTTATTTATTTAATTATTTAAGTCTTCCACTAAGGACCCAAAAATACCCCTCTTTATGTGCCAATCGGTACACAAAACCCAAATGATGCATTTTGACCCCTTTTTGAAATTTTGGTTCTTGGACTATCTTAAGTGTGTTCCTACTCATTCTAGGCACAAAAATTATACCTTTTTGCATGTTTATACATTTATCACTTTGGGGGAAAACCTTAATCTTAATCAATGAAAGATTAAGTGCCCTTAAACAAAAATCTAATCCTCAAGTAATGTGGGTCAATAGATGAAGGTACATCTAATATTTGTAGATAATTTATATGTTATTAATATTATATTTGGTGAGGCTCATCTTGATATACACGTTGATATGTAGGAAGTATATATATCTATCCATGTATAACATGGTTGTTCTTGATTAGAATGTAAACGAAATTTCTTTATGGTAACGAAATTATGAACTTTTAATGCTCCATCTAAATGGTGTACTTTATGAATTTTCAATAATTCACATAAGATATGTATATGTAAATACACATGTACTTATATGTATATGTGTCTACAACCACATATGTTCCTCAAAGGATACCTCAGTTGCCAAGACCACATATGTATCCCATATACTTTGATTTATTAGAAGACTCGAAATAGGATTGGTGTCAAAATAAGATATTTTCTTGAGAATTATTATAAGGATTCCATGAAAACATGTATAAGCTTAGACATGTAGAACCACATTTTGGATAAATTATAGTGTTAGGAAACTTAAGGACACTTTGATATAGGCATGGGGTAAATTGTTAGTATTTTGATTAGATTATATCTTTTATATGTTTTTGGACATTTCCTATGATTCTTAAAATAGAGATAATTAAAGATTCATTGGTTATTCTATTTGTATTTCTTGAGTATTCCATGTTTCTAGTTATGGTGTGAATGTTTGTTTATAGAGATCTGAAAAATCAGGGTAAATTTTTCGTTTTTACTGGTAAGGCGCTATACATGCGTCATTTAGGCATAAGTCATGTTTAGGAGCATAATTTGAGTACTCCATAGAAGATAAATATGCTTATAATGCTACAATACACCTCTTGTGAAAATCTGAGCCTTATCGGAGACAATTTCAAAAATTGGACCAAAAGGACATCCCGGGTGGCCCAGGTGGACCTGGCCAAACCCGGATTGCAAGCGAAAATAATTTTTTTGAAAAATATTCATTTAAAATAATTTTAAGAACTTTGGCTAAAGCAAAATGTCAAATTGAGGAATTTTGGGATGGGTTGTACTGTAACGAGGTCCCGAATTCATTAAGGGCAAAAGGGTATTTTTGCCCCTTTACTATAAATACAGCCCCTTAGAGATAAAAATTCATTATTTGGTCTAAGAATACAGCAGCAACTCGTGCATGGGAGAAAAGTAAAGAAAAACTTAGGGTTTTTCAAGCCACTAAAACACATCTCTAGGCTAGGATTCTCACAAGACTTCCTTCTAAGAAGTTGTTCCCCACATCAAGGTTTACATTCTCACCAATTGGTTCAGCTGCACAGTGAACACAACTCCCTAGGGTTGAGAAAAACCCTTTTAGGTATGATATTTTGCTAAGTAAGGAATAGGGTTAAGTTTAGGAGTGTTTTATAAGTTGATTGAATGATTTATATGTTTAATTGCTGTTAGAAAGTCACTTAGGATGTAGTTGCTTTGAAAACATAGAGTTGGTTGTTTATTTACTTGTGTGTTCTTTATATTCTTTGGGAATTTGGTAAAGTGCTAACCATGAACCATGACTATATGTATAATTCATTGTATTCTAACTTTTGTTCATGTAAACAAAATTTTGTAGTTGAAAAGTTATGATCTATTCAATGTGTTGGTACTTTATATATTTTGTAATCTTTAAGAATTTGTCAAAATGATGAACATGTAACTTGAATATATGTTTGATTCATTACATTGTGGCTTATATTCATGCAGATAGATCTTATGTTTTGGAAGATATGATTGTTTAATGCATTGATGCTTTGTGAAATTATGTATTCTTTGAGAATTGGTAAGATAGTGGATATGTGACTTGAGTATATGTTGAAATGGATAGTATATAGCACATGTTCATGTAGAAGAAGTTTTGGATTTTGGAAGTTATGATTTACTTTATGGATGATGCATGATTTAAGGTGTATGTCATGTATTTGATAAAATGCCTCATTGAAATTGCATAGAAAAATTAAGGCATATTGGTATATGGTGATTCTTCGAAAACATAGTGTGGGTTGAGCACTTCTGTCACGACCTCGAATCTGGCCTCTACAGATTAAGGGAATCGCGACCACCACCCTTCGGCTCCTGGGTCGTCGGGTGAGGCTCAAGTAAGTAAGCAACGATGTCGAATGGCGGTGCGGTGTAGCCAAGGATTGGCAAATTGTGGAAGCGTGAAAAATCATATTTTTTTCTTTTACATCCCGCACACCCGCCCGGTATCGTTGCTTCTTCTTCTTCTTCGGAGCAGTAAACAAATAATATACATTCAGAGCATACTAAAAATTTTAAAGTTCTACATAATACATATTTGTTTGCCCTTCGGGGCTTAAGTACATATTTGTCCCAAAATTCGACCAACTATAGGTCCTAATATTCCAAAAGTCATTGATCATAGTGGAGCTGCTAATCGTCAGTCCTTAAATTTGGCAAGGCTCCCATTCATCATCAATACCTGAAAAATGTTGGGATAATGGGGTGAGCTTTAACAAGCCCAGTGAGTAATTCTAGTACTTTGTCATGGGTTTCAACTCGTAGTGGGTTAGTTATAAGAGAAGGTTCATATAAACATACACTACCAATTGTACATATACTTCAGATACAGAAAATAGAATTCTTCAAAAAGATAGCGTGAAGCATACAAGACATTCAAGCTAGGCACGTATTTCAATGATCGTAGAATACAAGAATTCTTCAAATCACATAACATTATGCATTTTTAAAGTATTCAATAAAGCATTTAATATGCAATAGACTTTATAAACATGTGCAGAGTGGCCATTTGAAAACCAAGGAAATAATTTGAAATTCTTTCCGTGAAAATAGGAGGATGCTAAATTTCTTCTTCTTCAAAGCTTCAAAGGGTTATATAAAACCCGTTTCAGATAAATGGGAGTTTAAAACCTACTACCATTTCTGAAAACATTTTCATCTTTTCGCTTTTTAACTAGAAGATCTGTTTCGAACCAGACCCTAATTTTACTTCAAAGAGATCTCATGCCTGGGGGATAAACCTTCTACCAAGCATCTGCGAAATTGAGAACCCGATGGGAGCTCAATAGTTTTTTATGCTTATGCATCTTGCAAAAACATAGCTTCTTGAAGAAATGCTTTTTATGAGCATTTAAAGCATGGCTTCTTCAAGAAATGCTTTTTATGAGCATTTGAAAACATGACTTCTTCAAATATATGTTTTTCATGAGCGTTTGAAATATGAAATTTCAAATAGATGCTTTTCATGAATATAAAAATATGGCTTAAATAAAAAGGGTGAATTTTCATGAGTATTTAAAACATGGACAATTTAACAGAGTTTTTAAATACTTGGAGGACCGTACTTGAAACATTTAACACATGAGCTTCGGGAATTTAAATCATGATGTACATGAATCTATTAAAGCATAAATAGAATAAAAGCATTCATTTTAAGAGACATTTAATAGAATTGACGTTTGTATGGACATGCAGAAAATAAACGTACCAACTGTCAGCAATATCAAGAAGTGAATTTTGCATGCCATGTTAGAATTTATAATTAAAATGACAGTACATTTGAAATATAAAGCATATAAATATGAGAATTTAAATTTAGAAGTATTGTAGATCTTTTCATAAAAACACTTCAGAATATTTAAACTTCAAATTTCTTCAGAATCCATGGAGATTAAAAACCTCCACTTCAAACTATAGGATTACTCATATTGCTCCCCCGGGTTTGTACTACTGGTGGGCCTTTTCCTTCCCTTTCAAGTTCCTAAAAATCAAATTCATCAAGATTTCAATTAATCTCTCATTCACTTCAAATCATCTCTAAATTGATGCTCTCTGTTTAATTTTAGACTCGTCGTATCTCAATTTCCTAGGATTGGTCCTTTTTAACCGGCCGTACTCGTAGTAATTAAATAAATTTTTAATTTTCAAGTGACTTATTTTTTCGTATGTATTTTGGTATTATGGACCTCACCATTGGGTCCGGAACATCGAAGAAAATCAATTTAGACTGTTCTCGACTTTTTATTTAGGCTTGGGTATATTAGGGGCAATTTGGTAATTTATACTTTAACGCGTCTTAATTTTTTTGAGTCTTGTCTTGTGAAATGGACCCCACCATTAGGTTTAGAATGCCCAAAATTGTCAAAATACACTATTCATTTATTTTATTTGGACTTCATTTGACCTATTTTTTACTTAAGGGTATTTTAAAAAAATTTCCTATTTAAATATTATTAAATTAATTATTGTTGGCCCTTAGTGTGGTTTTTCACAACTTCTGTGGTCAAATTATAATTCCCAAAAGTTTCGGTCTGAACCAGTGGGTTCTAGGCTTAAAACCCTAAACCGGTTCAATACTCACTGAACCAGCCGATTCAGCTTATTTCAACAAATCGGAATAAGAAAGCCAACCCCTTGTCTTACCCACGGTTTGGTTTAAACTTAGTTCTGATTTTTATTTCTTATCCTTGTAACCAATCGTTCCAACTTCAATTTTAAAAATATAATACAACCCTCACACGACGTCGTCCCACTTAAACCATTTGTGCGACGGGTCGGGTCCCGACCCGAACCAGATCCGGCCCAAGACCGACTCGTCTTGTTCACCTTCTTCCTCTCTTCCCCGATTGTGTTGCCATAATTGCAGGTTTTTTTATTTTTTTGCAATTTCGTGGAATTTTGGAACATTTTTCTCTCTGTTCTTGGGTGATTCGAGTTTTTGGGTGTCCTAGCAACACATTGGCATCCATTTAAGAGCTCGATTTGAGCTCACTATCGCGCTTGAGGGTTCGGCAGTCAAGAGCTGAAACTCGATCATACATGCCCATTTTTGGGCCAAAACTCTTGGGATTTCCTCTATTGTGACCTATTAGTCATGAGGTTCAAGCCCCCATTCTCAAATTTCAGTTTTGGTGTCGATTTGTGAGATTGATCTTCAAGACCCGAACCTGCAACTCAGGTTTTGGAGGTCTTTTTCTAGGCTTCTGGGTCGCGGCATGGGATTTTTAGAACCCTACTAGGGTCTATTTTGGGCCCCTAGGGATGAAACTAAGTTTTGTTTTGGTCGAATCAGGTCTACTCCATTGAAAGTCCTTCAATGGTGGCCTGTGTACAGCTGTGTGCTTCTTGTGTCGCTTGAGTTCATATTTCTTCCCCTCGTTCAAAATAAACAACCCCAATGCCATGCATGCATTTAAAAAGGCTTAACCAGTTTGGACAATGAAAGGTTTTAGAGAGAGAAATTTTTTTGGGTTTAATGGTTATGGTATGTCCCAAGTTCCGAACTTCAAGGTTTATTTTCTTTTGTCTTCCCCCGAAACCACACTACACATGCATGCATGAAACAAGAACCAAAACAGCTTATATGTATGGAAAAATCTTAGAGATGGAGAAAAAAATGGTGAGTTGAAATTTTTACCCTATGGTTTTGTATTGGTGGTTCCCTTCAAATCAGAACACCCGTGCATGCAAATCATCCTCCCCTCCTTCTTCCTCTCTCTCTCTCTCTCTCTTTCTCTATCTCACTTTCTCTCTCTCTCTCTAGATCAGACCTGTACTCTCATCACAATCACAAGTCCGATTTCCTGAACTCTATTTGCACACACGCAACACTTCATTTATAATCATCTTATTTTATTTGTTTTGATTTAAAATTAATTCTCTTGGTTGCATGAAAGGCCATTGGCCAATTTGGGAGGTGGCTTTATTTTAATGTGTATATATGTACATATAATTTGTAATATAAGACACAAATAAGTGGGTAGCCCAAGTATTATTTTTTTTGGGCTTTTAAACTTTGGTCTTATTTGGTCAAGGGTTCAAAACCCATTGGCCCCAACTTGGCTTATTTTTGCCATTTTTCGATTAGGCCTTGTTTTGGCCAATTAAATTATTTATTTTAATTTTTTGCATTTTTGTGATTTTAAATTGAATATTTACTCTTCCATGTACCAATTTTATAAATTGTAGTCGTGTTTTATTTTTCCTGGAGTCGACCTTAGTTTTTAAGGTTTTGGAATTATTTTGAAATCGTCATCTATTTCCCGTTTAAATTTCTTAATTATTCTTTTCAAGGTCTCTAATTAATAATTAGTGACTTAATTTTTATTAACCGGGTTGGGGTGTTACAACTTCAGTGTTATGGATTATGAGGGTGTAGATCCTATGTTGAAAAACCCCAAATCTGACCAATTTCAGTAATCGTGGGCTAACAGGGAGGACCGTGAAGCGAGACATACTACAGTACTCACGGGCTGACGGGGAAGGACCGTGAAGTGAGACATGTGTTGGACATAGAGTTTGCATAGGTGTGTCACGCATATTGCCATTGCATTGCATTAATAAATTGAAAGGCATGTAGATTATAAATGTACACTTGCACATGCCACGCCTTAACTATGGTCCTTGCATTATACCAGCAGTTGAGCTAACCCCTCGTGGGATATCATATTACAAATGAGGCTCCCGGTACTTGAAACTTGATGAAGTCTTGAAGAGTGGAGGAGAAATGGACCACGGAGGGTACTTGCCCTTGAAGCATATTTTGAGTTGTATAAGGGCATAAGCCCAAAGCCATATGAAATGAACTTGTAGAAATTTTATATGTTATAAAACAATGGGCAAGACCATTATATTTGTAATGAACATGAAGTTCATAACATTTAAATTTCAAGCACATGAGTACATATGGTGGATTGTATATTTAAATGATGTATGTTTAATTTCTATGAAATTGTGGCCATCGAGTGAGGATGGAATGTGTAAATCCTTATTTATATGAAGTATTATGAATATTAGGTGGGAAAAAGACTTAGAAAACACAAGGGTCTATGTTAAAATTTTGGAAAATTAAATGATTAGTTAGGTGTGTAAAACATCATTTAAATAAGTGGGAAATGTGTCAAAAAGGGGATGTTAAAAGCCTTGAAGAAATGAGCTAAAAATGGAGAAAAAGTAGCCTTCAAAACTTGGGAAACAAATTTACAAAACAGAGAAAATCAGTGTAGCAACAGACAAAGAAATTCAGTTGTAGTAAATACACTATTGCTATAGTGTTTCTGCAGAATAGCCCCTGAGCCAAGCCTGACAGACCCCAGCTGCAGCCTCTCGTGCCTCGCGCGCATGCCGCGCTCATGCCCTGCTTGTCGTGTGCCCATGCACTATGCCACGCCCAGCCCCTACGCACGCGCGCATGCGCACCCAGCACCTGGCACCCTTCTTGACATCCACCTTTGGCCACTCTTTTGAGCTATGTTTGATCACCTTTTTGAGCCATGTTTGGGCACCGTATTGGGCCATGTTTGGCCAATCTTTGGCCACGTTTGGCCACATTTTTGGGACATGTTTGGCTACCCTATTGGGCCATGTTTGGCCACTCTCGTGGGCTATGTTTGGCCACTCTCGTGGGCCATGTTTGGCCACTTCCTTAAACCAATTTTGGTGGACCTTTTAACCTATTTTTGGCCCATGCCTTAGGGCATTTGGGCCCATTTGGGCCATCATTTCAAGACATTTTTAGAGATATTTTGGGGCTATTTTGGGAGTCATTTCTTGAACATGACTTAAACTATTTGGAACATTAATTGGGAGGGATGTTTGAGTGACATTAGTAGACTATTTTGGTTAAGTCAAATAGCAAGTCTTCATTTCTAAGTTTGGGGAAACATGGGTGAATGAATTCATAATTAACTAAATCCATTAAATTTTCTTTTATTTCCTTTTCTTAATCATCTCACTCACTCCCCGGGCTTATGAAAATTTAGGGCGTGACAGCGTGGTATCAGAGCTTAGGTTCGAATACCTAGGGACCGTAGGGTTTTGTCGAACACAATGGGACCACGATGCATAATTTAAAAATTTTTGTAAACATTGTGTAGTGTGTAGGCTCTGAAACGTGGTATCAGAGCCTAGGTTCAAATACTTAGGGACCGTGGGGTGTTGTTAAATACCATGGGAACCTAGAAAAGAGCGTGTGACTTAGTGTGAACTGACAAGGTGGTATGAGATAGGACCTTGTGTGTTATGTGGTTATTTATACTTGATGCATCACATGCGTGATTATATGTTAGTTTATGCTATACTATAATGCAAGTTTACGTGATTTGGTGTAGTAGGGTGCATGATATGGGTAATGCGTATATTGGCATGACCGTATGTGATAACTTGGTACATATTTACATACATAATAGATTGATGCTTGTTTGCCTTCAGGATATCATGTAGCATTATGAGAGAATGTCATAAGCATGTATATATTGTATTACTTAAATGGATTTTTTTTTGGCAAAAGACTACGTTTGAATTGGGTGAGAACTTGTTATTTGTTTATTGTAAACAATGGGGGAGGTGGTAGATGTGAGTTTTATGAGTTATAAGTAAGCAAGTAGGTTTACAAGATGTGTTAGGTTATCAGGTGATGATTAATGATCTCTTGTCTAAGGACAAATGTATAAACATGAATAATTTGAAATTGTTGATATAGATTAATCCAGGTTATGATGTACTTGAGTTTTAATTTCTTGCTTAGGATGAATATTGATAAATTCAAGTGAAGTGAATCTGAAAGTTAGGGGTTATAATGATTCCCCTATTGAATTGGAATATGTTAATTTGTGGTAGCCTGTAGAGGTAACCTAGTGATGGATACTATTGGCTTATCTAGTCCTATAAGATGATCAATACTAGTTGTGATGAGAATAATGAATTGATTAAACGAACTTGTGAATATAAGCCTTGTGAAAATAATGAGTTGCATGAAATGGGCCAAATTGAGGTGTAAATTATGAACCTAGTTCTAGCTTAGTTTATAAGATTGATTCTAGAATTATGATTAAGTAAATGGTAAATATTGATTGTTATTTTAGAGAAAATTGTGTATCAGGTTAAGAGTTGGATTATGCAAATTTTTGAATATAAATCTTGTGTTTAAGATGTGAATATACTTGGAGTGAAAATATTGTGGTTGAGGCATTAGAACTTAAGAGCTTGGATTGTTATATAACTTATGAGTGAATGGTGATTTTCACTTGTCATTTTAAAAATTTGTGGATAAAAATTTATGAATGAATCTGATTGGTTTGGATAAAGCTATAAATGATTGTGTTATCTGAAACTAGATAATAAATATTATATTGGGGATAGATTGGTAGTTTTTTTTTCGAGCGAATATAAATTGCTACAGGGGGGAGTGATTGTGTGTACTCTTGACGGAGATAGCTTTTATTTCACGGGAGATTGTTGGGATTTTTTTAGTTCCATCCTTGTATGACTCAAGGATTTGGGGAGGTTATAGCTATTTGTTGGCTAGTTTGATAGCAGATAGGAGTGGGACTATAGGGAGTGTATTACCGCCGGTAATGAATGACTTCCCAAATGTCTTTTCAGATGACTTGACTAGTCTACCGCCGAGACAAGAGATAGAGTTCACGATAGAGCTTATCCTAGGCACTATGCATATTTTCATTCCACCTTACCGTATGGCTCTAACTGAGTTGAGGGAGTTGAAGGAGCAGTTGACTGATTTGCAGGATAAGGGTTTTAGTCATCCTAGTACTTCGCCGTGGGGTGCTTCGGCATTGTTCGCGAAGAAAAAGGATGGGACATTACGTTTGTGTGTGGATTATAAGAGACTGAACCGGGTTACTATCAAGTATAAGTACCCGTTACCAAGGATAGATGACTTGTTTGATCAGCTTAGGTGTTCGAGATGTTTCTCAAAGATCGATCTTCGATCGGTGTATCATCAATTGAGAGTAAGGAAGGAGGATGTGGCAAAGACAACTTTTCACACTCGTTATGGCCATTATGAGTTTGTAGTTATGCCATTGGGTGTGACGAATGCCTCGGCGACATTTATAGACTTGATGCATCGCATCTTTAGTCCTTATTTAGATCAGTTTGTAATGGTCTTTGTTGATGACATTTTGATTTATTCACCTTCTGAGGATAAGCATACTTTTCACTTGTGGACTATGTTACAGATTTTGAGGGAGCATCGTTTGTTTGCTAAGTTTTCAAAGTGTGAGTTTTGGCTTCAGGAGATACAGTTTCTAAGCCATGTTGTATTAGGTAGTGAGGTATCCGTGGATCCTTCTAGGATTGACTCTGTCATGATTTGGGAGAGGTTAGACCTTAAGTTAATTGAGTTGGTTTGGATTACATGATTATGTGTTTTCTTGTTACTTTAGTATGTATAATTGTACAATGTGCTTATTTTCTTGATTGGTTAGGAATATATGGTATACTTGATTGTTGATGAATTAGGGGCTAGATGTTTATATTTATGTAGTAGACCTAGTGATTTATGAGATAGGCTATATGTTTAGTAATCTATAAGATATGCCATAAGCCTGGATATCCATAGGATTAGTTGTGTGCCTAGTTACCTATATGATAAGTTGTATGCTTATTTATGTATAGGTATATTCTTAGGATGGATCCTATGCTTAAGTGTTTATGTGGTAGGCTACATGCTAGTTGTTGAATGTTGTTTGTTGATTCTATATATCTATGTTAGATTAATACCCAATATTCTTATGTTATAGTATTAAGACTATGATATCTATACAAACTGGATTTATATTAATGCATACATAAGGGTATGCTTAATCATGTAGTATGTAAGTGTGTTTCGATACATGTGTATAGATTTATATATTCATAGTTAAAATTGGTGAAGAGTTTCACTAAGAATCTTATTTCTTTTGATACCTTATTTGATATATTGATTAGAATGGTGATGAATTAGAATAACCTTAGATGAAATTGGGAGATTTTTTTTTTTCCTTCTTTGATATCAAGGTAAAAAAAAAAAAAACCCAAGACATTAGTCTACATTCAGATATCAAGGTTTAAGACCATTTTTTTAAACCTTGATATATTGTCTTAGGTTTTATGTTTAGAATACATAGACCACATTGTCTAAATTTCAGATATCCAATTAATATATATATATATATGATTGAAATTAATAGGCTAATCTTTATTAATGCTTGATGTTTAGTCTTGATTATATATATACCCTAAGGTAGATAATGATGACTTTACTTTGAGATTATGTTGTTGATGTCTTGTGGATAATTATAGTACTTAAAAAATATTGGATTATTAAATTACACGTAGGTGAAGGTGATATATTGATGACATTGCGATGAATTACTAGATGATTATATAGCTTAATTTGTGACTAGTTAGATGGCCATCAAATACATTGAGCGCCCTTGAGGTATCCTTGTGGGCATTGAAAAATTTGTATTTTTATTGTGTTAAATTATTGAGGTGGGTCATGATACTTGGATGAAATTAGGAATAAGCCATCATGTTTGAGAATTTCATTATGCGTGGTGCCATGTGGAGTGGGTTGTTATAGATGGTATCAGAACCAGACCCTAGCAGGCAGTGTGGAGATGTCTACACGCCACTGCACGCCCGCCCAAGTGGACGAGGTTCCTTTGGGGGGGAGAGGGTAATGCATTCCACATTGCTTGGGGAAGGGAGAGGTGAAGGATTCATAGATAAGGTTGCACGTCTCCATGTTACAACGCGTTTTGTATTGAATTTTTTTCTAAATTTTTTCAAAGAGGTAAATTTCAAAATTTCTGGATAAAATTTCTTTAAGGAGGGAAGGATGTAGAGATTTGAAAAATCTGGGTAAATTTTTCATTTTTGCAGGTAGGGCACTAGACATGCGTTATTTAGGCATAAGTCATGTTTAGGAGCATAATTTGAGTATATCATAGAAGAGAAATATGCTTAGAATGTTAACATACACTTCCTGTGAAACTTTGAGCTTAATCGGGGACAATTTCAAAAATTGGACAAAAAGGGCATCTCGGGTGGACTCGGCCAAACTTGGCCGCAGGCGAAAATAAATTTTTTGAAAAATATTCATTTAAAATAATTTTAAGAACTTTGGCTAAAACAAAATTTCGAATTGAGGCATTTCGAGACGGGTTGTAGTGTAACGGGGTCCCGAGTTCATTAAGGGCAGAAGGGTCTTTTTGCCCTTTGCCCCTTTACTATAAATACAACCCCTTAGAGATAAAAATTCATTATTTGGTTTGAGAATACAGCAGCAATGCGTGCATGGGAGAATAGTGAAGAAAAACCTAAGGTTTTCCAAGTTTCAAGCTACCAAAACACATCTCTAGGCTAGGATTCTCATCAAACTTCCTTCTAGAAAGTTATTCCCCACATCAAGGGGTACATTCTCACCAATTGGTTCGGCGTCACAGCGAACACAACTCCCTAGGGTTGATAAAAAACCCTTTTAGATATGATATTTTGCTAAGTAAGGAATAGGGTTAAGTTTAGGAGTGTTTTATAAGTTGATTGAATGATTTATATGTTTAATTGTTGTTAGAAAGTCACTTAGGATGTAGTTGCTTTGAAAACATAGAGTTTGTTGTTTATGTACTTGTGTGTTCTATGTATTCTTTGGGAATTTGATAAAGTGATAAACATGAACCATGACTATATGTATAATTCATTGTATTCTAGCTTATGTTCATGTAGACAAAATCTTGTAGTTGAATAGTTATGATTATTCAATGTGTTGGTACTTTGTGTATTTTGTAATCTTTGAGAATTTGTCAAAATGATAAACATGTAACTTGAATATATGTTTGATTCATTACATTGTGGCTTATATTCACGTAGATAGATCTTTTGTTTTGGAAGATATAATTGTTTAAAGCATTGATGCTTTGTGAAATTATGTATTCTTTGAGAATTCATAAGATAGGTGGATATGTGACTTGAGTATATGTTGAAATGGATAGTATATAGCATATGTTCATGTAGAAAAAGTTTTGGGGTTTGGAAGTTATGATTTATTTTATGGATGATTCATGATTTAAGGTGTATGCCATGTATTTTATAAAATGCCTCATTGAAATAGCATAGAAAAATCAAGGCATATTGGCATATGGTGATTCTTTGAAAATATAATGTAGGTTGAGCACTTCGGTGCTATGCATTATGAGGGTGTAGATCCTGTTATGAAAAACCCAAAATCTGGTCAATTTCAGTACTCGCGGGCTGAGGGGAGGACCGTGAAGCGAGATATACTACAGTACTGGCAACTGACGGGGAAGAACCGTGAAGCGAGACATATGTTGGGCATAGAGTTTACATGGGTGTGTCACGCATATTACCATTGCATTGTATTAATGAATTGGAAGCATTTAGATTATAAATATACACTTGCACATGCCACGCCTTAACTTTGTTCTTTGCATTAGCGTTGTGTCATACCAGCAGTTGAGCTAACCCCTTGTGGGATATCATATTACAGATGAGACTCCCGGTAGTTGAAACTTGATGAAGTCTTAAAGAGCGGAGGAAAAATAGACCACGGAGGATATTTGACCCTTAGAGCATATTTTGAGTTATATAAGGGCATAAGCCCTAAACCATATGAAATGAACTTGTAGAAATTTCGTATGTTATAAAACAATGGGCAAGACCTTATATTTGTAATGAACATAAAGTTTGTAACATTTAAAGTTCAAGCACATGAGTACATATGATGGATTGTATATTTAAATGATGTATGTTTAATTTCTATGAAATTGTGGCCATTGAATGAGGATGGAATGTGTAAATCCTTATTTATATGAAGCATTATGAATATTAGGTAGTAAAAAGACTTAGAAAACAAAGGGGGCTATGTTAAAATTTTAGGAAATTAAAGAATTAGTTAGTTATGTAAAACACCCTTTAAATAGGTGGGAAGGTGTCAAAAAAGGGAGGTTAAAAACCTTGAAGAAATGGGCTAAAAATGGAGAAAAAGTAGCCTTCAAAACTTGGGAAAGAAATTTACAAAACCGAGAAAATCAGTTATAGTAAATATATTATTGCTACAGTGTTTCTATTGAACAGCCCCTCAGTCCTAGCCTGACAGCCCCCAGCCGCAGCCCCGCGCGCCCCACGCGCCCATACGCCATGCCACGCCCAAGCCCTACACGCGCGCATGCCTGCCCAGCGCCTAGCACCCCTCTTGACATTCAACTTTAGCCACCCTTTTAAGCTATGTTTGACCACATTTTTTAGCCATGTTTGGGCAGCCGTTTGAGCCATGTTTGGGCACCCTATTGGGCCATGTTTGGCCAATCTTTAGGCCATGTTTGGCCACCTTTTTGAGCCATGTTTGGCTACCCTATGAGGCCATGTTTGGCCACCCTATGAGGCCATGTTTGGCCACTCTCGTGGGCCATGTTTGGCCACTTCCTTATATCAATTTTGGGGGACATTTTGACCTATTCTTGGCCCATGCCTTAGGGCATTTGGGGCCCATTTGGGCCATTATTCCAAGACATTTTTAGAGATATTTTTAGGGCTATTTTGGGAGCCATTTTTTTAACATGACTTAAACTATTTTGAACATTAATTGGGTGGGATGTTTGAGTGACATTAGTAGACTATTTTGGTTAAGTCAAATAGCAAGTCTTCATTTCTAATTTTGGGGAAACATGGGGGAATGAATGCATAATCTACTAAATCCATTAAATTATCTTTTTTTCCTTTTCTTAATTCATCTCACTCACTCCTCGGGTTTGTAAAAATTTGGGGCATGACATTGTTATTGATGAACCTTAATAGATTCCTCTCTTCCTATTTGGATGACATATGTTGATTTATTCCTTTGTTACTCAAGAAATCCCCTAATCTCTTAAACATTGATGTTTGGTTATTATTGTGCTTTTGGGAAGACAATGTCATTGTGATTTGATTAAACCTATTGGATAATTAGATCATTGTATTATAATCCCTATGATTCATAATGCATTGGTATGCTCATTTGGTTATTTAGATACCTTTTCCATTTTATACTCATGCATCATTATGTTTAGACATAATGAGACATCTATTGAGTATTATGAAGATGGTTTGAAAATTTGGATGAGATATACATGGGATTCATGGGATTAGACGTCTTGTATGCAAAATGGAGTGTCTGTGAGATTGCGCATTGAATAGAATGTCTTTTGTGTGCTCATGAGCTTGATGAGATTAGCTTTACCTGGGGTTTTTCTTGTGTTTAGGATGGTGTCTCCCATTGAATTGTGAGCCATAAACCTGCGTGGGTGGTCGTATGTTTTCATCGGGTTAGTAGCCCGAAAAGCACTCAGGCTTACCAGGAGCCAAATAAGTTATGGGAATAAAATGTTGATTTGATATGAGTGAAAGTGAGCTTATGACGGATGAACTATTTAGACATTGAGAACTAATGAGATGTTCAGGGAATTGCACATAAGGTGATTGAATGGAATTATATGTTACCTATTTTTGGCACATATATATGACATTGCATGATATTTGCAATTATGAATTGTATATCAGTTGTTCATATTTTTTTCATTATAGGATTGCAATCAGAGTGGATAGGTGTAATCAATATGTTATGCTTTGAATACTTATTCGATGATTTTGCCTGGTTGGAATCAAATTAATTACATCTTATAAATTATTTGCATCCATGTTCTTAGACTAAGAACAGTTTATATCTTGTACATTATTGTAATGCGATAATCTTATTGGGAAATATGTGAGATTTGGGAATTGTATGCTTGTAAGTGCATCTTGGACCTTAAAAAATGTCCTCATCGGACTTGCATTCGCTTTTGCATCCTTGCTTACTTGTATGTGATTTTAGGAAATCCTACTGAGCGTTATGGCTCACCCTTGTTGTTCATAAGATTAGCAGGTGCACGGAAGTGGGATAGCAGTTACAGGATCTGGATGAAGCAACTCAAGATCATTGAGACTTTTGTATTTCATTTTATGTAATTACCTCATTCGTTGAAAAATGGGTGCATGTACCCTGATTTTTTCTCATTTGTATATATGTGTATTGGACACTTGTATAATTAAACAGTATTGTTAGAATGGACTCAAGTTAAGATTTAATTTATTATAAAGAACTTTCATAGTAGCTAAATTAGAAAAATCTCATTACGGGACTTGTACAATATGAACTAAAGGAAACAAAACTAACCCAATTGAAGCAAGAAATGAACTGGGGCCTATTTATAATAAAGAACTAGGATGGTTCCTTAGATTGACCTGCCGGTTTGGGTTCAATGACCCTTTAGTCACGGTACCCAAGTTTGGGTTCAATGACCCTTTATTTCAATAGCACACTTTTATTATAGCTTTCAAATACTTTTCTTTAAATTTGTTTGGGCTTTTGATATCTTCACTTTTATATATTCATGCCCTTTTTTTAAATTAATTTTCTTGTATACCTATCCTTTATGTTCATGAGGGAGAGTAATAACATTGAACATATCACACTTCATATAAACTAGAAATTTACTAAGGTTATTAATTTCAAACACTAGATTAATCATAAATTAGATACACAATAATTACATGTGTTTTGTATACCAACATTTAGATAATAGTTACAATATAATTATATAAAAGTATAAAAATATTTTACGTTTCTCCTTCAATCCATTTCCACCTTTCGAATTCTTTTAATCGTAAAAAGAAATTTATGATTAAACATAAAATTTAAAAATTATTATTAATATATAATTTTAAAGCAAGTCATATATCCCTCAAGAGATTCTATTAAACATATCTAGTAAAAAGACACTTTTATGTTAATCATCTTTTTTTAATCAAACAAATAGACCTTTATACGAGGTTTTGGTTGAATAGTACGGATTTAAATTTCTTTTCTTTCAAAACATCCCTTAAACAAGTTTTTTTATCAGGCTGAGAATAAGATATTATGTTTTAATTCTTAGTATTTATAGGTTCTCTCCATAAGTATTTGAGTTTCTAATTCGCACCATTTTGGATTTATGATCTAACTTTGTATCACCAACCTTTTCAGTCCGAGCTATCTTAGCTTCCTTTTTTTTCTTTTTTGATCAACAAAAAGAAAAAAAATTATTGATATAAAGATAATGTATAAGGCATATACACAAAGTACATCGAAAGAGCAAGATGCAGAGGGCTTCAGGATCCTAAAACTTGATCCCAACTAGGTTGACTCTAACAAACTAACGTTTCTAGTTTTGCATTCCTAGGCATTCCATCTATAGCTTTGATATACCACAAAAGGACAGACCTGTCCTAGCATGACACGTGTATATATAGAGCACCTACGCATATAAACCAATGAAAGCCCTCTAATCCAGAACAAACAAGCACACAGGGTTCAGAACTTCTCTGCTCGGAATATCGCAAGATCTCCAGTCTTCCCTCCAGAGCAAAAAATACGGGGCACGCACATAAAGGGATCCCGAGCTGATCACCGCCTTACATGCTCTTCCAACCTTGAAGAAAGGAAACAAAGTCCAACATGGTAACTGCTATTCCTGGCTATCATCAAATCCTTATCTTTGCAACTCCAAATCCTACTCAACTAAAGAAGTCCGCAGCCTATAAATAAAACCCTAAGGTGCATTTTTCAATTACGCTTAATCAATTTCTTTCAATTATAGTCTCTCTTTTATTTTTACTAACTTTATCAACGCAGCGGCTACCACCGGAGTCAACCCGGTAGCCCTCTAATCCCATTTTTTGAGTTCTTGACAAACGACGAAGAGAAGAAGCCCCACTGATCAGAAAGTGCAACATCAGTTTAGCACCGTCTATGGGCAACGAAAATTGTTTCTTGTTAACTTTTTTCTCCAATAGCGACAGCTCTTTTGTCTTTTACCTCTAAAAAGACAATGGCTCCCAATCTTCGTCTAAGAAAAATTTCTCAAAACCCCTGAAACCAGCCTCTTGTTGGAAAAGGAAGGAGGCAAACATCCAACCCCTTACAGCAACAACTTGATTGGATCCAACAGTAGTTCGATCAAATGCAAGAATAGCTCATCGCCATGTCCCAAGCCCTGGCGTCGTTGGCCTAGAATCAATAAAACAATCCCACTCATCCTCCTACCAACGTTGCTAATGGAGGGGCTCAGCCTCCTACCATCACCATAGGTGGAGGACTACCCAAATGAAGAGGTCCTCAACGTGCAGTCGGTACACCCCTATTGTACCACTCACATATGGGGTGATCCTCAACCATCGACCGCAGTAGAGAGAGAGATGCTTGCTTTTTATCCTGCGATCCATTATCAAAGTAGGACAAGGATCCCAACTCCGACAGCCTTGAGGGCCAATCCAGCGCCACCTGAGTTTGAGCCTCTACCGGCACCAGTCCCCCCAATCCAAAGAGGGCAACGTCCCCCTGCCACTACTAGAAAAAATCATCCCCTGCATATAGGGATTGAGGCTGTAGGACAAGGTCAACAACGGGACCTAAATCCACCACCATTTTTACCCAGAGTTCCTCAAAGGACAGAGGAAATAGCAGACTCCCTGGAACAAACCATCTTCGCCAAAGGGACCCACGCCCCTCCAGAGTAGGATGAGCTAGGAAAGTTGCTTAGGACGTTTGCCACGCCGTTCACTCCTGCCATAATGGTGGAAGAATGGTCAAAGAAATTTGTCGTCCCAAAGTTCACCCTTTATAATGGGTCCGAGGACCCCGAAGACCACCTCTCCCACTATCAGCACACAATGGCTTTACATGGGGCTACTAACACCTTCATGTGTCGAACCTTTGTAACCAGCCTCAAAGGTACTGCTCTGAAGTGGTTCCACAACCTCATTCAAGAGTTGATCACCAACTTCTACGAGATCAACAGGCAGTTTCTTGATCGATTCCTGACCAGCAGGAAGTTAAGAAAAAGGCTAGAATTCCTGCTAACTATAAAGCAGGCCAAGGGCGAGTCACTTCGGGATTATATCGCTCACTTCAATACCGAGCTCACAGAGATATCAGACTGCAAGCCTGAGGTTCCTAGTAGCAGCTCTCACCTCTGGTCTAGGGCCTGGGTGCTTTCAAGATTCTTTGACAAAGAATCCTCCCGTTGACATGGCAGCACTCATGGAACGGCCACAAAAGTATATAAACTTGGAGGCCACAAAGATATCTTCCACAAGGCCAAAGAGCAGGCTCAGAAGGATGATCATATCCAAAAAAGGGACTCAACTGCAACTAAGAAAGAGGGTCAAAAGTCCTGACAGAAGGGCGGCACCCAAAACCTAAAATAATCATAATTCTAGGAGATACTGGTACTTTCACCCCCCTGAATGCCTTCCTCCCTCACATACTTTAACAGCTACAAACCCGTGAGGATCTAAAGTGGCTAGAGCCACTAAAGAACAATCCCGATACTAGGGACCAAAACAAGTACTGTGATTTCCACAAAGATCACAGCCACACCACTGACGAATGCAGAGCCCTCAAGTAGGAAATTGAGCAACTCGTCAGATGAGAGTGGCTACAAGAGTTCATCCAATAAGACGAGAGGCAAAACCCCCATAATGACAGGCTGTAGCAGAGCAGGCAAGAGCAAAGGCCTGAATAGAGGGAAACTCAGAACGAGCAACCACACTAGAACAACCAAGTCATCTTCATCCTCCATACAGACAACTCGATGATAGGAATGTCCAACCATGCCAGAAAGTTATATACTACGGAGGCAAGGGCAGAACCTAACGTTCTCCAAATCTCTGCCGTTGAGAAGAGGCTGAAGCTAGTACCATAAATCCAGTTCTTAGAGCTAGATCTTACTGGGGTGCACTGTCCTCATAGTGACGCCCTCGTCATCTCACTCAAGATTACAAATTTTGAGATCGGGAGGGTCTTAGTGAACACGGGGAGTTCCACCAATGTGCTATTCTATGAGTTTCTCAAGCACATGAAGCTCAACCCCAGCGATATCAAAGCTACCACTACTATAATGGTGGGATTTGATGGGAACCTGAACACCCCGCTGGGCAAAATAGACCTTCTGACCACAGCCAAAAAAGGGGACGGACAAAAGACGTTGATCTCTGAACCCCTTCAACATCATCATCGGAAAACCTTGGCTTCATCAGATGGGAGTAGTCACCTCGACCCTTCATCAGTGCTTAAAGTGTATTAAAAACGACAAGGTCTATTCCATTAGGGGTAGCCAACCAACCGCCCGAGAGTGTCACGCTCTCGTGCTGAAGGAAAAAGCCCCCAAATAGCAATCACAGCATCCTCGTGAAGAAGGAAATCCTAATCCTTCCGACCTTCATGGGATAGAGGAGTGCCCCTCCAAAATTGACGAGCCACTGAGCCTTAGGGGAAGGGATAGCAAGGTCGAGCCAATAGAGGAACCTATCAAGGTGCACGTCAGCTCTAAAGGGGGAGGACGATATTTACAGATTGGCTCAGATCTTGTCCTGGCCCCTCTGGGCAACAAGAGATGGTTAAATTCCTGAAGAATAATATGTTGGTATTCACTTGGGAAACTAAGGATATGGAAGGGATCGACCCTAACCTTATCTCCCACAAGCTGATGACCAACCCAGATCACCCTCCTACAAGGCAAAAGATGAGGATATTCACCCCTGAGCGCCACAAGATTATCAATGATGAAGTCCAAAGGTTGCTAGATGCCAGAATGATAAAAGAGGTATTCTATTTGAAATGGCTCACCAACACAGTCCTTGCTAAAAAGAAGAATGGCAAGTGAATGGTTTGCGTTGACTACACAGACCTCAACAAAGCCCTTCCTAAAGATAGCTTTCCTCTTCCAAGTATTGATCAACTAGTGGACGCAACTGCAGGGCATGAACTCATGAGCTTCACAGATGCACTCTGGGTACAATCAGATCTGATACACCCCCCAGACCAAGAGAAAACAGCCTTCATATCTGAACGAGGTCTCTATTGTTATAGAGTGATGTCGTTTGGTCTAAAGAACGTTGGAGCCACGTATCAATGTCTGGTGAACAAAATGTTTAGCTCCCTAATTGGCTACACGATGGAGGTCTATATAGGTGACACACTAGTCAAGAGCTTATAGAAGAATGACCATATCCAACACCTGAGTCGAACATTTAACATCCTAAAGCAGTACAGGATGAAGTTGAATCCCTCAAAGTGTACCTTCAGGATCACCAAAGAGAAGTTCTTGGGTTTTCTGGTCTCTCAAAAGGGAATTGAGGCAGACCCCTCACAGATAAAAGCTCTAGTCGAACTAGAGTCACCAAAAACCAAGAAAGATGTTCAAGGCTTAAACAGAAAGATTATAGCTCTAAACCGATTCATCTCCAAGTCTACCGACCGATACCTTCCGTTCTTTAGAGCCTTAAGGGAGAGTACGGTCCTAGAATGGACCCCTGAATGTGAAAGAGCCTTTCAAGAATTAAAGCAATACTTGGCTTCCCCCGAGCTCCTTTTAAATCCAATCCAGGGAGAAAAGTTGCTCTAATATCTTGTAGTTTCAGAAAATGCCATCAGTTATGTACTCATCAGACAGGACAGAGGGATTCAAAGGATATATAAGCAAGGTGCTCTTAGACACTGAGACGAGATACTCTAAAATTGAGAAATTAGCCTACGCTCTAGTGATATCTGCTCGAAAACTCATACCTTACTTTCAGGCATATTCCATTGAGGTCCCTACCTCTTACCCTCTAAAATCAGTCTTACACAAGCCTAAAGTCTCAAGATGACCGGTCAAGTGGTCTGTGGAGTTGGGAGAATTTGACATATCTTACGTGCCTGTGGACCTCTATCAAAAGACAAGCATTGGTGAAATTTGTTGCAGAATTCACTCCAACGCTACATACCAAAGCACAAGCCAACATGGACATCGCGATATGGTAACTTTACACTGACAGGTCATCCACCGAAAGAGGATCAGGCATTGGCATAGAACTTCAGACCCCCGACGGATTCATAATTGAAAAAACAGTCAATTTGGGGTTCCGAGCTTCTAACAATGAAGCTAAGTACGAAGCTCTCATCCTTGGGATGAAGCTGGCACTAGAATGCGAAACCCAGAATCTCGAAGCATTCTCTGACTCCAAACTTATGGTAAGCCAAGTCTCGGGAGAATTCTCCACCAAGGATGACAGAATGATCCAATATTTAGAACTTGTGGGATCATTAAGGCTCTCTTTCCATAAGTTTACTATTTAGAAAATTGAAAGGAGCCAGAACTCCAGGGCCGATGCTCTGGTGAATATGGCCTCCCATCTCAAGTCAGAAAAAGATTCGACAGTAAAAGTCTCTTACCAACCAAAGCCAAACATCAAAGAAGTACAGTCCTTTCAGGTCTCAAAACAAACTCACAACTGGATGACTCCCATCATCTAGTACATAAAAGAAAGATTGCTTCCAAAAGATAAAAACTAGGCCCAAAGGATTCAAATCAGGGCAGCTCGGTACATAATCCTAAATAGGAAATTATATTAAAAATCCTACACACAGCCCCTCTTGCGGTGCCTATCTGCAAAGGAATCCCAATATGTCCTGGCCAAAATACATAAAGGGATCTACGGTAACCACAATGGTGGCAAAACTATAGCCCACCGAGCTCTGACTTAAGGCTACTACTGGCCTGGCATGCTAAAACAAGTCAAGGAATATGTCCAGAAATGCGACAAGTGCCAACGATTTGCTTTATATCAGCACCAACCCCATCATAAACTCATTCCTAGTGCCAACCTTTAGCCCTTCGCTCAATGGGGAATGGACATCATAAGGCCACTACCAAAAGCTCCTCAAAATAGAAGGTTCCTGCTGGTTGCCATTGATTACGTCTCCAAATGGGCAGAAGCCGAACCTCTAACTCACATCACAGAAGTAGAGGTAAAAAACTTCACATGAAAGAACATAGTCTACAGGTTTGGTATCCCCTACGTCATCATTTCAGACAATGGTACGCAGTTTGCCAGAAAGGTATTCGGGAAGTTCTGTGAAGACTTGCACATGAGTCACCACTTCTCCTTACCAGGGCATCCCCAAGCTAAAAGGCAAGCCGAGGTCACCAACCGCACAATTCTTGATGCCATAAAGAAGAGGTTGGAAGAAGCCAAGGGAAAATGGGTCAAGGAACTCCCTAAAATGCCCTGGGCCTACCGTACCACTAGAAGAACACTGACTGTAAAGACACCGTTCTCACTTGCATACGGTACTGAGGCGGTCGTTCCTATTGAAATTGGCATGCCAACCTTGAGAATGGATGCCTTTAACCAAGAAACCAATGACCATTATCTAGTAAAAAATCTAGATCTGCTTGAGGAGAAACGGGCGAAAACCCGAATCAAGACTAAAGCATACCAACAAAGAATGGCCAAAAGCTTCAGTCAAGGGCTAAGACCTATCATTTTCCAAGTCGGGGACTTCATATTAAGAAGAGTGTTCCCAAATACCAAAAATCCCACCATAAGAAAGCTCTCCTCTAATTAGGAAGGGCCCTACAAGATAACCAAAATAGTCAGGCCCATAACTTATTGGTTAGAAGATGTAACTGGGAAGCCTGTGCCTAGGCCCTGCATGTTGAGCACTTACAAAAATATTATCAATAAAAGAGTTCATTTTCCACTTCTAAGTGCCCTTATCTTAATGTATAGACCCCTAAAAACCTTACAACCATTGTAAGTGTTACAGGTCTGGTCCATCTTCACCACTCATAACCATTGTAAGTTATGAAGACTTTGGTTTAATTTCAAGTTTTAAAGATTTATGCTTATGAGTGGTGAAGATCTTAGTTCAATTACGACTCATGAAGATTTTGCTTGATTTAATTACAAGTGATGAAGATCTTGATTCAATTACCAATTTCAAAGATCTATGCTTGATTTGATTACAAGTAGTGAAGATCTTGATTTCATTACAAAGGTTTGTGCTTGATTTGATTACAAAAAGGGAAGATATAAAGCCTAAAGCTTGGTTAAATTATAACTTTCTAATATCTATGCTTGATTAAATTACAAGTTAAGGAGATTTACAGCTTAAAGCCTGATTCATTTTCAAGTCTAGAAGATTCTTGTTTGATTTAATTACAAGTTATGAGGGTCTAAAACTTAAAGTTTTTTTCAATTACAAAGCTTTGAAGATCTGAACTCAAGACTTGATTAAAGTGCTTAAGTGTGAAACTTGATTTCATTACAAGTGTTAAGGCTCGGTACATCATGACTCACAGTATGTCAGCATCTAAAAATCCTACAAGTATGGCTATTCTGACTATTCTGTTGATAAACTACATAAATGCTTTGAAACTAAAAAGCGGCACATAGAGTTCTAAAGAAGTCAATTTCATTCATAAATTAGCCCAAATTTGGGAAAATTACAAGGAAGAAGTAAAACAAAATACAAAAAGTTCCTAGTCTACTGTTGGTTCAGGAGCCTCTAGAGTGTCAGCAATGAAGAAGAGTTCTGAATCTTCATCCTGCACCATATCAAAATCACTTTCTTCTTCCTCTTCTTTATTCTCTTCAAACTCAACGCACCATATCCAGATCACTCTCTTTGTTCTGGTGCGTCAGCCGAAGAAAGGTCAAGAACCGCTTCCTCATCATCGTCATCATGTACCCTAATCTCACCAGGAGAGACTTCAATGTCGTCAATCCCAGCTAGATCAAAGTCAGGGTACTTCTTGAGAAGCTTAGCTCTAAAGGTGCGGTAGCCGTGCTCGATCAACTCTTCACCCATGCCCTTGACCTCAGCCTTTATATCAGCTTCAATTTGAGCTCTAAAAAAATCAACAGTGTCTTAGACTTCCTTGAGGGAGGCAGACTAGAAGTCTTCAAACCTCTTTTGGAGGTCTTCCAACTTCAGAACAAAGGCATCCCTTTCAGACTCCAAGATAGAATAGGAGTTGGCGGCTTCTTTCAGCTTCTCCTCGACTGCAGAGGCAGTAGACTAGGCCGTCCCCAACAGCAGCCTAGCCTCATCAAGCTCTGATTGAAGATTATCAATCAACTCTAAATCAACTGAAGAATCCATTATGGTAGCAAGGTCGTGCGCCGTGTATGGTCTGAAGACAATAAATAGGCAAACAGTTAGAACAGATGATACAACAGAAAAAGATAGCAAAAAAGAGAGTAACGAAATAAGATGAGCTCTGAGCTTACCTTCAGTTGGAAGGACAACAGGTCTTTGGCAATCTTCTGCACCTTTAGACCTTTAAATTTGCTTACGCCTGCAACCCAAGACTCATCAAAGGCCTTCTTCACGGCTAAAAAGCTAGAGTCATCAGGCACAGTAGCAGCGACAGATTTCCTTTTCCCCCTCTTCTTTATGGGGACTGCAGGGGCAGGGGAAAATGTAGGCTCAGGAACAAGAGACTCCCTCATATCTTCAGACACTGTTTGGTCTGGAGAGTTAGAGAGGAGCCTCCTCCTCTTCACTTGGAAGGGTGGCTCGGCTAGGGAAGAAGTCCCCCCCACTGTCTTCTTCTTTTTCCCTAGTGCCTAGCCGGACATCACGGACTTCTTCAGTTTTTAGCTCTACCTTTTACTAGCCCGGCCTCCATCAAGTTTTGGGATGAAAGGACGATGTTGTCCGCACGGTTACTAGTCTGAAGTAGTCTTCGGTACTTCCCCTAAAGGTCAACAGTGAAGATAGACCTCTTCTAAGCCCTCTTGTCTACACAAAAGACACAAAATGCAGGTCAAACAGTGAATAAAGTAAAATGAAACAAAAATAAAGGTTAAAATACTTAAAAGGGGATCTCACCCTTGATCCCAGTACTCTAAGGAAAAGTTGAGGTCTGGCCCTCGTAGTCTTCAAGCTCTCATCCTCCTCCTACGAAGAAGTATCACTTCTTCCAAGTGTTACTAGAAATGGGTACTAAGGAGAGGGGTCGAAACCCCTTGTCGAATGACATGTAAAACATGCCCTCCGGCCTCAAAAACTTCAGATCCATATTACTCCGGATCAATGGAAGTTCTACTTGACACCATTCATATGTCTTAAAACTATGAAATCTAGCAAATGTCTCCAACTATTGATGTTGAGGTCAGCAGGACATATGTTAAACCATTTGAATAAATTCCTAATTAGGGGATGGAGAGGAAACCTAAGTCCAATCTCGAACCACTCGAGATAAACAAAAATTTCACCTCAATCAATGTCGGATGGGTGATCCAACAGTCCAAGAGCCCTACAAGTCACGTTTTGGGAGAAGTCGAAAGCAGCTCTCATAGCACCTAACATAACCTAAGTGATGGCGTTTTCTCCCTCCTCCCTTTGGGAAGGCCTGCCCAAGGTCTCCCCTGCTACATTCCTAGCTTCAATGAAAGCTTCTACAATCCTAAGTTCAAGACTAGGGGAGGGATACTCAACTATTCTATTTTCTGAGTCCCCGGAGGAACTGCTACCTATAATCTGGATTTCTGATGGCACAGTCGTCTCAGAAGAGCTTTCTGTGCCATAGCCTATGCTTGACAAGGCGTCTGAGGTTGACATTATGAAATAAAAGGGGAAGAAAATAAGAAGAGTAGAAGAAGGAAAGACGATAAAGAATGAACCAAACCTGGCCGAAACTTTATCGAAGAGAGAAGGCTTCTCACAGCGACGATCTTCTCACTCTGTTTCTCTCAATATGTGGCGAATTACTTAAAGCAATGGAAATAATGAAGAAAAAAGGGCGCACATACTTTCGTTCTCCTTTTATAAGAGGATGAAAGTGATAAGGTCCCATGATTCCGAACTGTCGTGGCGGTTAAGGAAATGATGGCCTCGAAAGTCTAATTGATGGCTGACGCAATAAATGTTATATCAACAGCTGTCGCAGAAGTTGAAGCGGCACATTCGTAATTATGGCACATGACTCTTCAGAAACCCTCAACCTCAGTTACGCAATTCACTAGATTGAGGCTCGGGGGGGAGTAGCTAATATACCACAAAAGGACAGACTTGTCCGAGCATGACAGATGTATATACAAAGCACCTACGCATACAGACCAAGGAAAGCCCTCCAATCCAGAACAAACGAGCACACAGGGTTCAGAACCTCTCTACTTAGAATATCACAAGATCTCTAGTCTTCCCTCCAGAGTAGGAAATACAAGGCACGCACATAAAAGAGTCCCGAGCTGATCACCACCTTACATGTCCTTCCAACCTTGAAGAAAGGAAACAGAGTCCAACAAGGTAACTACTATTCTCAGATATCATCAAATTCCTATCTTTACGACTCCAAATCCTAATCAACTTAGGAAGTTCGTAGCCTATAAATAAAACCCTAAGGTACGCTTTTCAATTACGCTCAATCAATTTCTTTCAATTCCAGTCTCTCTTTTGTTTTTACTAACTTTATTATCGGAGCAGCTACCACCGGAGCCAACCCGGTGGCCCTCTAATCCCTCTTTTTGAGTTCTTGACAGACGACGAAGAGCGGAAGCTCCACTGATCAGAAAGTGCAACATCAAGCTTCATTCCAATTAAAATCTAAAGTCTTGATTTTATTACTCAACTCCTTAATTTTTCTAAGAAATGCTCTCTTTGAACATTAGAATTATTATTCTTATTATTAATGAAACTAAGACTTCTTAGTTTATAGCATTTAGGTCGAATATATCCTTTTATCCTATGGGTTTGACAAATAAAAATGAATTTTCATTATGGTTTCCACCACTGAAAACAATAGATCTAATATAATATTTTTTACCATGAAGATGACAAGTTGGTACAAATTTTTCACCGTGAGTAGAGTTATTTAAAGTTTTGGAGCTAGACTTTACATTATTTTGACTAGTAGTTTCCTTAGTATTTTTAGGCTTAATAGGAGTATTCTTTTCTAAAGATTTAGACTTCTCAATAATTCCTAAACCTATTTTATCATTGACAGGTGTAAAATTTTCAAGTATTCCATCTAACTTCATAGAATCTTTATTTGAATTTTGAATAGTTTCATTAGCCTTATGTAAATCACTTTGACGAGTTTTTACTTTATCTTCTATTAAATTTTTTATCATTGATGCTTTTATGAAACTTATTCTCTAATATTTTATACATGTCTTCTAAATTAGATTTTTCACTAATCAAGATACTCACTTGATTATTAAAATCTTCCAAACTAGATTTAATGGAGTACTTATCTTGTTATAATTCATTCACTTTGACAATTAATTTTTTATTAAATTTTTTCTATCTAACACAAATCACATATTTATAAAGTTCTTAATCATGCACAACATTGTTTGTTTGCGATCACTTTGTTCCATAGTAGATTATGAACTCATAGAATCCATTCCTAATGATAATAAAAATTTTAAATCCCTCCTAATAAGAATTTTAACAATAAAATTTTACCTGCTATGATACCAATTGTGAAATATGCAAATTTTAGGTTGATATAAAAACTAGTGATATAATTATCTACAAAAAGTGTGAAAAAAATTATATCAAATTTTAATTAAATAACCTTTAAATTTAATTAATAAAACAATATAGATTAAATAAACTTATTTATCTCAATGATGAATTACTATCAAAAAAAATACTCTTATAGATTACTAAGATTATGAATCCATGCATATAGCAAGTCAACTATAGTAATAATCAAACAGATAAATACAACTAAATAAGACACAAATACTTTATGTGCGAAACCCTCATTAGAAAGAAAACCCACTAGGTGCAAAAGATTATACTAATCAACAAAGAACACAACACAACTCTATAAAAAGAAATTCCTAAATAACTAAAATGTCACTACCCTATAGATTCTCGCTTAGCTCGCTATATGCCTTTATATATACTGCCTAACATTAGCTGTATAGATTTTACCACAAGGTATTGACCAACCTTGCAATAAGAATTGACTATTTATTAAAAGGTTGAAGCTAAATATTTCTCAATTGGGCATTGTGTTTCAAGAGGCTAGCATTCCTTATGTGAGACACTGTAAAGTCCTATTTAGATAAAATAATAATAATAATAATAACCCATTCCAATTCGGAAAAGGGATCACGCAACCAAACAAAGGGTGTGAAATATGACACGCATTTGAATAGTAACGCCTTTCTCATTTGGACGACACTCTATGCCATTCAGACAGTTAAGCTACTAGAAAAATTTACAATATTAGAACACCACCACCATTTGAATGATTAAGTCACACATTTGGATAATTAGCATGTTATTTTTTTGATTCATTATGAAAACTACTAAAATAAGTTTAGAATAATATTCCATCAATTTCCATAGGTAAAATATGACATTTATTCAAAACTAAATTTTACCTAAGGTCATTATAAATTGTTAAAACCTAATTCCAAACTAATACAATTATAAATTGTTAAAACCTAATTCCAAACTAATACAATCCTAAGGTTAAGTGCCTAAAGTGTAATGCATGGAAACATTACCTTGAATTGCACATTCTTTTAGACTCTTCTATTCTTACGTGACTTGTTGAGTATTTAACTTTGAGACTACTGATATCCACATGACTCGACAACTATTGGTTTAAAGAATTACAACTTTTAGAAAATAAGTACTAACAAAAAATTATAAGATCTTTCCTAAAACTGTCTACTTCCTATAATAACTACTCTATTACTACTTTGAAATGAGAAGTAAGGTATCTAGACTACAATGGATTAGACCTAGGGGATGAATAGATCTATTTGTTCAATTCTTGCAAAATCTACCAATTTCACTTTTAGTGATTATGGTTTGAGTTTATTAGTGCAAAATCTTAATGTTTTCATGTATGTAATAGCAATATGTGAAAATAAGAAATAGAAAATAAGCAATCACACAAATAAATAAAAACCAAGATTTTTTTTCGTGGCAAACCCTAGAATGGAAAAACAACAAGACTTAGTCCAAATATGCACAAATCTAATGTGAAGAATTTGAAAAATACAAACTCAGCTGGACTTGCAAACTAACTTGACCCCTCAAGCTTTATAGACAATGATACACATTTGCCTTGACTTGTATCCTCAAGCATTCTTCAAAGCTCCGTCCTCAAATCCTCAAACAACGTCACAACTCGAATCCACAAAGTCTTAGTGTCTACCGATCACACAAGTTAAACCCCTTCAATAAGTACTCACGACGGTTTGAACGTATGATATGATAAAAGTTGAGTTTAATAGTAAGAGGCCATGATTTTCTAGGTGTTAATTGATTTTAAAAATTCGTTCTCACATTTTGAAACCTATAAATATGTCTCTCAAGTTTGTGTAAAAAGCTTCTCTTTCAAACTCCAAAAAAATGTCAAGTCTCCAATTTATAAGAAATAGGAATTATAATCAAAATGGGATACAGTCCTGACACTTGTTTGAATGAGGATGAGATTCGTTCGAACTAACAAATGATTCATTCGAACCAACAAATGATTCGTTCAAACGACAATCCCATATGGTATCGAATGAAGCTCTCTGGTTTTCAAAACATTGAACTTATATTTGAGAGTCGTTCGAATGACCAAGTCACGACCTATCCTAGAGATAGATTGAATAAAAATATTTTGATATGCCTTGACTTGGTTCAAACCACCAATGTCACACGCATCCCACGAGGTCACTGACATCACCCTCGTTTGAACCAACAAGCCACGAGGCATGTGAACTTCTTTTGAACGTCCTCATGCCTCATTCAAACAACCTTGACTGTTTTTTATATTTTCAAAAGAAAATAATTTTAACCTTTTGAAAAAAAAATACCAATCAAGATACCTAGTTCAATGGTTTCTAAGTCTAACTTACCATACCAAACTTATTAATCGGCCTTCACTTGTTCTTTATTAACTAATGTACAAGGCTTGAGTATATATAGACTCTCAAGTAGTTTTTTTGCAGGAAGACTCTACAGTACATGTTTTGTCACACAAAATATGCCAACATACATATAAATAGACTCTCAAAACTAACACAAATTCTTTTACACAACCACATGGATTTCTTGGGACTTACAATGTCATCCGCAGTAAAGGAAACCCGACCCCTAAAGGAAACCTTCCTTTCTACACATCTTTTCACAATAGAAGTCCGCATTGTTCAGTCTTTTATAAAAATTATTGGAGGCCCTTAGAATGCACCACATCATAACCCTCACCTACCGACCTCTTTCCTTTTATTCTTACAATAACTTTGATTTAATTCAATTAATGTTGTAACAGTCGTTTCTTCATTTGGATGATTTCATCCTCCACGGTTAGTTTACTCCAACATCTCATATCAATGCAAATTTGCTTTTAAAAGGTAAGCACATTGCTGATTACCAGAAAATGTATTATTCTGAATTTAAAGTCCTAAAGAATAAAGATTAAGTGATACTCTCTGAAATAGACTACATATTAGAAAACTAGTAATGGATGTTCATGATTTCCATCTTAGTGAGTTGTGACATGAGTTCAACATTGATAATTGATATACCACAAAGTGACAGACCAGTCTCCATGTGACACGTGTGACTACAAACCAGTTAAAGCTCGGCCATCCAGAACAGACTCAGACAATCAGCCATCCAGAGCAAACTTAGACACTTAGCCTCCAGAGCTCACAGGACCGAGCACAAGGCCTTCAGAGCATCCCTCAGGATTCAGAGCTCATCACCACCTTCGATACCCTACCAAGCTAAGGATAAGAAAGCAGTCTTCAATAAGGAAACTGTCACTCACGGATATCCCTCAAACGCAGTATCCAACATGATAACTGTCATTCTCTCGTGGTCAAATCCTTATATTCATAGCTCCAAATCCTAATCAACTAAGGGAATCTCAAGCCTATAAATAAAACCCTACGGTACGCTATTATTTTGATGTTCATTCTTTGGTTTACAATTACAATCTTTCAATTTAGTTTTATTGACTTAAGCATCGGAACGGCTACCGCCGGAGCCAACCCGATGGCCCTTTGATCTTTCTTTTTGAGTGTTTCTCAAGTAACGGAGTTTGGAGCCCCTATTGACCAAAAAGTGCAGCATCAATAATGAATTAGATTCTAAATATAGAACAAATACATGCAAGGATAATGAGACTACACTACAAAATGACAAATTTTATAGCTAAGGCATGACATAAATGACTACGCGAGTCACAGCTGCCACGGCCTGTCATTTCCCACGAGAAGCACAAAAAAAAAAAAAAGAGAAAGAGTACTTATTTGTTTTGACCGTCTCATCAGTGATAATCTAAGATTATCATTGTGATTTCCTACTCTTGTTTGAACTTTATAAGAGATGATAACTAGCTAGGATCTCAAATAAGTATATTACTGCTGGGTAAAAACAGATCAATACCATATGGAGAAATGGGTTATACTCATCTTGAGCAACAGGGTTCAGAAAAAAATATGCAATATGTTTTTGGAGATTAACCTTGCACTGTATGTTTCTATGGTTATGCAGTCCTGTGTTTTTGTGTGTGTATGTAGTATACATACATATTTAACTGGAGAATACACCATCTGGGCTAAGAAGACAACTTGAACTTTATTAAAATAATATGTGAAAAACCAAATTACAAATTAGGGAATGCACTATTACAAGTGTGATACCAGAAAATTTGATAAAAGTAACATTTCACCAACAAAATAATGATACAAAATGGAAACTCAAAATACACAAACAACAAACAACTTCATCATAAAAATAAACAGATCGCACCATTACTGTTCAAGTGTTCATGACTCACAAGTCTAAATATTTCAACAAGCTTTATGGAGTCATCAAACCAAAAACTTACCCCAAAATCATTATTGCAACATAAATAAACTGCTAAAGAGAGTGTAATTATCGATCACGCCGAGCAACCATGGAAGACATGGGCGAGTAGTACCGGCCGGAAACAGTGTTAGATCGTCGGAGAAAGAAGCCCGAAAACCGGGTCACCGAATTCAGAATTGAAACCAAGTCCATTAACAAGAATGCAAGTTCTTGAAATATGCTTGCACTTTTTCTTAGGGCCACAGTCATCAGTATGGAGATTGCATCTTCAAATCTAGCCATTTTGTTTTTCAACTTAAATCTTCTTCTGTGTTGTTCTCGGCATTACAAGAACCATAGATATGTTTAGTAATTTTACGTTATTCTTGTTATTATATGATTATAAACATGTCATGGTAAACTGTGTAATTACAAAAATGTCCTCTGGATTAGTTAATAATCACAAGTAATTGAATCATCTCAATGCATATGATCAACTGCCATAGTTATTGTTCTTTATATACCTTATTTATTATGTCACTTCAGTGAAAGTTAGAAGATGAAAATATGTGTTTAAATTTTAAAATGTGGACTCATAAAAGTTTTAAAAAAATTATTGAATTTTTTAAATCTGAAAATAGTAGTCGTTTTGTCGCATTACATTTATAAATAAAAATAATTATAATTTACCACCATTGCATTGACATGCTTTGTAATAATTAATTAATTTAATAGACATTGTGTGTATATATATACTTTCATTTTGAAGATAAGATTGCATAAATCCAGAATACAAAACCTTCAAATAAGATTTAAAAATGAAAACTAATCCACGGCTCTTATAAGGTTGGAAGAGTGAAGGACGTTTGGTTGTTAATTGGTTGGAAGTTGGGGGGTAAGGTTGGAAGCAGGTCACAATTGTCAGAGTTTGGTGTGTAATGAGGACATGATGGACTCATCCTTAGGTGGGCGGTGCCTTGGTAAACCGTCCCTACATGTTATTACGTGGACCTCATGCCAATATATGTCGACATGCCCATTCATATTTTGGGTCGGGTTGACGTGCTCATCCGGAGGCAATCAGTGCTTGTACCTAGTCCATTCAATGAATCTCAACTCAATCCAATATACTCAGCAAAAATTAGAATTAAGAAAAAAAATGTTTATTACGTGGCAATGTCTTATTGGTTATGTATCAAATATTTATCAACACATTTGGACCATTACTGTTGTAGACCAAGTTGCGAAAATCTTTGAAAAATAATAGAAATGTTCTCTAAGTCACATTTCATAAAAAAAAAAAAAGTATTAGTGGACTCAGAGTTGATCAGTCATATTTTTTAGAACGGAGACCCTATCTTGACTCAAAACGACAAGACGATCAATACTCATCGCTCCGCCGTAACCGAAGTTGACACGAGGCGAAATGATTTCGTTTAGACCTCTAATTTAACTTTTTTTGTTATTTATAGTAATTTTTCATTTCGTAATTACTTTATTTAGGAAAGTCTGAATTAACTTCTACTTGCGGCTATAGTTTTCTAGTATGATAAGATTTTTAGTTTTCTAAAAAGCCTCAATTTTTATTAATTTTGAATTTTTCTTCTTTTCATAATTATTATAATTTCCTAATTGTAATAGAATTAGTATAAAAAATTAGTAGATTCCTATTTAAATTAGTAGTAGTCTTAACCTATATATATCATGTAATTTGATCTTTATTATTTAGATTATCAATAATATATTTCTATTTAGAAATTTGAGATTTGTTATCTTTGGATGAGGAGTCCTCTGTGTTCAATAAGGAATTCAACGTGCTTAACTCTCCTTCACGTTCCGCACTGCATTAGTTGGTATTAGAATGAGGATTTGTCTGACTCAATAGCAAATGACGAAGTCGAGAACCCAAATCCCATTGACATTCGTCATGGGATGGAAGATTTACGGGCAACAATTGGCGACCATGAATAACAGTTAACACAGATCAATAATCAGCTCGATGTTATGTAACAGACGCTCATACGGCTTAATTTTAATACCCCTAAAGACCCTCCAGTCAACAGGAATCGCGCTGGAAGATTTTCCTGAGGTCATCCTGAAGACAGGACTATACCAGGTCAGCATCCCTAAAGGCAGCCTGCCTATGGAAACGAATCAGGTTCAGACAATGAGGAGAACTACGAGGTTCATAGGTCTACCAGACAAAACCGAGATTTTGAGGATTATCAGATGGAGGCTGACATTGCTACCTTTAATGAAAATCTTAACATTGAAGATTTTCTCGACTAGATTTCTGAGGCTGGTCGATTTCTAAACATGATGGAGCTTCCCGACGACAAGATGGTCAAGCTTGTTGCGTTTAAACTGAAGGGTAGCGCAACAGTTTAGTCAGACCAATTGTAACGAAATCAACAGAGACAAGCCAAGCAACGAGTTCGAGTTTGGAGGAAGATGAAGCAATACATGATGGGAAGATTTCTCCCTCCAGATTTTGAACAGTGCCTATTTCAAGTATACCAGAATTACACCCAAGACAATCGATTAGTTTTTTATTATCCAACAAACTTTAGCTGATTGTTTGTGTCATGCCCCGAATTTTCATAAACCCGAGGTGTAAATGAGAATGATAAAATAAAATAATTAAATTAATATGTATGTTTTTAATTGATTTTTACTTGTTAATCTCCAAGATCATGTCTTATAATGGCTTAAAGTGTAGGCTAAACATAGCTTAGGTGCTTTCATAACCCAACTTCAAGGTGGTGACCAAGCATGGTCCAAGTGGTTGCTTAGCATAACTTAAAATGATGACAAAGTATGGTCAAGGTTGGTGGCCCAATATGGCCTAAGTAAAGGTCAAATATTTTCTTAAATAGTAACCAAACATGATCCCAAAGGGTGGCCAAACATGGCCCAAAAGAGCGGCCAAATATGGCCCAAAAGAGTGGCCAAACATGGCCTAAGGATTAGCCAACATGGCTTGGTATATAGCCAAAAGTGGCCTAAAAGGGGCTCCAAAAGGTGGTGTCAAACATAGGAGGGAATGGCATTAAAATAGCCTTGGAAGATATGCCATGACATGCCCATGGCATGTAAGTGGCTGTAGGCGTACAGGGGTAGGCGTGGCAGGTGCGCAGCGCACGCGGAGGAAGGTGTAAAGCGCGCAGCAGGCGCGCAGGCTGGGCTACTACAGGCTGGTTGTTGGGCTGTTCCTGTAGCTACAATGTATTTATTGCAACCTATTTTCTTCCTTTTCTGAATTTTTTTCCAAAGTGCTGCAAGCTAATTTTTTCAACTTTTTACTTATTTCCTCAAGGTTTTTAACCCCCACTTTTTGGCACTTTTCCTATTTATATATGGGCATTGTACACACCTAACAACTCTTTTTAATTCAAAATATTTTGACATGGTCTCCTTTGTTTTCTAAGCATTTCCCACCTAATATTTTGCAACAAACTCCATCACTCTTAAACTAACTACCAACTACATCCTCCTACTCAACTAAGTCATTTATACATAATTTAAAACATACATCCATCATATATATATATATATATATATATATATGTATGTATATATATATATATATATTTATATGGGTATACTTGAAGCTTAAGTGTCACGAGCTCCATGCTCACTACAAATTTAGAATCTTGCCCATTATTTTAATGCTATACAAAATTTTACAAGTTAATACATATGTCTTAGGACTTATGCCCTCATACAACCAAAAATATGTTTCAATGGCCAAATATCCCAACTTTCATTCCATACTCCCAAGGCATGCCAAAAGAGTCACCTAGGTTTCTCCAAGCCTTATGTTTTCCTCGTTCTCACCTGAAATCATTTCCCGTATAGGGTGAGCACGACGGCCTAGTATGGCATAATGCTAATATAAAGAACAAAGGTAAGGCGTGGCATGTGCAAAGTGAACTTTTATGAGCTATAATCTTTCCAATTCCTTAATGCAATGCAATGGCAATATGCATGACACACACACGCAACTCTATGCCCAACACATGTCTCAATTCATGATCCTTCCCCATTGGATTTGCGAGTACTACTTAGATGTCTCGTTTCACGGGCGCACTCCCGTTGGATTAGCGAGTACCAATCATTAGCCAGATTTTGGGTTTTTCACCACAGGATTTACACCCTCATAATGCATAGCATCGAAGTGCTCAACACACGCCATGTTTTCAAATATTCACGTATGCCAAGATGCCTTGATTTTTTTATGCAATTTCAATGAGGCATTTATCAAATCCGTGGAGTATGCCTTAAATAATGCATCATACATATAGTAAAGTATAACTTTTAAACTACAAAACTTTATCTACATGAACATAGCATACAATTCAATCAATTACACATATAATCATGTTACATGTTCACAACCTTACCAAATTCTCAAAGATTACACAAGTAAACAAAATATCAATACATTGAGCAAACCATAACTTTCAAACTACAAGATTTTGTCTACATGAACATAAGTTAGAATGCAATGAATTATACATATATTCATGTTACATGTTTATCACTTCACCAAATTCTCAAAAAATACATGAATACACAAGATACCAACCCTAGATTTTTAAAGTAACTATATGTTTGGTGATTTTTTTCTAACAACAAGTAAGCATGTAAGTCATACAATTAACATATAAAAACATTCCTAACATAACTCTATTCTTTACTTAGCAAAATATCACAACTAGAAGGGTTTTTCTCAACCCTAGGAAGTTGTGTTCACTTCAACGTCGAACCAATCAGTAGGATTGTAGCACTTGTGGTGGGGAACAACTTCCTAGAAGGAAGCCTTGTGAAATTCCAAAGCTAGAGATGAGTTTTGGAATGTAGAAAATTGAAAAACCTCAGTTTTTTTTCATGATTTCTCTCCAAGCACAACTTGCAGTAAATTCTCCAGCATTTTCTGAAGATTTAAGATCCCAAGGGCCATATTTTTAGTAAAAGGGTCAAGGGGTGAAAAGAATCTTTTGTCCTTAATAAGCTGCGGGACCCCGCTACACTACAACCCATCCCGAAAGGCCTCAATTCGATATTTTGCTTTAACCAAAGGTATTAAAATTATTTCAAATGATATTTTTTCAAAAAATTTATTTTCGCATGTTGGCGGATGCGGCCGGGTCCACCCGGGATGCCTTTTTGGTCCATTTTTCAACCTATCTCCAATTAGGCTCAAATTCTCATAGGAGGTGTATTTTAACATTCTAAGCATGTTTCCCTTCTATGTTATACTCAAATTATGCCTCTAAATATTAACTTATAGTTTAAATGATGCATGTATAGTGCCCTAACGACAAATAGTGCAAGGAATAGTATCCTATCCGACAAAAATGAAAAATTTATCCTAATTTGTCAAGTCTTTACAGTCTGTTCGCAATAATTTGGCTGAAAACAGAAGGGCAGAAGTGGCACTGATATTTGAGTAGACTTAAGCCCTCAATCCAGTGACAAAATTGGATTGCAGGTTTTGTGGATGGTTGATGAGGCTAATAACATAGGCGCTAAAGGTAGAATTGTTAGAAAATAAGAGAAGGGCTGAAAGTTCTAGTGCTAGTAGCCTTTTTGCAGAAATTTTCCTGAATCCTTGTATATAGCGAAGTGATAAAAGAAAAGGCTACTCAAAAAGCAACAGTTCGGTCTCATGTTCAACTTATTCAGATCAAATCACAAGGCACAAGTCATTTAGAGGGCAGTAGCAACAAAGGCCCTCCGAAGAAGCCAGCACCCATTATGAATACAAATCCCTATGCCAAGCTTACACCTGGTAAGTGTTCTCATTGTAGTAAACCTAGGCATCACTCTAATAGCTGTCCAAATCGATAGCCTGTTAATTATGTTGAGAACGATGATGTTGTTGAAGAGGTAGACAAAGAGGAACCTGCTAGAGAAGATGATTTTTATGAAGGACTAGAATTCGCAGAAGAAGATAAAGAATGAGTAAACTGTGTGGTGCAGTGGTTGTTGTATGCACTAAAGCAAAAAGACACAAGTCAACACTACAACATCTTTCGATCTTGTTGTACTGTTAATCAAAAGGTCTATAATTTAATTATTGACAGTAGAAGTTGCGAGAACTTTGTGGCTAAGAAGCTAGTGGATCACATGAAGATGCCAACAGAAAAGCATCATTTTCCTTACATAATTGGTTAGATTAAAAAGGGACCTATGGTAAAGGTAACAGAAATCTATCAGTGTTCCTATTTCCTATTGATAAACATTATCATGATAAAGTAATTTGTGATGTAGTTGATATGGATACTAGTCATGTGTTGTTGGGTAGGCCATGGCGGTATGATGTTGATATTACTTATAAGGGTCAAGATAATGTTTATATGTTTACATATGGAGCACATAAAATTTCTATGACTCCTTCAAAATTTGATTTTGAGACTAACAGTTCTAAAGAAGAAGGACAGTCTGTGTTAGTTTTATCCAAGTTTGAAGCCTGAATTCGAGGCTGAAGCTAATGGAGCCGTCAGGAGGTTTACTGCTTTAGTGGTTAAAGCTTTTGGTGATAGAGGATCCAAAAGCAGATTCAACAATGGTTGTGCTAGAAAAATTGCTAGCCATCGTTGGAAGAATTCGGCGAATTAGTTTCTGAGGATCTGCCCAATTGCTTACCTCCTATGAGAGATATTCAGCACCACATTGATCTAGTACTTGGTGCAAGCTTTCCAAATCTGGCTCATTACAAAATGAGTCCAAAGGAGAATGAGATTGTAAGAGAGAAAGTAGAGGACTTACTAGAAAAGGGGTTTGTTCAAGAAAGTATGAGTCCTTGTGTAGTCCCAAGCCCTATTGGTGTCAAAGAATGATGGTAGTTGGCATATGTGCATAGACTGCAGGGTCATTAACAAGATCACCATCAAATAAAGATTTCTTATTCCATGCTTAGATGACATGCTTGATATGCTTAAGGGTTCAAAGCTATTTTTCGAGATTGATCTTCGCAGTGGCTACCATCAGATTCGAATTAGGCCAGGTGATGAATGGAAAAACTGCTATCAGGACTAAAGATGGTTTGTATGAGTGGTTAGTGATGCCTTTTGGCTTAACCAATGCACCCAACACTTTTACGCGAGTCATGAACCAGATTTTGAGGCCTTTTGTTGGAAATTTTTTTGTTGTTAATTTTGATGATATTCTTAGTTACTGCAAAACTGAAGAGGGGCAAAAATTTTGGGTTTTGACATAAAGTGTTATTTAGATTTTATGTTTTGTAAAACTTGATACTTGATATGTAAAGTTAAACTCATTCTGATAAATGACTTAAACCATGGGTAAATTTGAAGGAGATTTGTATATAACAATACTTCCAAGCATAGAACTTGGGTATGTATATATAAAGATGAACTATAAACCCATTTTGGGCAAAGATTGGGTAAATTAGATCTTTTGGTTTCTTGATGAGAATTAGAGTAGCTTTATGTATAATTAAACATAGGAATATGTGTATAAAAGATGCATCCATGTGATTGTAATCATCCCATATGGGTTGTATTAGTGTTTGTTAAGGAATGAGTTCAAAAATGATTGAAAGGATTCAAAAAAATAACAGGTTTAAAATGTCCAACGACCAATTCAGTCGACTAGAAACACATTAAGTCGACTGAATATTAGAACAAGTCGACTAAAACTGAATAGAATATAAAGAACCCGTATATCCCAAACTATCAATCGACTGAATGGGTGAATCACTCGACAGGTATCTAAACTCAGTCGATTGGAAGGTCGACTAAAACTCATAGAAGCTGAAAAATTCATAAATCTCAAACTATCAATCGACTGAAATAGAAGAATCAGTCGACTGGTATCCAGACTTAGTCGATTAGAAGGTCGACTGAAACTCACAGACTTTCAATTTTGCTCTGCACTTTGCTGCCCAGACAACACTGTTATTGAATACCTTATGTATATTAAATGTCATTTAAGTAAATGTTTTATTTGATTTTCATTTACTTAAGACATTATAATGTAAATAAGGAAGTACCCCCTAGTTGGAACCAATAAAAATAGTCCCTAATGTCTAATTCCTTAAGAATAAAAAGTCAACTCTCCCTTCCAAGAACAAAATTCTGAAATTTCTTAAAATGCCACCTTGGACCATAACTAGTTGGGTAGGGTTACCCAATAGTTAAAATTTATTAAAAATCATATTTAGACTATTGGATACCTAAGGAACAATTACCAGGACTTTTTCAAGGCCAATTCTAAGAATTTTAAATAGCTAATTTCCTAGGCCTTAGCACGACAACACATTGATCAAACCTACGTGTTTGGGAGTTCGGTTGACTTCTATTGACCTGATAAGTTTAGGCTATCATATATTGATATTCCTTAGTAATTTTTCATCACTTTTCGAGTCTTTGGGACTCAGGTTGTGACAAAATAGTTGTGTTTGCTCTTTTTCTCTCTCTATTGTTTATTTATTTGTACATTTATAGCATTCATTTTTAAAGTTCCAAAAGGAACCAATATTTTCAATATACCCTATTCACCTTCCTCCCCCCCCCCCCCCTTTCTAGGGTAAATATCTAGGCACACCTATGATGATAGCCAAATAGTGGATAACTTTATCTAGGTTTGGGTTATCTTTGTATATGGCTAATTAGACTGACAAACAGTCCCTATTCCTGAAATTAATAGCTTATTTGTGTCTAGGATAGTGTTAATTTTAATTTAGTACTTAGCCTTGTAGAAAAACAGTTCTAATTAGGCCTTATCCCTAGGTGGGATATCCTACCCTTGGTTCTAAGGGTTATTGGGTTTGCAACCAAACAGCCGTGTATGGATTTCAAAAACCCTAGTTGGATACGACACCATTTAAGGTCATTTCAGTGTGAAACGACCACGTATAGGGCTAGGGTTTTTAAGTCGGCTTAAGCTCAAAATGACACCCATCTCTCGTCGTTTTGAATGAAACGATGCCGTCCTCTTAACTGCCTAATTCTTTTAAAATTTATTTAAAAAATTTGCAACTTTAAATGATTTTACTCTAAACGCCGGCGTTTCCTTTTGAGCGTTTAAAAGCCTAATATAGCTTGGCTAACTCGCCAGAGTTGTTCGAGTCAACTTCATTGTCCCCAACTATTCTAGTGCTGTTCACAAAAAAAATCCTAAAAATTTAGACTCATTTTCATGAGTTTCTAGGTTGTTTAAAGTTCCCAATTAGTTCTATTCATCTTCTAGGTTCCTAACTTAGGTTGTGATAGCAATTCAAAGCTTCAAATCAAGCTAGAAATATGGTTTCGAATGTAGATATTGTGACTAGTTCAAGGCTCTATTCTCAGTGGTTTCTCACCCAAATGAGCTCAGTTTTTGCTTCTAGTGGAACCCTCTTGGTGAGTGGTTCATGTTCCTATTCTTATATTCGAGTTTGGTACTCAAATCAAAAGATCTCAATTTTGGCCCCAAACCTGCACATCGTTGTTTTAGGCTTTCTATTGAGCTTTGGGATCACGGCTAAGGTTATTTTTGGTCCATATGACATGTAGATTAAGGTTTCAATCATAAAAATAGCTAATATATAAGTTGGTTCAAGGTCAAGTTTTTGAAAGGTCATCAATGGTTGCCTTACTTGGAACAAGGCATTACAAGAGTTCTTGAACCTCCAAATATGTTCTAAACTATTCCTAGAGCATGTAAAAAGTTAAAGGAATTGAAAGATTCAAGTTCTAACCTTGTTTGGGTGGTTTTCAAATTTTTCTCATTTTTCTCTTTCTTCCTTTTCTCATTATCCAAGCAGGTTCTTGGTCTCTTCTTTGCACGAAATCTCTCTTTTCTCACTCAACTTCAATAAATGAAACTTTGGTCTGTATAGGCTTGTATATATAAAATAATTTTGTTTCATGGCTAAGAAAATCTAAGTCAAAATTGATGGCTATGGTGGCTTGTTGCAACAATTGCAGGCTTGCAGACTACCATGGTGACTGAGGGGCTGCATGCAGCAGTTGCATGCATGCAATCATGATTTTTTAACTTCTAAACTTTTTTTCATTTTTTATATATGTACACACACCTATACACTCATGTGTGTGTGTGTATATATATACATACACATGCATATATACACACACCTATACACACTCGTGCATGTATCTACCCTCTCTCATCATGTGCAAGTCACATGATGAAGAGAAAGAATTTTTATAGTTTTTTTCTATTTTTCCCATATATATATATATATCCACATATATGTACACCTATATACACACCTATGCGTTTGTGTTTTGGCATCTCTCATCATGTGCAGGTCACATGATGTATAAAATAATTTTATATATTTTTATTTTATTTTTCTTAATATTTTATGTATTTTTAACAATGTATTCTCATTTTTTGGATAAATATTTAATAATTATATTATTAAGTAATTCATGATATTTAGTGTATAATTTTTTCTAATTTAGGTTAGTGATATATTGACAACTTAACCTCATTAACCTAGGTTGTGTTAGGTTAACTCTAGCCCTAACTCAAGTTATGTCATTGCTTAGTGCCTAAAGAATTTTGAAAAAATTATTTTGACATGGTGTGGGTGTTATAGAGACTGTTGAGCGGCCGAGAGAGTTTCTGTTGTTTGTGATTAGGGTAAGTCATATACAAGGGTATTATTGTCATTTAAAAAAAATAAAATGTCAATTCTTAAAAAATAGATCTTAACTTAAAGAATAAAAACTAAATGTCCTTTACCTTAAAAATAAAAAGTGATTGAATTATAAAATAATTACGTATTTTTTTTTGGAATGACTTATAACCAATTAACCCTAAAAAAATAACTACTCTTCAAAAAAAAAAATCTTTGAATACACTTTTATTTAAGAAGATTTCTGTCAAAAAAGAAAAAAAAAATAGTAAAGTGAAGTCCCAATAACTAAAGATAGTGTAAATAAAAAATTTTTGTCACTTACTTAGCATTTTTATTTTATTTCTACATTTTTTTTTTAAAGTTTTGAACGCCATATCCGTTCATAGCAATTAAAGATTAAACAAATATCTATCAGCATATATGATTGGTCCTATCATCAATGGGGTGTGAGATCTATTATCAAAATGTCTTTAGGCCATGCTGGCCCATGAGCCTTGTGCAGTGGGCCATATTTTTTATGACTTCCACATCCAGGCTGGGGTTGAGGTTGCATCAACTACAAAAATCTGATGGGCCTAAATAATACTTTTTCAAGTCTTTCTAAAGCCCATTTTCAGTGGGCCTATCATGTCGACAAATGGCCCCACCCAACACAAGTCCTTGACCACTTTAGTGTTAAAAGTATCTAATTTGAGGGGGTGTGAACATGAAGGTAGCAGATTCATTATTGATTTCTACACCTCAGAAGTAGAAATTCCTTCCTCAAATTGAGAAATTCAAATTCCATACATTGACAGTGAGGCATGAGGGTAGTTGATGGGTGGCCATGATTGATTGTAAAGCACACCTAGTGAGAGCCCATGATTGGTTGCAAGGCACAACTCATTTTTGTGTAGGATGGACAGGTTTTAGACACTGTGATGGGCCTATATATATATATATATATTTTATATTTATATATATATATATATTTATATTTATATATTTATTGGTTAACTGATGAGAATTAATAGTAAAAAAGAAAAAGTAATTAATGGGTATAGGCAGTTGAATGAAAGAAGCGTATGGGTGTTTGACAAAAGTGTTAAAAAGTGACTATAAAATACAAAAATAAATAATAAAAAAAACAAAAGAACAAAAAAATATATATAAAGAAGAAAGGATAATTAAATAATAGCATATGACTTGCCATCAACTTAAATAAATTAAGATTGAGGAGCAACTTATTAAAATAAGTCAATTTCAACTTAAAAAGTACGAGTCCATGAAGTTGATTCAGCTTATTATTCTGTAACGATTAACTTTAAAAAAAAAATTAACAAATATATTTTTAATATACACCTTTAATTCAAGTGTTTGCTTCCCTAAGTTTAAAATTCTTCGAACTTTAGTTTTTTCTTAATTTTAATTATTATTATTTTGAAAAAAAGAATCTGTATACATAGCTGAAGTTTTTGAGTTTTTTTTTATTGGTTGCATTTATTGTATAATTTATAAATTCCATTTTAGCAATAAATTTAATTACATTTTAATTAACCTAAAAATTCTTAGTATCGTCTCTGTAGCCACCTAAAGCAACTAAAATTCTTCAACCATGGTGATCGGTGATGATGTCAGCACTGACCTATGCAAATGCATCTGATGAGTGCGCAAAAGTGCACTCTAAATATCCGATTATTGGATTAAATTGCTAGAAAGTGAATAAAATATTGGGTTGTGATTGATATTATTTTATTTAATTTTTATTCACACTGAGATTGGTTGGAACCGTATTTTATAAGATTTTAAATCTCAAATATTGCAATATTCGTTGGTGAGAGATAATTCGTAATTGCGCTTTTCACTCAATATTTTTGGAACTATTTTTGGCTTTTTGGCAGATTCGACCATTGAGTTTCAATTGAGATTTGGATGGCGTTAGAGTTTCAGAATGAGAAAATGGTCTTCATGAAATTTTTAGAGGACGTCTTGGGCTTTTCAGAAAGGTTTGGTTTGCAAAAATCGGAGTTCGTTTGGGCCTCCAAACATTGTTTCGAAATCAGGTCTGGAAAGCTGCTCCAAATTTTATCCGTCCAGTCAACTTGAAGGGGCCATAACTTGAGCTTCCAAAGTCCAAATCAGATGGTTTTTAAGCCTAAAATTATCTACTCATCTGGGGCTACAACTTTCGTGAAGAGCCCGAGTTAAGATTCAGTTGTTATCTCATAGAAAACGGAACGTAAAGATGGGCGCTGTTGGCTGTATGCGGCTGGACAGTGCAAGGCGCAAGGTGAAGCTTACGGCTGAAGTTCAAGTGGGGCGTGTGATCAGTGAAGTGGGCTGGCCAAATCAGGTGGCTTGGCTTGGAGAAAAGAATAAAGAGAAGTGTGGGCCCAGGCAGTTGAGGCGCAAGACACAACAAAGGAAAAAGGCAGCAGGCTTGGCACGGCGATGGGCTTGGAGGCTTAGTTGGGCAGTGGCGCTGGACCGTGGGAGAGTGAAAAGAAGGAAAAAATTGCTGTGGGGCCCTGCCGCATGAAAAAAAAAAAGAGGCAGAATATAAAAGAAAAAAAACCTAAAGGGGGAAACGATCCGTGCGGCAGAAAACAGAAGAGAGCTGCGGCGGCGACTGTGCGAAGAAGACAGAAGCAGTTCTGGCGCAGAGAAGAAGTCGCAGATACTTCATGGCTTAGTATTTTTTTGTGAGGTTTATGTTATCCATTTTGTACATGGGTAACTAAATTTCTAAGTGGGTTTAGGGATGAACTTGTACCATAGATGGCTATTTTAATTTATTTTGATTCCTGTACATGGTTTTAATTTGTTAAATTCTTCGTTGATCATTCATAATTAATTGTTGGATTTTATTGTCTGAATAATTAAAGGTTTTAGTCCGTTTATAAATTCAGTCATGCTTTTTCTATCGAATGGATTAATGTTTTGATTATTTTTGGAACAATTAAATATTTATATTGATTCAATTTTCTGCTGCAGTATTGCTTGTCGGGTATATTGTCGTCATTGTATTTTATCAATGTGAATAATAATTTGAGTGATTTAAAGATGATGAATGATTTTTTGAAGGATTATTTTCAGTCTAATTTTGATGCATAATTTTAAATCTTCCGATTGAGATTTTTGGAATTTAATTTCTCAATTGAATTATCTGTGAATTAAAAATAATTGAAATACCATATATGTGCAAGGGATTCCCGACACTCCACTGTTCGTTAAATTTGAATATTTTCTTCCATTAATTAATTTGTTTAATTTTTAGTTGCATTCAAAATCACTTTTTATATTTTATTTTTTCATTAACCGTCTAATACTTCTGTAGTTTCAGAAATTCTGTTTATTATTCTTTTAATTTAGTCTCCCTGTGGAATCGACACCCCAAAGCTACACTACAATTACCGCGTTATTCTTTGGGCGTAATCAGCATCACATGGAAAGAGACGTACAGCTAAGGACTAAGGGGGGGTTGAATTGTATCACAAATCCTTAACCTTGACTATTCGTGTGTCTATCATGCACTAAAGTTGGTATCATGCACTGGGATGAATGTTAATTAAGATTATAATGTTCAAATGACAGCTTTTATATAATATGTGTGTGTGTGTGTGAAAATCATCAAGAGTGAGTGAGAGTGAGTTTTCTAGTCTTTATTTTAGTCAAGGCATAGTGGCACATGAGTCAGGGCATCTTTTCAAAATGTTCCAAAAGCATGTGAAACACTAAACAAATTCAATCCTCCCCCCACTCTCCCATGTCCTTACCTCGTGGAAATTAGCCATTCCCCACGCGCTTTAATGGCTTTGTATGCTTCAAGGCTTGCATGGTAGGGACACATTTTGCCCCCATAATTGGAATGTGTTCTCACTCTCCATCAAGCTGCCTGGCATCCTATGCCTACTAGTCTTTTTAGTGAGTGTGTGTGATGCACAAAAAGCAATGAAGAAAGCTGGCCATGACAAAGGTATTAAAGTTATAAATACTTTTCTTATATATAAAAAGTTAACATTTCTAGGTCAACCTTTCTCCTTCATGCCCCATTACATAAATTTATATGGAGATGGTTGTCTTTTAGAGAGAGAGAGATTTCTCATACAAGTCAGGGTCTTGGAAAGGTGAGGGAGGCCACTCACTTACTTGATTCCCTTGACACCCTTGTCTACTTCACCTTGATTCTTGTAGACCCACATGCCTCATTGGAATACTGCCTAATTGATGGGTAACTCATACATGTTACAAAATGATCTTACTGAAATCAAATTGATATATAAGGTATATATAAATCAGGTTTTTAATAAAAAAGAAGCCATTTTATAAAATAAGTTTTGTTCTTTTAAAAACAAGGAAAAAAATTATAAAGAATGTTTTTCCAAAAGAAAATAGTATAAAACAAACTTTTCAAAACAGAAACTAAAACTAAAAAATAGAAAACTATTTTACAGTATAACGATACAGTAATAGAAACTAAATAAGAACACTTACAGAATTGCAAAAACTGAAACAGTGATCAAGGCTTGTGTTTTACACAATGTCCTTAAGGCCTTCGCAATGGTGCTTACGAGCTCTTAGTCGTACATCTCCTAGAATACAATGATCGAGTACACGCAGATGTTAAGCACTGCCATTGTGTGTCTGGCGAACCAAACTAGTGACTTGAACTCTCTCAAACTTTATGATTACTGATGCACAGAATATAAGAAAAATTCAATAATTGAATGGTAAGTGCAGTGGTGTTTATATAGAGTCTTTCATGCCTGTTTGGTACAAGTTTGAAGCTTCGGTTGTGTCTCTTTATGGCGAACAGACACAGTTGCGCCCAATGAAAAAGACGTCTATTCAGTCAAAATTCAAACCAAAGGTAATTGCAAAAACGACGTTGTTTTGAATTTAAACCAAAGTCAAACGCAAGCACTAAATGATAGCATTGGATTTAATTATCCTAAGAGCTAAACGATAGCATTTTGGACAATTTCTAATAGTGACAAAAACGATAGCGTTTTGAAAAAATATTTAAATAAGTTTTCTCCAAAAAGATATATACACAGTGGGCCAAGGCCCAAACCCAAACCCAAACCCGACCCGGCCCGGCCCCATTCGGTGTAGGGCTGGGCAGCGACGGCGACGCCACGTGCGTGTGGTGAACTAAACATGTGATAGGTTTTCCCTCTTCCACAAAACTTAAGTGCTCCTTAGGGCCCCAAACCTTCCTTCAAGGTAATTGTATATATAATCTTTAAAAGTCTTGTACCCATCCTATGTTGGACACAAACTTTTTTCACAAACTTCAAGCTTTTGTTACCATTTTCAAGTGGTGATGTTTGGAGGCAATTTCTCATTCACTCCTTAATGGTTTTGAGTAACCTAATATATGATCTTAATCTCCTCATAGAGGAGACATATTTTCATATAGACCCACCAAAATTAATGTTTGGGATCCACTATAATTTTAGCTCAAAGATAGCCAAAAAACATTATTCTCAAAACCCATTATTTCTGACAATCCCCCACGTGAATGAAATTGACTAAAAGTAATGCAAATGACATGCAGACACTAAGAGAAAGTTAATTTAGAAATTTTTTGCATAGAGGAATGTAGCTTGTGGCCTTGAACCTTCCCTTATGAAATGCTATCAGGGTTACTGGTTGATCAGTGAATACGATGTCTTGAACTGTTCAACCGTTTGTGTAAACCAAGACAATAGTATTCACACAGAATCTTTCCTCACATAGTTGGTTCTCATAATTATGTTCATTTTGGCCCTAAACAATTCCTGGTTTCATTAGTGCTCCTAGAGAATTTAGCCTTTTATCATTCTTATGGAACCGGCCTAGTTCACACTCACATAGGTGATTTCTTATTAAGAGTATCCTGTTGTACCCCACTTGTATTTAATAAGGTATAAGAATCATTAAAAGCTTAGCTTATCCTTTTCAACGCTACATGCATCATTATTCTTATCATAGAATGGGTAGAAGATTTTATCTCTATAGTGTTCTTTAATGATTTACACATAATTCAGTTGTCCCTTTTAACCTAGATCTTGGGATCTCCAGTTAGCTAGGTTCGATTGTCATTATGGCAACTCTTAGTGCATAGACTTAAGCCCATTCTCCTCGATGATTTATTCACCTACTTTCTAGTCAAACTTTTGGTTAATGGATTCACAATGTTATCTTTTGACCTTATGTATTCAATGGTCATAATACCACTAGAGAGAAGTTGTTTCACGGTATTATTGTTTAACATTTTCTTGGTAGCTTTAATGACTTCATTCTTACTACCCATAATGAGCATATCATCAACATAAAGACAAATAATGACAAAACCATTTTTGGTGTTCTTGACATATACATATTTGTCACACTCATTGATTTTGAACCCATTGACATCATTACACTATCAAATTTCTCATGCCACTACTTCGGTGCTTGTTTTAGTCTATAAAGAGATGTAACAAGCCGACAAACTTTCTTTTCTTAACCTTGAACAATAAACCCTTCGGGTTGTTCCATATATATTTCTTCATCTAATTCACCATTTAAGAAAGTTATCTTTACATTCATTTAATGTATCTCAAAATTGTGCATAGTTACAATAGCTATTAACATTCGAATAGATGATATCCTTGTGACAGCTAAATATGTATCGAAATAGTCCAAGCTTTTTTTTACCTATATCCTTTGAACAAGCCTGGTTTTGTACTTTTCAATAGATCCATATGCTTTCATTTTCTTCTTGAATATCCATTTTTATCCAAAAGGTTCTAAACCTGATGGAAGATCCACTAGTTCCCACATATGATTTTGTAGAATGAATTCTACTTCATTGTTTATAGCCTCTTTCCAATAAGGAGTTTCAGGACTCGACAAATACGTTAGAAAATCTAGACCAAAAGATTTTGATGTTCTAGTCATTTTGCTTCGTTTAGGTTTATCATTATCTTATTGGTCTTGACTACTGCCTACTGCAATGTCATGGGTTCTTTTATTTGAGCTCGACTCCTGTGTTGATTTGTGAGGAAATACATGTTCAAAAAACGATGCATTCATTGACTCAATAATAGTATTAACATGCATATCGAGAATTTTTGATTTATAAATCAGAAATCGATAAGCACTACTATTATGAGCATACCTTATGAAAACACAATTAACTGTTTTCGGTCCTATTTTAACCTTTTTAGGTGTAGGAACCGTCGCCTTAGCCAAACACCCCCATATTTTAAAGTGTTTGTAAGAAGGTCTTCGACCTTTTTACAACTTATATGGGGATTTATTGATTTTCTTTTAAGGTATTAGATTGAAAATATAATTTTCGAAAAGAATTGCTTCCCCCAATAAATTCTGAGATAGTCCAAAACTTAATAGCAATGCATTCATCATTTCTTTTAAAGTTCTATTTTTTCGTTCAACAATTCCATTTTGCTGAGGTGAATAAGGTGCAATTGTTTTATGAATAATACCATGTTGTGAACAGAATTCACCTAAAGGTGCTTTATATTCCCACCTCTATCACTTCTCAATATCTTGATCTTCTTGTCAAGTTAATTCTCAACCTCATTCTTGTAATGTTTAAACATTTTCAATGCCTCATCTTTACTTTTCAACAAGTAAACGTAACAGCATCTTGTGCAATCATCAATAAAAGTAAGAAAATATTTCTTACCATCTCTAGTTTGAACAAATTTCAAATCATAGATATCTGAATGTATTAATTCTAGAGGTGCACTACTTCTTTCAATTGATTAAAAATAAGTTCTTCTAAGCTTTGCTTCCACATAAATCTCACATTTGTGATTTGGATTAAAATCAATTTTAGGTAAACATTCCATAATAACTAATCTATGCAATGTATCATAATTAATATGTCCTAATCTACCATGCCACACTTTGAAGACTAAAGAATATAAGCAAAAGTTGTATTCTTATTATTATTCTTAATAAGAGGTACAATTGTTATTACATTCATCTGAAAGAGCCCATCGCTTATGTACCTCTTTCCCACATATATCTCATTCTTGGATAGTATAAACTTGTCTAATACAAAGACCAATTTAAAGCCCTTTTTGCTCAACAATGATCTTGATATCAAGTTCTTTTGAATATCAAGCACATGCAACACATTGTTAAGGGTGCGTTTCCAGAAGTCATCTTCAACACCACTTGTCCTTGACCTTTAACTTTGGAAGTCGAGGAATTGCCTATAAAAAGTTATTCTCCATTATATATATTGTGATATGATGAGAACATTTTCCTATTTGAGCAAACATAGCGAGTAGCCACAGTGTCTACCCATCATTCCTTAGTGCTCAGAGACCATCGCGGACAAATTCATTTCAGAAACATTTTAAAGAGATTGTCCACTTAGGTTATATTGGCCTGAGCCCACTTCTTGCTTGGATTCCCTTGGTCCTTGCAGCTGTGATAATCCTTAGCACAGTGCCCTTATTTGTTGAATACATAGCACTTGACTTTGAACTTTTTATTTGGACCTTGTTTGTGACCATCACCACTGTGCTTCCTCTTCTTGTTCTGAGAGTTTTGCCCTTGTTCCACAACATTGGCATTGAATATCATGATGGCTTTCCCCGCTTTCTTTTCAGAGGTACGGTTGTCTTCTTCAATCCTCAATCTCACAATTAAGTCTTCAAGTCTCATGTCTTTTAGCTTGTGCTTTAGGTAACTTTTGAATTCTTTCCAAGATGACGACAATTTTTCAATAATTGCAGCCACTTGAAAAGATTCACTAAGTGACATGCCTTCTGCATGAATGTTATGCAAAATTACTTGGAGATCTTGAATTTGGCTGATCACTGTTTTGGAATCAAGCATATTGTAGTCTATGAATTTTTCCACTACAAACTTTTTGAGTGTAACATCTTTTGTTTTGTATTTCTTGTCCAATGATTCCCAAAGTTCTTTAGTTGTCTTAACTATGCAATACACATTATATAATGTGTTGTCCAGCCTATTGGAGATGTAGTTTTGGCAAAAGAAATCTGCATGTTTTCAAGCCTTTACTGCAGCAACTATTTGCCGATTAGATTCATTCTCCTTTAATGCGGGAGCATCTTCACGGAGGAATCAAGCCAAATTAAGAGTAGTCAAATAGAATTGTATCTTCTATTGCCACCTCTTAAATTCGGTGCCATTGAATTTCTCTGGCTTCTCTCCATGATTCACAGGCACAATTCCAACCATAGGAGCAGAGGTAGAAGTCACCAAGGGGTTCGAAGTCACCACAGGGGTACTTTCAGTAGTCATTTAGACTGAGATCACAAAATTATATAAATAAAGTTAATAAACTTTAAATCTGTATTTAAACATATTACTAAAATAATGAAGCAATCTTTAATTTAATCAAATAAAAAAAAGAACTAAATTTATGTAATAAACAAAAACATAAGCAGCAAATTTATTTTTATTTAATTTTTTACAGTTCTGAGTTTTTCTAATGTTTGAAAAATATTGGCAGTATGAGCTACTGTAATAAAAAAAGACTGTATAAATTGATATATAGATATATATATATATATATGAAGGAATAATTCATCTTAAGATTGTTATACAAGCTATATATAAATCAGTTTTCTAAAAAAACAAAAACTATTTTATGAAATAAGTTTCTGTTCTTTGAAAAACCAGAAAAAAAAAAAAATACAGAGAATGTTTTTCCAAAACAAAATAGTATAAGAAAAACTTTTCAAAGCAAAAACTAAAAATGAAAAAATAGAAAACTATTTTATAGTATAAGGATAGAGTAATGGAAACTAAACAAGAACACTTGCAGAATTGCAAAAACTGAAACAGTGATTAAGGCTTGTGTTTTATATAATGTCCTTAAGACGAATTACGAATCTCGTAGTAGTGCTTACGAGCTCTTGGTCGTACGTCTCCCAGGATACAGTGACCGAGTACACGCAGATGTTAAGCACTACAACTACGTGTCTGGCGAACCAAACCAGTGACTTGAACTCTTTTAAACTTTATGATTATTGACGCACAAAATGTAAGAAAAAATCAATGATTGAATGGTAAGTGCAATGTTTATATAGAGTCCTTGATGCCTGTTTAGTACAGGTATGAAGATTCGGTTGCGTCTGCTTATGGCGAACAGACACAATTGCGCCAAATGAAAAAGATGTCTATTCAGTCAAAATTCAAACTAAAAGTAATTGCAAAACGACGTCATCTTGGATTTAAACCAAAGCCAAACGCAATCACTAAACAACAACATTGGATTTAATTATCCTAGTAACTAGACGATAGCATTTTGAAAAAATATTTAAATTTTTCCAAAAAGAAATATACAGAGCGGGCTAAGGCTCAAACCCAAACCCGACCTGACCCAACTTGGTTCGGTGCGGGGCGACACACGTGTGCGTGTGTGGTGAATCAAGCATGTTTTAGGTCCTCGTAGTGGTGCTTATAAGCTCTTGGTCATATGTCTCCTAAGATACAATGATTGAGTACATGTAGATGTTAAGCACTGCAACTGCGTGTTTGGCAAACCAAACCAGTGATTTGAACTCTCTTAAACTTTATGATTACTAACGCACAGAATGTAAGAAAAATTCAATGATTGAATGGTAAGTGCAATGGTGTTTATATAGACTCCTTCATGCCTGTTTGGTACAGGTATGAAGCTTCAGTTGCATCTATTTATGGCGAACAGACATAGTCACGCCAAATGAATAACACATCTATTCAGTCAAAATTCAAACCAAAGGTAATGACAAAACGACATCATTTTAAAGTCAAACGCAATTGCTAAACGACAACGTTGGATTTAATTATCTTAGTAACTAAACGACAGTGTTTTGAAAAAATATTTAAATAAATTTTTCCTATATATACAACGGGCCAAGGCTCAAATCCAAACCTGACCCGGCTTGACCCGGTTCGGGGCGGGGCATCGGCGGCGCGCGCGCACATGTGTGATAAACCAAGCATGTGATAGGTCCTCCCCCTTCCACAAAACTTGAGCACCCTTTAGGGCCCAAACCTTCCTTCAAGAAAATTGTATATATACTCTTTAAAAACCTTGTACTCATCCTAAGTGGGATCCAAGATTTTTCACAAGCTTCAAGCTTTTGTTACCATTTTCAAGTGATAATGTTTGGAGGTAATTTCTCATTCACTCCTTAATGATTTTGAGCAACCCAATACATGATCTTAATCTCCTCATGAGGAAAACACATTTTCATATAGACGCACCAAAATTAATGTTTGGGACTCACTATAATTTTAACTCAAAGATAGCCAAAAAAATTATTCTCAGAATCTATTATTTCTAACACAAATACCCTAGAATGTATTATAACATTTACAATCAACTCTCTTAAATTAACATTTAATGAATTAATAATTTTAATAGTGCATAATTTTTAGAAACCAACTTGGTCCATAATAGATAATAACAAATTTTATTAGTTATAATATTTAATAATTTTTTAGAAAAAATCTTAATATGTTATTAATTATTAGAATAAAAATCATGCATGTATATTCCTATATTTATACATATGTATATATATCATGATATCATATATGTTATATTTTGACTAACGAAATCAATTTTTTTTAAATTTTTGAAAGGATATCAGGAGCCTTTGTTTCTTAAGCTAGAGAATATAATATATATATATATATATATATTGTAAGATAAAAAAAATATTCTCAAGAAGATGTATGTGTGATTTTGTTTTTGTATAGAAAGTTTTATATATGTGTTGGAAATTAGTAGTAAAGAAAGTAACAACAAATTGATAACTTTATTTATTGTGGATTACAAGAACGGCCTATTAATGAATATGAGTGAAGATGTAGATGATGAAAAGTAATCACATAATTACTTGTGTGGAGAGTTATATGGGTTCGATCACCATTAATGACAATAGAGGACCTCAAAGTGGAGTGGTTATAAGGTGAAGGTATGAGTAGACCAGAGAAGACGGGATTCTAGGAAAGAGAGAACAAAGTTGAATCTTTTTAAAATATTATGCATTGAATGCGATAAGATAAAGGAAATGATTCAAAATATCCTTCCTTGAATATTAGTGACAGCTTCTTTAATGAGGGATGGATCTCATTAATTACTTGTCGTCTGTCTTACAAATCTGCCCTTGTATTTATAATTAAAAGGGCACATGTTAAAGGCTATAGCTTGGCTTTAAGTAGGAATGGTTTTTCCTTAGTCATGCATCCATCTTTTCCTACAACAAGAACATGTGCAAGTTTCTCACTTTTAGCTATTGATATACCATTATTGATCACTGACTACTAAACTAACACATGTCTATGCAGGTAAGAAAACTGCACATCAAGGTATTCCAACCTCGGACTACCTACCTATTTAACCAAAAGGGGTACCGAGTTTGAGCGCACGGAGTCAGCATACCAACCTACTTTTAAAAATATAATTCAACTAGTAAACTTCCAACTTCAGATTTATTCTATATCCAATCTTTTTGTTTCTGGTCCTAATTAGGATAGGCAAGTATTCAACCTATAAATAAGGGTCTAAGGTACGCCCTAAAACTCACAGTGAATTATAACCTCTCAAATTCATACTCTTTAAATTCATTCTCTAACTTAATCATTGGAGTTGCCACCACTGGGGCCCTTCTAGTAACCTTCTAATCGTTGTTTTACAAGTAGACTCTAAAGAAATTTGTGCTCAACCAAAAATTGGTGACAACAGTTTGGCATTGTCTATGAGAAATGATAAGTTTCTCATAATCATTATTCATGGCATCAAAGCTTCGCCCATAGGGAAACCAGCCTAGGGCTCAACCAAATCAATCCCCCAACTAGAGGAGCCAATACTTAAAGACAAGCTACAAATCCAGTAGATTAAAGAACAAACTGTATCACTCAATAACTTGAGGCCTTAAGTAGAACGGTAGAAATCCTGGTGCAGAATCGTCAGGCAACACTGCTGTCGCCTCCTCCACCTAGAGAGGGAGGAGGAAACTTACCCCACATCCTTCACTCATGGGGAAATGAGGGAACGTATCGCCACCGCCTCCACCGACGCAAGAAGTAGTTCAAGCTCAACAATAACAATGAAGCCAAGATTAGGAAGGGCAATCGATGCACCAAGAGTAATCTAATCACTAGTATAGAACTAAAGTCATAGCAGAATCACAAGATCAAGCTGCTATAAATAGAAGACCATTTGCCCAGGCTGAGGAAAATCAGTTTTATAATCTATTCTTGATGACAAGAACTTCGTTCACTACAGACGACATGGTTAAGGAGTGCCCGAAAAAGTTCAACCTCATAAAATTTGAACTTTACGATAGGGGCACTAATCTTATTGATAATCTTTCACACTTCTACCATATAATTGCCCTACAGGGTAGCATTGATGCACTCATGTATCGAGCATTTGTCACAAGTCGTAAGCGTGTAGCCCTAACATGGTTTCACCGACTCCCACTAAGCTCGATTTCTTGCTTTAAAAATCTGAGCAAGAAATTTATAAACTACTTCATAACAAGCAAGCAACTTAAAAAGGGGCCTGAGTTCTTCTTGACATTAAAGCAAGGGAGAAAAAAACACTCCGTGACTTCATTGCAAGCTTTAGTAATGAGCTTACATCAATGCACAATTACAAGAAAGGTTTTATGATTGTAATTCTGGATTTCGGGCTCTACCCAAGAAGGTTCAAAGACTCTTTAACCAAGAGTTTGCCAACAAATATAGCATCTCTGTTGTTACAAGCATAAAAATACATCAAACTTGATGGTGTAAAGAGCTCCTACAAAGAAACCAAAGATAATTCCCAAAGGAAAAATCAGTCCCTAATGAGGGATGTAACACCCCGACCCTGTTTAATTAATAATTAAATTATTAATTATTAATTAGTACCAGCTTAGAGAATAATCAAGGAAATGAACCCTAATCTCCCGGCGGTCACGCTAGACCAATAAAATGATTAAACTTGTCTGAGAAGAGGGCACAACACTCGAACCTAATTATCAAGTAATTAGGTGAAATAATGTCAATTTAACACTGACGGAACTCGATTTAGCTAACTACGAAAATCTGAAATAAATAATAAACGACACGGAACCTCTGACATTGAAGCTAACTGGAATACGAAATCCTCGGAAGAAACTGCGTCGAAAAAGGAGCAACAGAAAAGAAATTAAGGAGGAAATAGTGAAACTGAATTAATGCGCAGCCAAACAGGGCTTAAGCCCAAAATATGGGAAATGGCCAAAAGTGAGGCCAAGGGGAATTGAACCCTTGACCTATGGAGGGAAAAAAATTTCACTCAAAAAGTTACCAGGTGGGATGCCAACACCTTTGTGCCTATATATGCAACAGAAATGTATACGAACACAATCTAACCAAGTCTGCCACCCAAATTGGCCAATGGCCTTGCATGCAAACCCCACATGATTGGCTTGCATCAGCCCTATGATCCCACTGATTCTCTGATATATACATCTAGATATAGAGATGTATATGTATAGGTATGTATAATAATATATATATATGTACTCACCTTGGGACCTTCAAAATGGGGGCTATTTGTAAAAGAGATCAGAACTGTTATAGAGGGTGCACATGTCTGTTAGAGACTAAGAGGAAGTGAGGTTGCTTGTGTGAACTTGTGTATGTGAACAAGTGTGTATATCCATGGTGTGTGATGGTGTGCCCATGGAGATGCACAAAGGAGGAAAGAACTGGGGGGATACACGACTGAACTTGGCAACCTCAAGAGACATTGTGACGGCCTGAACCAAGCCAAAGAAGAGAACAGCCATTGTCAGAAGGTAAAACACCCAAACTGCTATAATTTTTCTGTTTGAGTTTTGTTACTATTTTGATGGTTTTGAGCCATATAGACAGTATGCATAGTAGTTAGACTGTAAATCTGAGTTAATTGCGTGAGGTTTAGACCACTGAAACAGCCCCAAACCCACTGGCCGTATGTAGGCAGCCATGGATAGACCTTAAACTGCAGGTCTGATTCGACCCTCAACAAACTGACTCCTGATGATCTAAACCTGCTCTAGACCTTATAGGTGTCCTAAATACCTAAATGTGTGACCCAAAATCACACAGGAAGACCCTCAAATTCGAAGTTGCAGGTTCAGGTTTAAAACCCAACCTCACCAAAACAACAACCAAACTGAAATTTCTGAATGAGGACTTGAAGCCTCTAATGCAAATCTCACAAAGAACCAAATCTCATAAGCCTCTTATACGATTGAGTTGCAGTCCCTCACGATAATGGGACTAAACCGAGCCTTAGAGCTTGATTTGATCCATGAAACCGATGCCAAAACATTGGCTTGATATCCATAAGTGTTTTAGGATGGATGGCAGAAAGAATCGGCACTTGAAACTCCACGAAAATGGAGAAAATCGAAATCGGAAATTAGGGCAAAACTGGGGAAGACGATGAACAGTTCTGGGTCGGTTCGGGTCGGATCTGGATTCGGGTCGGAACCTGACTCGTCGCACAAATGGGTTTAGTTAGACGGCACCGTTTTGGGTTGAATGTTTTAATTTAAAACTGGAAAACCGTCTGATTGGTTACGGGCTTTTAAAATTGGAATTGGGATTAGGTTGATCCAAACCACGGATAAAGGCTGAAATTGGGGGATAATAAGGATACCATATCCCGGTTTTCTGAGGAGAGTGAATCGGTTGGTTCTTAATAATTTGGACCGGTTCAACTGATGAACCTTAGAACCGGACGGTTCAAAACCTATATTTTATGAAATTGGTTTTTTAACCCCAAAAACTTTCTGAAATTGGTTTTTGACCCCCAACTATTTTCTGAAATCATACTTTGGCCCAGACTTTTAAGAATTTGTGCACTTAAGCCCTTGGAAAAAATAATAAAATAATTATTTTAATTATTCTATTAATTAGGTAAAATTATTGTATTACCCCTGAACATTAAATATGTCAAACGGAGTCCAAATTAAATAAGTAAATAGTGTATTTTCACTATTTCAAGCATTCCAGACTCAATGGTAGAGTCCGATTTAGGAAATTAAGTACCGAAAAACACAGACATGTAAGTGGTAAATGACTGTACTGCCCCTGATGATACCTAGGCCCAAATAAAAATAAAAGACAGCCTATTCTGATTATGTCGGGCATTCTGAACTCAACGGTGAGGTCCGAAGACCCGAAAAATATAGACACATAAATTGTAAATGACTGAATTGCCCCTAATGATTCCCAGGGCCGATTATACATAAAAGATAGTCCAATTTAACTATGTCGGACACTCTGGACCCAATGGTGAGGTCCATTTTATGAATTGAAGTGCCGAAAAATATGACGCGTGAAAATTACTGAATTACCCCTAATACTGTGCAAAGCCCAAATGAAGTCCGAATTGGACGAAATTGATACTGATAGAAGCCCAGATACTTGTGAGACTGTACATATGATTAGATGATCAGTCAAGGTCAGAATTACACAAAACGTAAAATGACCAAAATACCCCTGAGCACTGTAAGTGCAACGTAGAGGCTGAATAAAGGCCAAACTGATCTGATAAACCGTCATAAGCGTAATTATGAAAATGGAGCTGAATAAGACTCTGAAACAGTCTGGGTATAAAATAAGAAATGACTGATGTGTCCCGATGACCAAAAGCAGATACGAAATGAAGTCCAAAGGACTTAAAAATCTACATATGAGATATATGGAACATTCTGAGGACCATGATAGGGCCCGGGGCAAGAATGAAAAGATTACCATTTTGCCCCTAAAGTTAAATAAGTACTTAACTGATAATGAATCGAGTCCGAAAGACTTAGAACTTCATATATAAGATATATGGGACATTCTGAGGACTACGATAGGGTCCGGGATGAGAATGGTAAAATTATCATTTTGCCCCTAAGATTAAATAAACACTTAACTGATAACGATCGAGGTCTAAATGACTTAGATTACATACTTGATGACTACTGAGCCTAAGTAAAGAATGTAATAGCCTTAGATGAAACCTAATGAAAGGGGTAGTAGGCTACTAGGCTACCTTAGGTAATCCGATAGATACCTAACATGATGAATAAGCCATGAATGGTTAAATTTTGATCTGTCTGTGATTTATGATGATTATTCAGGATATACAAGGATGTGCCTGAGACAATATTTGGAGGTTATCAGATTATCTGCGCAAGGAGATAAGCATAAAGTTTGTGAGTAACTTGGAACTTCTGACTGGTGTATAAGTATACTGTCTAGATACTATATTTTGATGCACTGTACTATTTTATATGTTATATTGTTTAAATGCATATATTTAAATGTATACTCTTTGTACTGCATTACATGTGGTATGATTTTGCCCTGTCCTGCTCTCCTGTTCAGTTCGGTCTGTCCTGTTTCGTTGTATGGTCTGATCCGATTTGGTTCTGTTATGTTGTGTCTGACTCTTGGTACTACTCCAGTTTGAGTCTAACCTGTTTTGTTATATGGCCCGTTCTGGTTTTGTTTTATTATGTTCTGTTTCGTTCAGTTCTGTCTTGTTCCGTTTCTTTCATGTTATGCCTTTGTTACTGATTAATATATTATATTCTGCTCCGTTCTGTTATGTTCCGTCCCGTTATGCTTTGTTCCTAATTGATATTGTTTTCGTTCAGTTCTGTTATGTTCCGTCCCGTTATGCTTTGTTCCTGATTGATATTGTTTCTGTTCAGTTCTGTTCCGTCCCGTTATGCTTTGTTCCTGATTGATATTGTTTCCGTTCAGTTCTGTTATGTTCCGTCCCATTATGCTTTGTTCCTGATTGATATTGTTTCCGTTCAGTTCTGTTATGTTCCGTCCTATTATGCTTTGTTCCTAATTGATATTGGTTCCGTCCAGTTCCGTTATGTTCCGTCCCGTTATGCTTTGTTCCTGATTGATAGTGTTTCTGTTTAGTTCCGTATTGTTCCGTTCCGTTAATGTTATACTTTTGTTTCTGATTGACATACTGTTCCGCTCAGTCTGTTTTGTTCCGTTCCGTTAATGTTATACTATTGTTTCTGATTGACATATTGTTCCGCTCAATCTGTCTTGTTCCGTTCCGTTAATGCTATTCTTTTGTCTCCGATTGACATATTGTTTATGCTCAGTTCCGTAATGTTCCGTTCCGTTCATGTTATGCTTTGTTCCTGATTGATATTGTTTCCGTTCAGTTTTGTTATGTTCCGTCCCGTTATGCTTTGTTCCTGATTGATAGTGTTTCTGTTCAGTTCCGTATTGTTCCATTCTGTTAATTATATGCCTTTGATTCTGATTGATATATTGTGTTTGCCCAATTCTATTATGTCCCATTTTGTTGATGACATGCCTGTGTCCTTGATTGATACACTGACAATGGTTACTGTTTTGATCTGAATTGTTATGTTAGGTTCTGTTCTGTTTAGTTATGTTTTGTTATGATCTATTATGATCTGTTCTGTTCTGATCTGTTGTACTGTTTGGTTCAGTTCTGTTTTATTCTACTTAACTGCATTTCAAGTGGATTTATAAAACTGTTGTTCTAAAGTGATTGAACTATCTCTGTGCTTTATATGCATGAAGTGGATTTGAAACCCATGACAGGGAACCTGTGTTACTCACTGGGCTTATTTAAGCTCACCCCATTAACCTAACATTTTTCAGGATTCATCTCCACTGAATTAGAAGGCACTATGACATGACATGGATAGGCCAAGTGGCATTTCCAAGTAAAGGATCTGATGGAACTGATTTGCGGAGACTTGTATTCTTGTGGATCGAATCTGGTTATTCCGGTGAGTGACATGATTACACATGATATGATTAAATTTACTAATATCTGGACATGGCTCATGGAAAGGGTACTCTAGAGATACTAGATCTGCTCTGTGTTATATGTCTGATTATAGATATGCTCTGAGGTTAGAATTATTAATTGTTTGGAATTTAGGCTGGCTCTGTGGTACATACTCTTACAGTGGATAAATGAGTTGCATTCCCGTGGTAAAAAGTTTTAAATTCTGCTACATCTGACCCTACAGTCGGAATGCAACTGACCGGAAAGTTCAGAATTTGCCTTTGGTTGGTCGTGTTGTCGGTCGGCAAACCGGCAAGGCGGCTAACTGGCATCACGTCCTCGACATCCGCGTAGGGTAGGGTTCGGGATGTGACAAGGGATGACAAAAAAAAAGATGTAATCTAGAGAAAGGGGCTCAGAAGCCACAATCTAGTTCAAGATCGAGGAAGTACAATAACTACACGCCTCTGAATGCCTCCTTACAGCACATCCTTTGCCAAATCCAATCTAAGGAGAAGCTAAAGTGACCTGAATGCATGAAATGATATCATTAACACACACAAATATATGTATATATGTGTGTGTGTGTATATACACGCCTCTGAATGCCTCCTTACAGCACATCCTTTGCCAAATCCAATCTAAGTAGAAGCTAAAGTGACCTGAATGCATGAAATGATATCATTAACATACACAAATATATGTATATGTGTGTGTGTGTATATACACACACACACACACATATATATATATATATGATATAGGATATATATATATATATATCTGGTGCTTTAAAAACAAGGATATTGTTCTAGAGTTGTATCAGGATTTTTTTTTTTTTTTTAGTTTTCAAATTTGAGTCTTCTCAATCTGGTTATTTTTATTTTTTCATATTCAAAATAAGAGTCTTTATTCTATTAGGATTAGGATAAGAATAGGAGTTATGATTTTTTAGTTAAAATAGTAGTATTCTAGTTTTATAAATATAATGTAATAGGTCGCTATGGTTAGTTTTGTCATGAATAATATTTAATTTTGAATTTTAGAGAATTTATTCTCTTGTTGGGTGAGTAATTCTTGTGTTACTTGGTTTCTAAGAAATTCTACGTGCTTAATTCCTTCCCACATTTTTGTTCTCTGTTAGTTAGTATCAGAGCGAGGATTTGTCTAGATGGATGACAACTAGTGTAAACAATTTTTTTGGTTATATCAACAACATTCATAAGAGACAATCCGTAAATCGTTTAGAGAATCATGCAGACAATAGGTATTGTACTGATGATCGAGTTTGTAGTCAACTTGTTTATGGACACGTTTCTATTTAAATAGTTATCCACAATTACGAAAGACTTCCTGACTTTGATAATAATTTTTATTTTGAAGACTTTCATAATTGGATATATGATTTAGATAATTGTCTTAATGATATGAGACTTTGAGAAGAAAAATAATATTTTTAAGTAGAAGATAATTTTGTTGGAGTAGTGAAAAGGTGGTGGTTTCATTTACAGAAGTGTGGACAATTACAAGATAAAAAAAAAAAAAAAATTATTCATTCATGGCCAAGAATGATGAGCATGTTGATGGATAAATTTTTGTCAATAAATTATTTACAAATTTTAGAAGATCAATACAGACTGAAATGAGATTCTACTAAAGCATCAGAATATATTGTTCAGAATAAAGAATAAACTCCAAAAAATGTTCGTAGCACCAATAGAAAAGTATAAGAATATTATAAAATTTTCAAGGGGCTTTTGACTAATAAGATTGCAAATATTGAATAATTTAAAAAAGTCTATGTTCTTGTAGAAGACCCTCTTATCATAAGAGATGTAGATAAAGTTATTTCATATAATTACACAGAGTTAGAAGAAAATAAAGCTGAACATATTTTTGAAGATGTTGCTAAAAAAAAGTGAAGAAGTTGTGCACTTAAGAGACGAGGTTACCACAACTATAGGCGATTATTGTTTTTTTGAAGCCATGAACAATAATGAGAACCTCGAATGTTGCTGGAGTGTTATTCTAATGCGGCAGGGAAATGTGGAAAGGAAAATTGAACACGTTGAATTCCTTATAAATTAAGTAATATGAGAACTTCTCACCGAATAAGAGAAAATAATTCTCTAAAATTCGTAATTAAATGTTATTGATAAAAAAAAATAACCAAAAAGACCTATTACATCATATTGATAAAGCTAATATACTACTATTTTGACTAATAAACTACAACTCCTATTTTTATGCTAATTTTAATATAATAAAGACATTTAGATCAAATAGGAAACTACTAATTTTTATATTTTCTATACTAATTCTAATAAAAATTGGAAAACTAGAAAAACTAGAAATAAATCAAAATTGTAAACTAAATAATCTTAATATAACTCTAAAACTAATCCACTTATTTGTAAGATACCAAATCTATCCAACATCAATCTCCCTTATTTGAAAATAACTCATTCTCGAGTTAACTGGATGTATGTGATTGAAAAACTCATTCATAATATGACAAAACGAGTTGAATCTTATGAAGAACAATTAAATATTCAAAGATTTCTTTTACTGCATCTTTCATGAAATCTGTGATTTTAGAACCATTATTTTGATGACAATAATGATCCCGTAATAAAATAAAAAAAAAAAAATCTTCTTCTTGGTCCACTACAATTTCAATCTTCTCATAATCATCAAAATAAATTTTCGTGAATTCAAGTTCAATATCGTCTTTAGTGTTGACAACTTTAATAAAATTTTCTTGCTTCTCTATAACAATTTCTTCTTCGGCAAAAGAACTTGTAGGATCTATTGGTGCTATTAGATCCATTAATTTTGAAGTTCCTTCTTCTTCAACTTTCTCCATAACAGGAGTTATTGTAATACATTTAAGATTTTCAGTATTTGTCTTGACAGAAAATTCATTGAAAAATGGTAATGGGTGTTTACTAATCATTTGTGCAGTAAATTCTCTAGTAATAAGTCTATACAACGAGATTAGAGGAAAAATTTTATTAGAAAATGTACGTTTTTCTAACAAATCATTATATCTTTGTAGTATGAGTTTATCAACAAGTTTATCTCAGGCAAATCATTCAGCATGATTCTTACTGAACGAAGAATTTCTCTTGACATGGTAAACGAATTTGAGAATCAAATCATGAATTTTATTTACTTGATCCGCGAGTTGAGTAAATTATTGTCCTGCCTCTTTCACTATAACTATCATAGCCTCCTCGATCCCACCTGAAATTTTTTATTACGTCATACACCGCTATTACGTTGGAACCTACACCACTCAGCACGGTCCAAATTTCCTTGTGTAAAAGCCTAACATGTGTGGACCCTCTTCCAGAAGAAGATATTTATTACTTTGGGACATAAAGTTACAAATCATGGCATAATGTTTCAAAGAAAAACAAATTATTAGGGAAAATTGTGGAGTGATGAAGCAAATTAGTGCCTTATGTAAGCCTTACAACACACAGACAATTTAATGGATATATTCCGTGGTTGTGGACGACTCTTGATATTTGTCTTAGAGTTATTAGAATTTTTTAGTTTTTAAATTTGAGTCAATCTCAAAAGTATTATTTTATTATTATTAATACAAAATATGAGTCTTTATTTAATTAGAATTAGAATAGTAATACGAGTCATGATTTTTTAGTAAAAATATTAATATTCTAATTCTATAAATATGATGTAATAAGTATTTATAATTAAAATTTTTTATATCAATAAAATTTAATTTTAAATTTTAAAAAAATTATTTTCTTATTAGACTTGTTTTTCAAAAGAATTAGACGTGCTTAATTTCTTCTCACATTTCCATTTTGCATATATATATATATATATATATATAAACACACACCCATTGTACCGAGACTCCCATATATATATATATATATATATATATATATATACACGCATGTATGTGTGTATTTATATACATGTGTATATATGCTCACTGCATTCAATGGATGGTGGAGAAAAAAATGGTCAGTGGTCTCATGGTGTTGCAGCCTGCCTTGTGGTAGTGGTGGTACCAATATCAACTTTTGTAAAAATAAAAATAAATTTAAAAAGTATGTTAAAAAATTAATATTGAAACAAAATTTATTTTAAAAAAATAATTACTAAAAAACCGTTATCAAATGGACACTTAAATTTTATGGAAATTATATTATTTGTGATTTGGTCTATTTCATAACAATTAGCACATCTATAAGAATTGATTTGATTTGTTAAAACTTTGTAGTTCAACCTTAACTTGTTCAGCTTTTTAAAGCTTTACGAACGTGATTTCAGCTTTGGGTAAAGCTGGTCTACACCAAGGCCACATTTAAAATTAAAGATCCAACCTGTGAAAAAAGAACACAAGATACAAATTGATTATCAGAGTAAACTATATTAAAAACCCAATTTTTTATATATATATATATATATATTGGGACGAACGTGACAACTGGTGTTGGAATTGGAAAAGGTATCTTAATCATGCATGATTTATGCCATTTTTTTGGGTCTTCACGTGTTCATTGAATCCAGCTCAAGTCTTCAATTCCCACTGGTCGCATAATAAAATAGATCTTTCCTATAGTGACTGTCAGTGTCTCAGACGTCCAAAATTCATCCAAATTCATAACAGGCACATATATGCTGTAAAGCTAAATAAATTTGCATATTCCAATGACATTCAACATAAGCTTCCAAATTATTGTGAGACTGGATTTTTTTTTATAGGATTCTACATCATATAACCCGAAAAGATTATTTTATATATATATATATATATATATATATATATATAAAGCAGAGTTGAACTGCCACTTTTACAAGAGTTTTTTTTTTTTATTATTATTATCAGAACTCTTGCCAATTAACAAGTCGATGGTATCAAATCTCTACAAATTATCATGGATTTCCTTTACTCATGAGAGATTTCAACTCTCTTCTTTGCGAAAATGAGTAAGTACTGTTATTATCAAAACTTTAACCAATTGACAAGTCGATGCTGTTTTTCTATGTCACATCAATAATTGATTCAAAAATCATGGCTAGCTTGCAAAAATTAGAAAAATTATAATTTAACTGAATTCTGTAAAAATATAATTATAAAATTAGGAGATTAAGTCCTAATTTTTAGAAAATCCTGTTAAATTATTTTTTCAAATTTTTTGGTAGGCATTTCATGTAGCCCCTACTCTCTCTCTTCATATATATATATATATATATAATGATAAAAAAAATAGAATCGAATTCACGTCAATTACGTACAAATTAAATATTTCCAACATTCGAATAGAATCTCTACTCTCATATAATACTCGTCAACTTGCTACATATATATATATATAGTGATGATAGAAAATAAAAATTAAACTTATAATAATTATATAAAGAATAAATACTTGTCGTATTTAAATAAGGTATTAGTAGTCACATAACACCTACATTTATATTATTAAGTGAACACTTGTACCCTCCATCCTCACATAGCGCCTGCAATTGCACCACATGTTAGTCCTTGCGACTTTTCTGCTGATACAAAGCCATGATGGCCATCACTTTAACCATGTTCCACTGCAAGCACCACTTTTTTGACCCGAAATTACCTGTTGGGTAGGTTTACTATGCCTCCATTGATATATATATATATATATAATTTTGATAAGTTATGTTTTTTTATTTTTAAATAAATATTAATTATAATCTTTAAAATTTTGATTATTTTTTATTTTCAAATAAATATTAATTACAATCTTATAAGTTATTTATCATAAATTTATTTTTAATATAAAATTAAAAAAAGTCATAAAAAAATAGTCAAATTGAAGAAATGATGGATACTTCTATCAATTTGAACAAAAAAAAATTAAATATTTTTTAGTAAAAACATAAAAGATTAGTATTATTTTAAAAATTTTAAGAAATATTTTTATAATTATAAAAAATTCTTAAAAATTGTCAGAATAATTTATTCTTATTATTTTAATAAATAAGGAAAAATGATTTGGTAATTAAGCGGAGCCACCAATTTAGAATGTCTGTAAGGTTAGTCACCTCAACATTTGCCGTCTCAATCATTTGATAGTGCACGGCTTTGTTCTTTGCATTGGCAGTACAATGGCGATGAGCTACATGTCCCAATCAAACTGTAATTTTGTGTATATACATAAACTGTAATAAAATGTGAAAAAAGAAAGTGATTTAGCTTAGAAAGGTGTTGGCCAAGTAGGAGGCCACAGGATGAGACAGTGACAAACACGTGGACGGCCGTCTGTGCATGCGTGAATACAGAATGCATTGAAGTTTAGTTTTTTAAAAATCAAGTTGTTAATCATTCAGTTTAACTTTGTGTGCACGATTGATTTAGACTTGTTAAGGTCACGACAGATGAGTCACGGCACAAGCTTTTTTTTTTTGGATAATTCTTTTTGAGCATATCCCATCTATATCTATATGTCATTCCACGCCAGTTTTATGTAATGACCATTGCAGTAATACAAATTCATACCTAATAATATATCTATTATTTATTACTTGTACAAAAATAGGGTTGTTTCTTACGATAATATGATAATATTAATCTATTATTACTTATTTTGTTTATTATCTTATCATATTTAATTTTGTTTTATCCATTTTTTATTACTCATATTTATAAATTTATTATTCATTTTTTATAAACAATTTATTCAGTTTTATTATTAATTTATAGATTTATCACTCATTCATGTACTTTTTTTTATGATTAATAACAGACCGCGCATAGGTCACACATCTGACTAGTATATATTTATGAATATGTATAAATATTTATCGACACAAATTATATTTGATTATTGCAATAATTCTCAAATATTATGACCAATTAGTGCATGTGTGCGGATCCCCTGCAATAAGTGGCAGATCTAAAACTATATTTAAGAGGAAATTATATTGCACTTGGATAGTGTTTCAGATATAATTTTTTGAAAAATATTTTTAAAAATTTTGTAATTAATTTTTTAAAAACTGTGAAAATACATTTAGATATGATAATCTAAATTTTAAAAAATTAAAAAAAAAAATAAAATGAATAACTTGTCAAACTCGAATCCTTGTATTTTGAAATTAAAAATCTGTTTTTAAAAATGTAACCAAACGAAGCTAGGTATTAGACTTTTTTTATTTTTCTCTTAAATTTTTCATATTTTTAGAAGGGATCTTCTTAACTATTAACTTTTGTATATATTTTTTTCGTTAAAATTATAGTCTAGATCTATCATTGGTCGCGCCCTAACCATCCCTTATAGCCGCCACCATTGGATTTTATTTTTTGGCAAAATGTGAAAATTGGGAAATATTAATTTTTTTTTTTTTTATAGAATCAATGGGGTGTTATAATTTATGTCAATTCTATTATAACAAACTCAATTAATTTATAAGACTATATAACTTAACTCCAAAATTTTTTTTAATATTGGTCTTTTGACAAATAATTCAATTCAACTCATAACTTGGTGTAAATAAATACACGTATTTTTTTAAATAAGAAGTAAGACTTAAACTCATGATTTTCTTTTTTGATAAGGCTGGACTATTTAAGAACTATACAACCTTAAAAACAAATCACTAACCAAAAAAAAAAATATTTGATATATGATATCATTTTATAAGGAATAGAAGTGGGTTTTGGCATACCAATTGGCAGTTGGAGAAACTCTGTTTTTTTTTTTTTTTCTTAAACCAAAAGCACCTATTTAAGTTTAGTCAAAATGACAAATCATATTAAGGTGTAATGTTTGCACCTTTGAACCCAAATAAAAAGGGTAAAAGACAGGTTGTGTTTGGATAGTGATTCAGATATAACTTTTTAAAATATATTTTTAAAAATTTTGTAATTAATTTTTTAAAAATTGTGAAAATACATCTAGGATATGATAATTTAAATTATAAAAAATTTAAAAAAAATAAAATTAATAACTTGTTAAACGCGTATCTCGTGTTTCGAAATTAAAAATTTATTTTTGAAAACGTAAAGAGACATAGCCTAATAGTTGCGCTAGGCAGACCCTAAAAATTTCATTCATTACAAACAAAAAAGATAAATAAAATAATCATAAATAATTTTTTTTTATCAGCATTGAATTAAAAAAATGATAAAAATGAAAGAGAGAGAAAATTCTTCTCTCTTCTCTCATGTTATTGTCGTCGTTATCATCAAAGCATGACGTTAAACATTTCATTTAAATTTTAAATAATTATACTAAAATTGGAACATTTAATTAATTTGAATCAGGAAGCTCCACAAAATAAGGAGAATCATTTTAGAGAAAAAAATAAATTATAATGATTGAAGCATAGAACTTTGCAGAGACTACTGCTGGAGCATCCACTCCTGCATCATTCCTTCTTCAAGTGTAAGCATCTTCAAAGCGCCGGCTTGTACAAGTGCTGATCAGCTGGAGACACGTAATGGCTTTTATACATTTTAACTAATATTCTTATCGTCAGAATCAATATGCATTGAGTTGCATTCATATATATGAAAGCAGCTGTTATATATAAATATTCCTTGTAAACTTCAATTTGCTTTGTGTGAAGAATTTATATATATATGTATGTATTATAATTTTACTCCTCCTTATTTAACTATTTTATAATCATTTCAAAGTCAATAGATAAAGCTTTTCCGATTTTATATCAATCGATTGTATTTAATTTTTGCCTCCTAATGAAATTATAAGAGATGCTTCTGTGATATATATATATATATGTGTGTGTGTGTGGGTGTGTGTATAAAGAGATGATCGTATAGACAATGCGTAGAGAATGAAGAAAAAAAGGAGAGAGGACACTTATTAATGCTAGGCATGGTTTAAAGTTTAAATTGGCTTGACCACAAGACAAAGTGATTTTGCGATTAGAACAAAAATTAAATTAAAGATATATACTTTGGTTTGAATTTGTTAACTTATTATCACATCTTTTCCAAATGAAAATTAAGGGAAAAAATAGAGATTCATTTGTTATAAAAATAAAAGGCGGTAAAGTGGATACTGGAAACTCTCTTATCTTTTCTTTTCATTCCCTCCTACTTAAAGAATGAAAACAAAATAATTGAACTGTTGGATAATATGAATCTGATAAATACTAAACATTAGTCCCTCCTCAGCGGATTCAACTTCGCGATAAGTTCTCATTCTCTTTACCCGATGGTCTCGAAGCGAATTTTTCTGAAGGTATTTTTAGTATTTCATATTATTTTTTTTTGTTATTTATAGTTGAGGAGACCCATTTCATTGTATTTGTAACTATTTTAAATCATAGTGAAACTTTAGCAGCTGTGGTAGTTTTATTTTTGAATAAATACTGTAAATTTTTGTGTTATTGTATATACGTATGATTTTAGATTCATTTTCTTTTTTACTTTTATGTCTCACTAACATGGGCAATTTAATAACATTCTTTGCACTTTCCCTTCCTTTAGTTTCCTGTGTAACTGCTAGGGACGCGCCCTTGCATATCATTTCCTTTTTTTTTTTGCTTTTTCTTTTTTTCTCTGGACCTTGATACAATGATAGGTTAGAAGAAAATTGAGATACAATATAGTTTTTGATACGACTTTGAGAGGGGGAGAATTTAATTACTACTGGTATGTATGCTATTGTAAAAAATTAAATTCATATTAATTGAATAAAAAGTGAATACTTATACCATTCGAATAAGACATCAATCCTAAAATTAAAAAAGAGATTATAACATACTGTTTATTTTTTATTTTAAAACTTTTAATAATGGAGAGGGGCTACAGTCTTCCTCTCCATTCATGATAATAAAACTACTATACACATTATTTATAAATTTTCAAACATAGTGTAAATCTCTTTCCTCATTTTCTATCAAAGTATAAAATTCTCCCCATTTTATTTCATTTCTTTTAATCTCCAAATTCATGAATGTAAGTAGACTGAATATTTTTTTTTGAAAATATATGTTTCGCATTTTTTATTCATAGAAAAACAAAGATTAACTTAAAATTGTGTCCCAAGAAATCATGAGTGGCAATACTCTTCCAAACAAAATAGAGGACTAATTGAAATAAAGTCTCTATCCACACTCCATTCTTTCTTACATTATTGTGTCTATATATATAAATTTTTTTTTTTTTTGGTGGTAAATTGTTTAGAGAGGTAAAAAGTTGTAAGAAATGCTTCCAATCAAAATATAAAGAGTAATTTATCTTAATGACAAGATATAAACAGTAATTCGCTACCGTAATTTGAGGAATTGTGCCTTGTGAGTGGCTAATATCAATGAACTTGAAGGTGATTGGACAAAGTTGCCTTGGGCTTAGTGTAAATATCGGCTCGCTGACCATTCTTTAACGTGACAAAATAAACAGTACTAGAACAAAAGTAATACTACATGTAGAAATATATAATAGATATATACAATACAGTCTACCTCTCTATATGTAATGTATTATGTTATGTTTATATATATATATTTATTTATTTCAAAATATCCTCTATTTCGGGACTCCTTTTTCGGTTTAGCCGCAACGCTCTCTATATGCGCCTCCATCTTCCTCTTCGTCGACGCCTAGGGTTTCTAGGGTTTTCAGAGCAACTTTACACACTTCTCTCAAGATTTTCTAGGTTTTGCGGAGCTGGATTCGTTGTTTTTCCTCAGAAGAATCTCCATGCGCCGCTGGTTCAGCGGCTTCGTTGATTAGGGGGTTTCTCTCTCTGCTCTTGGCCACCAAAAAGCTCTGATTTTTTCTTCTTCTTTTCGATTGCTAAGGCAGAGAAACCTAGGGTTAGGGTTTCATTTCCTTGATATCTGATATGAATTTTCGTTGTTTATCGTATCGCAATACGGTTCGATTAGGGCAGGGTTGAGTTGGTGATTTTTTTTTCGGTTTTTGTTGGAGGGTGGGGGTTGGATTTGAATGGCATTGGGAGATTTGATGGCGTCTCGATTTTCGCAGTCATCGGTTGCGGTTTCAAATCACTTGGATGAGTGTTACAAGCCACGAAGATGGGGATTTGGTTGGGCAGAGGCGGGATAGGGATTCCGAGACAGCTAGCAGTAGCTACGGCAATGCCACCACGACAAGTATGGCGTATTTGCCGCAGACTATTGTTATGTGTGAACTTCGACATGAGGCATTCGAGGCTTGTGTTCCCTCTGGTCCGTCTGATAGTGGATTGGTCTCTAAATGGCGGCCTAAAGACCGAGTAAGCCCTGGTTGTTTTACTAGTTGTTTCTGTCATGATTTTTATTGGAAATGTTATCCCGTTAATTGTAATTACCTAGTATATTGGTTTCAATTTTTTAAGCCTTGCAAAAAAATTTGTAAACTAGATGATTCCCATTTCACCAAATTGTAAAATATATCAAGTACAATTTTACATGATTTCATTCATATCAGTTGATATTATGTTACATTGTTTGTTGCAATTCTTTAGTGTAGGTTGACAATAGACATGACTTTAATTCGTGAAGGAGATTGTTATTACTGAATTGTGTGCAATACTGTGGTTTTTAGTGTTGTAGCTAGCAAAGTTATGCTTTGCTCGCGAGTCAAAGTTGATGTAGGATCATTGTTAATGTAAGTCTAGGCATAGCTAGGTGTTCATCAGTTTGAGTTTTGTTCTGGATTTTTCATTGAGGGTTGTTAATGACCATTTCAACCATTAAACTACTAATTCTATGGAAGACTGGAGTGGCCATAGAAGTTGCAGTACTGAGCATTATTTTGCCTCCTAATGAATTTGATCTTTTTTTTTTTGATAAGTAAAATCCATTAAGAAGAGTGCCAAAAGGGGGTGCAATCTATATACACGTGAGGTAGACCATATAGATTCTATACAAATTCAAGCCCCTATACGCATCCCCAAATTTTCAAGCAAAAAATAAAACTTGTAACTTAAGCTGTTTAAAAAAGACAACAAAAAGCTCTACACCATAGAATTTCCTCTCAACTTTGAGCATATAGCATTTGCTTACAAGTTTGAAACCCCTCATCTTCTAGTTACCTAAACTCAGAAGTTACCTTGCTAGGAACCTTAGTGTGCTAAATACTCTTCCAAGGAAAAACTGCTGCTCGTTCCCCTCGTCAAAACCTCATAGAAAGAATGCACACTTAAAATCCCACTCCAAAAAAGATCAGTAACCAAGGTAGGCATGACCCAAAAAAGAGCATAGAAAGAATGCACACTAACAATTATTTTTTTAATCTTATATATTGGTGCTCAAACAAACTCACAATGTTCCCCAACTCTCAATCCTAAGAATCTCTCCTAAATCTTGTGGACCACAATGTCCCCTTCTCTCTCTAAATGACACCACATTCACCACCCAAGCATCACAATATAAGCAAGATGGAAAAGGCGGGGGGAACCCATACTTCAAAAGAACAACTTCAAGTTAGAGATTGCAACTTCCCAAGAAATCTACAAAAGAATCTGCACATGAAGGAAATTTACTAACTGCTCAGACTTGCCCCTAAGTCTCTTGGGTTCCTTTAGCAGCTTGTAGTACTTGTGCGCAGAACTTCTCTAGGAGGTCCCTCCTTTTTTGGTGAAAAGCTTAGTAGGTTTGAGACTAGCGGCATGGAGTCTTATCTTGCTCGTGGTACTTCCGCTTCAGGAAACTTGTGTCTTGACATGGTTTTTGAGTCTTCCTGCCACGTGTCCTTGCGGTCTTGGTTGTTTCGTGGTTGCATTTTTTTACCATCTACAGTGCAGGTTTCAAAATTTTTTGTTTATGTTGAGCATTATATTTTAGCATTCTAACATAATTCCAACTTGGTGTATATTTATTTTATAAAATCAAATATATCCCTCAACAACTTCAGTTATTCTTAGCTATGAATAAATGCACGTTTTACCTTGTAGTTGTCTGCACCTTTGTAGATCAAACCGCCACATTTTCGTTGATCCAATAAGTTTATCTTCTGCCTAAAAATGTTTTTTTTCTTATGAAAATTCTATGTATTCGAAATAATCTAACAAGCACGGACACGGGACACGGATATGACATGACACACAGGCACAAAATTTTTCAAAAAAGTAGGACACAGATACGTTAAATAATATATATTTATATATATACATATATATGATCACGTGATCTTATTTTAATATTATCTCTATCTATTTCAAAACTATCTATCAAAAATTAATATTTTATTGGGTAAGTATTAAAATTAATATTAATAATAAAAATCTATTTTATCACAAGTTTTATTAAGTTGATTTACTAAAAATTAATAGAAATTCTTTGAACTAATTTAGTGATATAAAATATTGGTGAAATACTCAAATCGAGAAATTAAATATGTAAATTATTATTATTATTGTTTAATTCAACAAATGATAAATATCAAAATGATATCAAGGAAGAGATTTATAATTTTTTAGAATTTTAATAGTAAAAGTTAAAAAAATTTAATGAATGTGAAAAAAGAATTTAATAAAATCATTTTTTATAAGAACTTAAGACAGTTATTGGGGTGGGGGCTTGACACGTCATCAAGGGGATTGTCAAAATAGGGGTAGGGGGGACACGTCATTAAAACAATGGGGGAGAGCGGACCGTCATCGGGACTTTTTTCTTTTTTGGGTGGGGGGGGGGGGAGATGAACTGATTATGCAGAGAGAGAGAGATGAGAGAAGAAGAGATCGATGAGAGATCAAGAACGCAGATATAAGAAGAGATGGAGATGGAGGTTGCAAAAAAGAAGAGATCGATGAGAGGGAGAGATCGATGAGATTGTAGGAGGTACATGTTCTCACTTTTTCTTTATTGAAATTTCACCATTTTCCACTCTTAATTTTTTTTTTTTTTAAAATACTCATCTTCATCTCTTCTTTCACCATGTCTAGTTATGTTCGGAATGTGTTTGGCTGTGTCTGAAAATAAAAAAAAGTATAAAAAAATTGGATACTCAATTTTATCATGTCCGGCACGTGCTCGAGCGTGTCCGTATCCCATACATGTTGATTCTTCTTAAGAAACGATTATCCAAATCATATATCCAATCATGAAATGAGTCATTAGAACAAAAATTACCATCAAAGCCAAAAAGTCTTTCGTAATTGTGCACAACTCTTCGAATAGAAACATGTCTACAAATAGGTTGACTACGAGCTGCATTGTCAGTACAATACTTATTGTCTTTACGATTATCTTGTATTCGAGACTCCGAACGAGTAATAGATGGTCTCCTACGAACGTTATACGGATTTCTAATTCCGTCTCCACCATAAGTTATCAATATTGCGACCTCGGATTGTACGATCCAATATAGCTAAATCGATTTGGATGGTATAAAATTGCGCACGTAGCAGGATCGTAGTAGGATCGGACATGATCGTTAGTAGGATTGTTTTCACTTTGTGGACAAAAAATTCACCCAAACGGCTGATTATTTAATGAGTTAACACTAGTATTTTAACAAGTATTACTATATTTATCTTTTTATATTAATGAATTTTTTTAGTTCATTTCTTTAAAATGTTAATTTGTATTGTTTTGAAGTTTTAAAACTTACATTTTATAAGCAAGTATAAATAAAAAATTGTAGTTACAAAATGATTCAACGTAGGATCTTGATTTTAACAACCTTGGTCTCACCAATTGTCATCCAGCCAAGCAAACCCTCGCTCTGATACTAGCTAACGCAGAGCAAAAATGTGAAAGGATGGATACGACCAACTTTAATATCCACAACAGCGAATAATTAACACAATAAAATAATAAATTTTCTAAAATTCGAAATTATATTAATATTGATAAAAAAAAAACTAAATAATAAAGGCCTTTTACACCATATTTATAGGTCTAGAATACTACTATTTTGACGAGGAAACTATAACTCGTATCCTTATCCTTATCCTAATCCTAATATAATAAAGAATCATATTTTGAATATAAAATAATAAATATAATAGATATTCATCTAAAATTACCAATTTGAGATAGGCTCAAATTGGAAAAAAATCAAAGTTGTTAAAATTAGGACCTCACCTCAGATCGTTGGGAGGTATTTATGATCAGGATCGTAGGATCGGGACGAGGATTGTAAGATAAAAAAAAAAAGAGAGGAAGAAACGACTACTAATATATGTATAAACAAAGAATCCTTCGCAACAAACATAAAAGAAGTCCATATATGCAAAAATAAATGAGAGGGTGGTTGGATGCAATGACAAACACATGGAATATGCAAATATCCACAATTTCATCCAATTTCAATCAACAAATAGAATAAAGTGTGTAAAACACAATCGTACATACAACAATATATTCAGAAATCCGAAAAATATGTATTTCACATTTTCACTTTATAGCTAAGAAGCACGTATCCGGACACGGGACACAGACACGACACGATGTGGACACGGCATTTTTAAAAAAAGTAGGACACGGACACGTTGATGACACATTGAATATATATATATATATTTATATTTTTTATATGGTTATATAATAAAAATTTAATATTACTTCAATGAAACTTGGCATAAAAATACGCAAATCACGTAAATATTATTAATGTTTCAAAATAAAAGTCAATGAATAAAAATTTTAGAATTTTATTTGATAATCAACATTCATGATTCAAATTTTCAAATAAATTTGTTAACTATTATATATATATATATATATTTGTGTGTATAAAAAAAATAGTGGAGAAGAGGAGAAAAAGAGAAAAAAAAAATCCATAAACGTGTCCCCTAACTTGTCCGGGTTGTGTCTGTAACGTGCCCGAATCCGACATGGATACGTGAGACAAAATATAGTGTCTGTGATTCATAGCTTTACAGAACTGAGAATTCAAAATTAAATAAAATTCTGAATGCACAGAACTACAAAAGGAACTAAATGGTGATGAGTGAATGAAGAGAAGGGAAAAAAAGACGCAGAGAGTTGCCATAAGAAAACAAAAACATATAAAAAAATTAAGTTGCAACCAGCAAGGAAAAATTAGAAGAAGAACTGAAGAAAAAAAATCCAGCAGCCAGTAAGGTGACAAATGATTAGAAGAACTAAACAAAAAAATTAAGTAGCCAATGACAAATAGTTTGGTAAATAGATATCCAGCAACCAAACTTACAGGTGCTAGCTTAGCTTAGCTGCAACAAGAAATTCAGAGACAGATATCATTCTGGTGCAGTGCATGAAGATGGATTGTATTTGCAATAGCCACTAGCCAGCAAGGAAAAAAATGATAGAGAGAGAGCCAAAAATGCAAGAGGAAAAAAATAAAAGAAAAAGAACTGGAAAAAAAGAACCAAAGGAGAAGAACTAAAAAAAGAGGATAAAAAATGAGAAGGAAGAGAGAGCATCACCGTCAAAAATGCAAAAGAACTGAAAAAGAAAAAGAAGAATAAAAACTGAAGAAGGAGAAGAAGAGTGAAGAAGTAAAGATGAAGAAGAAGGATTGAAGGAGAAGGTGTGCTGTTAGAAGTGGGCTTCACTGGCGCCAAGCTGTTGGAAGAGGAAGAGCTTCACTGTCGCAGCCTTATAGAGACACAGAGAACTCGAATCCCGATTTTTGAGAGAATGCTGTGAGGGCTTTTGTTTAGTTGTTGCCTTGCGCTAAATGTTGTTTTTAGGTCTTAAAATAAGTAAATGGGCTTTTATTAAGATGAAAGTATGGGCCTCTAGGTGAATAAGTGGGCTTAAAACAGAAAAGTTTTAAATAGGCCCAAGAGGGAAAATAAAAACAGGTCCCGAACCTGGATCGGTAGGTTAATATCACGAATCGGGATCCTACGATTTTACCCAATCCAAATCCAAAGCCAATCGACCTTATAAACTAACGATTTTTGACACGATCCGAATCGTTTTAAGGAATATGGATCGTAATTTTAACAATCATGGAAAAAATAAAGAATCTTACAATAACTCTAAAACATATATTCATGTTTTTAGGGTACCATCACTCTTTCTCTCTCAGACTCCTTTCTGTCCTTTTTCTTCCTTCCCTGAGGTGTGTTCCAAACGCTTCTCTCCCCCTTCCTCCCTCACATGTCTTTTTTCCCCCTCCCCTCTTTGACGACATGTCCTCCCCTCACGTCTTTTTTTTTCCCTTCGCTCTTTGGCGACATGTCTTCCCCCCTATCCTTAAGTTATGACTATTGGCCCCACATGTCCCCCTTTAATTTTATTTAATAAATCCTTTTCTTGTAACATATATTAAAATATTTAAATAGGTTTAAACCGTTTTATTTATTAAATCTTATTTTATAATATTTATTAAATTCTATAAATTTATTTAATTTGTATTAACTCTCATTTTAACTTTTATTATTAAGAAATTATAAACATAATAAATACTTTTTTGATTTGGTACCATGATTTTTATTATTTCTTGGATCAAATAATAAACATAATAATTTTATAAATTTAATTTTTTTTAAATTTATGTTAGAATTAAGCTACATGATCATATATATATATATAATAAATATATATATATATATATATTATTCAGTGTGTCCCCAATGTGTCCTGTGTCTTACTTTTTTGAAAAATCTTGTGTTGGCGTGTCTCTGTCGTGTCGTATTCATGTACCGTGTTTGTTGTGTTTGTGCTTCTTAGATGCCAACTCACCACAACAAGTATCCCCCAAAATTTAACTTCAGCACCATTTCCCACCCCAAAGGAAGTGAAGTGAAGGAAGTCAATCAACCAATTTCTAATAGATCTCCTACCTCATAAGGAACCATTGCCTCTTTAGACCTCCAACCCCTTTTCTCATCCCGGAACTCGACTTCTATGACCTTCCTCCGGTTAGCATTAGGTTCACATGCGTATCTCTAAAGCTACTTACCAAGCACAGCCCTGTTGAATGCCCTCAAATCCTTAATCCGCAACCCACCCTCCTTTAAAGGTAACTTAACCTCCTCTCATCTAACCAAATGCATCTTCCCTTCCTCTTCCTTCCCTTCTCATATTGTACCTTTCCCAGTCTCTCGTCCACAGAAACAAGCATAGGTAAAATAGACAAAAAATATTTTGAAAACTTGCCTAATATGCTCTCAATCAATGTTAACTTCCCTCCTTTCAAAAGATATTTCCTCTTCCAACACACCAATCTTTTTTGAATCTGATCCACAACTGGATCCCATATCTCTTTTGCCTTGGAAAAAGCCTCCAACGGAAGACTCAATCGACTAAAGGAAAAGAGCCCACCTTACAACCCAAATTACAAGCTAAACCCTCTACCTCCCCGACTTCACCCAATGGAATGAATCTCACTCTTGCTCAAATTCAGCCTTAACCTTGACACTGCCTCAAAAGCATTATAGAATACACTTATGGTACTGAAGTTGGTTCTTCTCGACACCAAAAAAAAAAAACAATTGTATTATCTGCAAAGGGGAGATGAGAGATCTCCATTCTATTTGTTAGTCCATTGCTCACCTCGAAACCCCTGATTAAACTTCCTTGAACTGCTCTATCCTTCAAAAGGAATGGGGAGAGAGGGTCCTCTGTCAAAGACCACAGGGCTCCTGAGGAATATCGGCTCTGAGCCATTAACATATACAAAAAAAGAAATTGAGGAATCACACATAGCCTTCCAACTCCTCTATCTTGCCCAAAGCCCGTCCTCGTGATAATCTACATAAGGAAATGCCAGCTCACATAATCGTAGGTTTTCTATATATCCAGCTTTCAGACTAACCCTTTCTCATTACTCCTTGTGGAATCAATGCATTCGTTAGCAATCAAAGATGCATCAAGAACTTGCTTCTTTCCAAAAAGCTTTATGGCTATCTGAGACCAATTTCCCCATGATTCCCCTTGGCCTGAAAGACGGAACCTTCACTATCAACCTGTACACACTACTTATTAGACTGATGGGTTTAAAGTCTTTGATATTCTCCGCATCCTCTCTCTTTAGGATCAGTGCTATAAAAGATGCATTGAGATTCCATTCAAAAGACATCCTCAAGAAGTGATGAAAGACATTCATAATATCTTCCCAATAAAGTTTGAAGCGAGGCAATGTGAACCCAATTTAGACCTGGAGCTTTATCCCTGTAGTAAGAGTTTAGAGCAATCACCACTTTTTGTTTCTCAAAGGACCTCTCCAATATAGTTCGTTCTCCACTCCCAATTTGAAAAAATCCAAATGCTCAAGCAAGGGTCTCCATTCATCGGTCACCGAATAGAGCTGCTCATAAAATTGGGAAATTCCTTGTCTGACCTCTTCCCCTTTCTCCAAGCTTCCCCGGCTTATGTTGTTGAATCGCCTGTGTGCATTCCCTACCCCGATGAAGGTAGAGTATTCCTGTCACCATCCTTTAACCACAAAACTTTTGACTTTTTTCTCCAGCTAATATCTTCTGTTTTCCACAAATTTACTCAGCTCTCCTTTTAATTCCAACCCTCTATTTCGTTCCTCCTCTGAAAGAGCCGTAGACTCTTCATTCTCATCCGGCTTCTTAATAGCTTGGAGCAATTTGGTTTTCTTAACTTGAAGATCCCTGAGCACTCCCGTATTCCACTTCTTAATATCTTCCATCAAAAGTTTTAACTTTTTTGCCAACACATTACGGGGCAGCCGGCTAATAGAATGCCCTCTCCTCCACTGATCAACAAGCTCCTTAAATCCTTGCTCATGCAACCACATATCTTCAAAACAAAAAAGACTTTTGCCCCTCTTCACCCCACCTTAGTCTAACAAAATAGGCAAATAATCTGACACAGGGCAATGGAGACGAACTTGTTATACCCCTGGAAAGTGCTCCTTCCAAAATGTTGAGACCAAAAACATATCCAATTTCACATTGTCAGATTATCCCCTCCACTAGACCAAGTAAATCTCCCATCCTCCAAAAGGTAAGTCCACCAACTCCATATCACTAATGAAATTGGAAAACTCCTTTATGACCCTTGTCAACTTGCTACCTAACTTCTCAGTAGGAGATCGCAACACACCCCCCGCCGCCGCCCCCCCCCCCCCAAAAAAAAAAAAAAAAAAAAAAAGAAGAGGAGGAGCAAACAGGATAGCTCCATTGTCCTTTGACTTTCTGCAACTCCATCCACAGTTCCTGCCTTCTAGCATCAACAACAGGGGCATAAATCCTTGAGAAGACCCACTGAAAATTCTCATTCACTACATTCAGTAAACAAGACAGAAAATCTTCCCACCCAATAATCAATGCATGACACCACTCTGGAGTCCCACAACGCCAACATCCCTCATGCTCTACCTTCAGCCCCTAAGAATTTCCATTCCACCCAACCCCTCCCCCCAAACCCACCAATTCCTTGGATAATAGCTTCAGTAAGAGACTCCATTTTGTTTCTTGTAAACAAACAGCATCCTTCCATTCCTTTAAGAAATTCTTCACCACCACGCTCTTGTTTGAGTCAATTAGACCTTACATATTCCAAGAGATAATTCTCAACTTCATGAGGGTTCAATCTGCAAAACTTCCCTCCCCTTAGCTCTAAACCCCCCTTTCCCCTCTCCTCATATCATAATTAATAGAAGACGCCAAGATTGGGTGTAGATTGCCCCACTACTTCTCCTTGTCAACCTCCTGGTCCCCTCAACTTTCTCAAACAGCTACATGAGTTCATGAGCCCTGCAAGAAACCCCTAAAAATCTGCTCACACCCTTTATCTTGCAGAGCACCCATTTTCATGCCTCCAAAGTCTTACTCTTCTTGTCCTCCAACTGCAAACAGTCCTCTGCTATAGGGTCATCAAGCTGTTCCAGCATTCCTGAGCATATTTCAATCTTATTTGTGTCAGGGGCCATCATAGCCACCGGGGTACAATAGTCTGCTTCTTGTCCTTCCTCAGCAGAATTCTCATTATATGCTGCAAAATATCTCTTTCCGCTTCCCCTGCCCATAGAAGGTCTAGATCAGAATGCTGAGAAAATGTGATGAAGGCATCTTTTGACGAGTGTTGTTCCTCTACATCTTCTGATAACTCTGACGATAAACTTCTCAGTATCAGCTCATCCCCATCTTCCCTTTGATCATTCTCAACTCCTGTGGCAGCAGACCCTCTAACCTGCCCTTGATCGACACTTGTAAGTCATACAGCCAAAGAACCATCAATCGTGCAATGCCCATAGAGAGCCTGGTTGATCACTGCCAAGCTTGTAAGTTCCTTCATCGCAGCTTCTCCTTCTGTCTCATTTCCAAAGACTCCCTACTGCGCCCTCCTTAGGCGTCAGGGTCATTGCGCTACTTACTGTAGTTAAAGGCGAAAGGCGCCCTTAAGGCGCTAAGGTCCTAGATTGCCCGAAAGGTGAGGTGACAAAAAAGCTTAGCCTGAGCGAAGTAAAGTGCTAACTTATAAAAATAATCAAAAATATATATTAGACATTAAGAATTAGTTTATTCAAAGTCAAATAATGTCTTATAATTATATTAAGTATTTTGTAATACTAAAAAGTTTATCTTATAGTGTGTAAGTGATGTGATCATTCTAAGTTTGGTGCTTTGTTCTCAATGATTATTCAAACTTTTGTTGTCTACTCAAGTCTCATATGAAGACTTGATTCAGAATATAAAATAATGAATGTTGATGATTTTTTCTATACGTGAAAAATGTAACAGAAAGCTGAAAGCATTAAAAAAAAGGAAGTTGATACAGAAAATAAGAAAATAGAGAAAGCCAAAAAAAAAACTGATAAAGTGATAATAAAGACCATACAGTCATGCAATATAGAAAGTGAGGAGAGAGTAGGCAAGATAGAAAAAGAATAGAGAAAAAAAAGAAGCAATTTGTGAAAAACATAACAAAAAACATAAAAAAATTTAAAAACTGACGGTGATTCCAAAACTCCCAACAAAAAAGCCCTAGCTTTTGTCTTCGAACAAAGAAGATCGGGCTGCACTTGTCTATATTCTTGCCCTTTACTTGGACAAAATGCCCCTCTACTTTGAAATAAGAAATTAACAAAGAACAGGGATATTTTAAGTAAAATCTAGTAACTTTAAAAAGGCTAATGCCTCTCACCTTGTGCAACGCCTCTTGCCCAGGCGTCGCCTTCTTTAATCCGCCTCGCCTAGACCATAGCAAGGCGATGAGTCTTGAAAACGCCTCACCCTGTCGCCTAGGCAACCAGGCAACCTGGCGCTACTCAATTCCCCCTTCTCCCTCCTCCTATAAACTTAAGAACATAAAAATACGACTCAACATGACTTAAGACATAATTTTGCAAGGTCCCAAATGGGCCTTGCGTTTTCTAACTTGTGCCAAATCAAAGGTATGGGCTTGAATAATCCTTTCCAGGTCTTTTATATACTTTTGAAGGATGCTGCTACTTGTCGCAATCACATCTCTTGCTTGGAAGTTCTGGCACAAATAGCCTGATGGGATGCCCAAAGTTTCCTACGTTTTCTGGAGTTAGACGTGTCCTTTCTTAGCTAGTTCATTTTAGTTCATTCTTGTTTATGATATTTTTTGTATGCTGTTTTACTTATCAAAAAATATCAGTTGATACTGTTTTCCATTGCACCAAGCAATAGCCCCTCTTAGTTGATGCTTATTTGATATTATTTACATTTATGTTTGTTCTGTTTTAATCCCCAACTTTACTGCAGATGAAGACAGGCTGTGTTGCTCTTGTTTTATGTTTAAACATTAGCGTTGATCCACCTGATGTAATTAAGATTACTCCTTGTGCCAGAATGGAGTGCTGGATAGGTACAAATATCATATTGTTGGTTATTTTCTATTATTTTTATTTATTTTTCACAGATTGATTTTTGCTCTGTTTGGTTGTGTCTGCTACTATTGTAAGTTTCCAGTTATATCATTCATGGTCTAGTGTGGAATCCTTTTAGACCCTTCTCTATACTTTTATCTGCAGAAGCCTAAGGATTTATGTTTGGTGCGAATAATTTGATGGATGATACATTGGTTGCTTACAGATTATTAGTGATTGTTTATTTTTTATTTGCTGAAAACAAATATCTTTCTATCCATAATTGTTACTGTTGGGTTTTGGATTCATCCTCCTCCACTTGGTGATCAGAATCGAGGAGAACTCCACGGGCCATTTTTTTCCGATACCGGAGGAATTAAATTCTTATGTAATTTTTATTTTTATTTAATTTATATTTTCATATTTAGGATTTGTTTAAGAATTTGAGTTAGGATAAGATCTATTAGGATAAGATTTAGGGATTTGATTTTACTTTGAATTTGCCTATATATTTAGGATGTTTTGATTCCTTCTAACCGGAATGAATAGAATTTTGAATTTCCTAATCTTCCCTCTTTTCTCTCACTCTATTCCCCTTCTTCTCTAATCTCTCTTCTCTTTCCCTCACTTCCATTCTTTCTTCTCTTTCCTATTCTCTCTATTCTACTGGTTCTGTATCAGGCGGTATTAGAGCAAATCTTGATCTACACCCTTCACAAGTTGATTTATAAAAAGAAAGGTCTACTGTTCATCGTCAGAAAGCTTCCATCACAACACTGTCCACTATCGTTCATCTTTCCCAACTGCACTGTTCATTATTGTTATTGATTGAAAAAAAATCAGTTCATTGCTGTTCATCATAGCCGCTGTGATCTAGACTCCCAACACAGTGATCATCGCTGCCAACTCCGATCCACTGTATGACAATCACATTCAATTGAACAGTTCAGTGTTCCATTACCCTCCTTCCATTACAGCCACCAGTTCATTGCAGTCCTTCATTTCCTTAAACAAAAAACAGAAAAAAATCCTGTTCACCACAATCAAGAGCCAACACAGTCACAATTATACTCCAAGTTCCATCATCATCCACCATTGCATCACAGGTGCACACTGGTTCAACACTGTCAGAGTAGTGTCGCACCATCATTGTTGCTGAGATTATCTTCGTTGCTACGTCGACATTGGTAGTTGTCGATCACCATCCAAGGACCTTCTTTACCATCGCAACACAATCCATCATCTCAATCCCAGATTCATCATCCTCCATTGTCGTTACTTCTGGTTGTTGCCCTCATCATCCTGCACAAGCCATTGCAAACCACAGCCGCTGGAGAATAAGGTTTAAACCCTAAAGCTGATCGAATAGAAGGGATAAATCAAGATGCAATCTGATTTTTAATCCATTATCCCACCCAACTACATTTGAACCTGATCCATCTCTTTAATTAACCCAGACCCTTTTGACAAAAACAAAGTCTACAATCATTTGACGCACAATAGAATCCCAGATTGGTCAGACCAATCCCCAGGTCCTTAGGCCCAACCCCTTCCATTTAAATGCATTGGACTTGCCACCCATTAACCAACCAACCAGCCAATCCCGAGCCTACTCCAAGCCGAGCCAAATCCAGCCAGCCAAGCCACAAAAAAAAAGAGGAATACTTCACTGTTAGTTGGGAGCCTCTGTAACTTTCCAATTCTTCGTCTTTGCAGTTGCTTGGCTTCATTAGGTATGCGTATTCTCTTTGAAATTTGTGCTAATTCTAATTTCAATTTGGTGTGTTAATTAAATTTGCATAAAGGTCCTTATTTGAGCTTGTTTCATGACATATCTTACTTCTCCTTACTGCCTTTTTTCCAAAAAAACATAAATTAATAAAAAAATTTCCAGTCATGATGCCATGAGATATGGATTTAGACTCATTAAAAAGGATACCATGAACTACCATAGGGTACCCCAATCATGAGATCATCATGATAGGTATCCTAGATTCTTTGAATGTGACCGGAAGGACACCATTAGACCCATTCAACCACAGATAAGTATCAACATAGGTACCTTAGGCATTCCCAATAGAGTTGCTACTTTGAATTGCCTAAGTACTATGATGAAGTGGAGGATTTTAGATGTTACTATGATAAAGTAAAGGACTCTAGTTATTTCCATCATTCAATAGAGGAATTTCGAGTAGATTATAGGCCACTTCCACAAGACAGGTCTCAGGATCGATATCAACGGTATTCTTTTGAACCCTTTTACTTTGAACCCCATCCTAATGATTTATGGTGTAATTTAGCATATCCTAACCATAAGGATGCATGGAAACCCCTACGTCTTTTTCAAACTATTCACAAATGTGGGGAAATATTATGCAGAATTCTCATTGATGGTCGTAGTCACATTAACAATGTCAAAATTTGTTGTAACTGGAATGAACTTACGACCTGAAGCTCATCCCCAACCATTTAAGATAAAGTGGATAAGTGATATATCTATACAAGTCATAGAGAAGTGTCTAGTGCCAATCCAAATAGGCCCTTATTCAGAAAATATTTGGTGCAATGTCTTACCCATGCGGATCAATCATGTACTCTGTGGTCAATCTTGAATAAATGATCTTGGTGTGATCCACAATTTCATAGACAATACTTGTGTTTTCAAGTATAAGGGTAAGACCCTCGTATTAAATCCACTCAAACCCCAAGAGAGTAACAATGAAGATAAATCTACCTCTCCTCTTGTTCCTTTTGACCAAATACCTAGATGTGAAGTTCCCAAAGTAATTTCTTGTACTCCAAATGACCAAACACCACCCATCTTAAACCCAACTGAGTGTAAGCAACCAAAACTAGTGTTTGCACCTCTAAATGAAGAACTGAAACTTGCCCCAACAACACTCATGCAAAATAAAGAAATTCTTGAGAATCCACCTGAACAAGTTCTCCTTCTTCCAGACTCTCAATCATCAATACACGAGTTTATTTGTGATAATTTGAGTATTTTTGCTCCTACTTTTGAGTGCACCACCAATTTTATGTTCCTCCATGACTTTTACATCTAAATCTACTGGCACATTTTCAACAACTCTTGAATTTGGACGTAATGCTTATTTGCTTGGCATACCATTGGATTTAGATATTAGTTCAATTTTCATTACGAAGGACATCCTTTCTAATCATGGTCCTTTGGAGCCTTCTACGTTTCTTGATGGTCTTTGTGTTGGTGGCGTTGTTATTTCTTTATTATTAGATCTGATGCTTCTGCCACTCCAACAACATGCTATAGATCATGCGGAATTTGTTTTTGCCAATCAATATGGACATTATTCATTTCATGATTTTACATGTTTTCGTGGATTGGGAAGTAATTCTTCTTCGGCTTGTTGGTCTCTTGGCCTTGTATTTTTCCCTAATGATTCAAATCTTTTGGAGTGTCTCCACCATCTTAACTTGCCAAGAGTCAGTTTTTTTCGGTTGGGGGGAAGAGGACTCCACAAACCATTTATGTTTGATCCTAGAGGAATTATATTCTTATGTAATTTTTATTTTTATTTATTTTATGCTATCATATTTTGGATTTGTTTAAGAATTTGAGTTAGGATAACATTTAGGGATTTGATTTTACTTTGAATTTACCTACATAAAGGCTTAGGATGTTTTGATTTCTTCGGACTACAATGAAGAGAATTTTGAATTTCCTAATCTTCCCACTTTTCTATTATGTGTTCCCTTCTTCTCTAATCTCTCTCCTCTTTCCCTCTCTTCCCGTCTTTCTTCTCTCTCCTATTCTCTCTATTCTACTGGTTCTGCATCATTTTGTTAACATTGATGTTGTATTTAACAAGCCGTGATTGAAAAAAAAATTGTTTAACAAGATCTCCCTTTCTCTTGCTCACTCACTAAATTTGTTCTTTTGAATGTTGGTATGTATAACTCTGGACATATTGGATAGGATAAGTGGAAGTTGAGAAGTACGAAATATGCATGGCTTGAAGAGGATGTGAAGAATATCATAAATCGCAATTACAAATAAAGGGAAAAAAGAAAAAGGGGTGGCAGAGTGGTATTAATTGTGAAAGTCGTGCAATATTTAAAAATTTATTGAGGGATAGATGAAATGAAGGTGACATAACGATCGGAGGGGCATGTTCTGTCCCTCACATGGTCTACTGGTCGCAGACATCGTCATTCAGAGGGTGTAGGAAAGGAGAGCCTTTCAGCTAGGGCTTGTGATCAATGAGCATGGAAGAGGATGTTGATCGTTTTGTGAGGTTGCTTTGTTTCTGGAGTTCCCCTCTCTAGCATGGTCAAGGTGAAGAAAACAAAAATGGGGCTGAGTTTTGAAGCCTCACTTGAAAGCATAGGTTAGCAGAGAGACCACCTGCAATTGTGTTTTGTGGGTCGGTTTGATAGAATGGTTGGGCCAATTGATCGCATTGAAGCTTGGGCATCTTGAGCTTAGAGGGTTGGGATAGGGGTTTGTGTTTTGAAGCTGCTGGCCTCTGTTGCTTTTCAGGCTTCCATCCCATGTTGTGGCAATTGGGTTTTATTGGAAGGGCAACATCGGTGGGGGGAGGTGGCGTTGCTTCTAGATACCTGGTCATTCATTGTGAGGAGATGAAGAAAAGAGATGAGGGTGGTACTTCAAGGGCTTCCTCTTAACCTTTGGTGTTCGACGCTATTTTAGGCTATCATAGACCACTATAGAGACTTCAAATGTGCCATTGTAGACATTAAAATGGATGGCACGAAGTTTGTGGTGGTGTTCAAAGATGGAGGGTGAGGTGTTGGGGGTGAGTTATGTCTTCGTCGACCACACATGTTACAGAGTCGTTTTTCATCGAGAGGCTGTTGGTATTAGTCCTGAACTTGAGAAGGTATGGAGGTGTAGCTTGGGCTTCAAAGCTGAGGAGGGGTCTGAATTTGTTGACGGAAGCTTTGGGTTTTTTTTGTAGCTTGGGAGGACGACGGCGGAATTGGGCTGACTAGAGCAATCGGGACATAAGTTCAAGGGCTAGAGGGTTAGAAACGTACTCCTCAGTTCATCTGGACTCCTACTTGATAGTAATGTTAGCTCTTGGAGAAGGGGTGATCCCAAGGATGTACAATAGTTAATTCTAATGTTCCTTAGGGAGGTGAAGAGCTTATGGTTATTCAATTAAATGATTGGGTGAGTTTGGATGTTGTTGGAATGGCTAGTAGATTGGTGGTTATGTGGATAGTAGGGCGGTTTAAAGGAGGTGAGGATTGGGTACTTTTTAGTTCATGCCATTTGTCGCTTGTAGAAGATGGTGATAAGAGCTTTCTTTTGGAAGAGCTAGGTGGCATGTATTTTAATAACGACCTAAACGTATCGTTTTCTTGACCCTTCGATACCATTACATGTACTTAACTAGGAGAACAAAAATCACAGTCTTATCAGTCGATACCATTATCTATTGACCGTTATGGGTCGTTCAACTCTTTTATTATTTGTTTTTTTTTTGCAAAATCCTCATAATCCTTACTTTTATGGGATTTAAATATAGGAGGGAGAGATACACAACAAAATAATTTAAAAAAAAATCAAAACCTAGTTTCTAAAATATTCGAGCCAATACAATCTTAAAAAAGGTCTTGGCTTAAATAATTTTTAAATTTGTTTATTCCATAATTAATCACACTAAAGTACTTAACTAATTTTCATGCTAATAATTGCATTTCTATTACATTTGTATTTGTTGTTGTAATGTTATTCAAATTAGATGATACTTTCTTCTTAAACTTAAAAAATCCATATAAATTACTAAGACATTTTTTTAGGTTTTAGAATATTAAAAACTAATAATAATAAAAATACTAAAATGTGATAGATTGTGGTAAAAATATGGGTATCAATAACTTTTAAGGGGTTTGTTAGTGTTTAAAAAAATCCACGGTCATAGTTTCCAATTCTTGTTATGGATGGCCCAATATTGTTGATATCGTTACACTGCAACAACAACTTCGTATCCTATGACCGTAATTTAAATCCATGATTTGGGGTGACCTTGGTTTATTAGCGAGGATTTCAATGTTGTGCGGTACCGTTGCGAGAGATCTTTCTGAATGTCATCAAAGGCTACGAAGTTTTTTGGAATTTATTGATGTTTGTGGTCTTTTGGATTTGCCTCATAGGAGATCAGTGCATCGGGATTAGTAATAGACGGAATTGTGCATTGTCCCATATTTACATACTCTTAAGTCTTAATGAGTTGTGAGGAGAAATTTGCAAGTGTGAGCCAAATTGCACTACCACGGATTCTTTTATTATATTCCGCTTCTCTTGGATAGCGGAGGGATTAGGCAAAGGAAAATCTCATTTTGCTTCGAGAATATGTGGTTGTGAGAGGAGCGTTTATGGGAGTTGGTGTTAGGTTGGTGGGAAAGCTACATGGTTGTTGGGACTCCTAGTTACAGAATTGTGAATAAATTGAGTCTGTTGATAAGAGAGATGAAAAAGTGGAACAAGGAGACATTTGGCAATTTAGGCTGGAGGAAGGTGGAGCCTGTTATGGAGCTCAACAACTTGGATGCGAAGGAAGTGGAGGACATGCTGAATAATGCTGCGTGGTAATATAGGGAGGGTTGTAAGGTGAAGGTAGGTAGAAATGCATTGATGAAAGAGGTGAGCTGGAGACAAAAGTCAAGGGTGTTGTGTTTAAGGAGGGGACAAACACCAAGTTTTCTCATAGGCTTGCTAATATGCTCACTCGAGGAGCAACTTCATTAGAAAAATAATTTTGGCAGCTAGAAATTGTCCACGGGAGGAAATTTTAAGGAAGGCGTCACCAATTTCTACAAAGAATTGTAGTAAGAGCCTAGTCAATGGAATATGAGGATTGATGTACTTGTTTCTATTAGTTTAGCTTGGAGAATCATGATTGATTAGAGAGGCCATTTTGAGGAGGTGGTTGTGGCATTGAATAGTTGTAATGGAGACTAAGCACTAGGTTCAGATGGGACGACCATGTTTGTTTTTTTTCAGCATTGCTGTGATGTGGTTAAGGCAGAGGTAATGAATATGCTCTCTACTTTTCAGGCCTCAAGGGAGTTCGAGAGCATGGATGCTTTGTTTGCAGTTCTCATTCTTAAGAAAGGTGGAGCTACCATGTGAAGGACTTCTGACCTATTAGTGTTCTAGGGGGTTTATATAGTCTTATAGTGAAGACTCTTACCATCAAACTTTGAAAGGTGATGGGAGATATTATTTTGGATGCTCAAAAATGCACTTGTTAGAGTGAGGCACATTTTAGATGCCCTGTTGATGACAAATGAATGCTTGGACTCTAGGATCAAAAGTGGAAATTTAGGGGTAGTATGCAAGCTGGATGTTGAATAGTCATATGATTATGTGAATTGGGGCTTCCTCATATACGTGTTGAAGAATATGGTGTTTGGGCAGAAGTGGAGAACTTGTATAGAATGCTGCTTTTTTCAAAGTGTTCTCATCTTCCTAATGCGTCCCTGGCGATGCTTCTTTATCAGTAATGGAGGGCTCTGCTGAGGGGATCCTGTTGCAGAACCAGTAGAATAGAGAGAATAAGAAAGAGAAGAAAGAAGGGAAGAGAGGGAAAGAGGACAAATATTAGAGAAAAATGGAAATAGAATGAGAGAAAAGATGGAAGATTAGGAAATTCAAAATTCTATTCATTCCAGTTTGAAGAAATTAGAACATCCCATCCCATGGATTTAAATCGCGGTCGCGGTGTAATGGTATCGGGACTATCGGGTCATCCGTAACGAGATTCAAAAATTGCAACTGTGAATTTTAATTCTAGCAAATCTCTTAAAAATCACCAATACACATTTTGACTAGAATTTATCACATTTAAATACTTTTTATTGTTATTTTTCAATTTTCTAACACCTAAATTTTTTTTCTTTTAAATAACATCTAAGAAGATAATTTATTATTTTATATAATTTTTTAAAAGTTAAATTAATAAGAAGTATCATCTAATTTGAATAACATTACAAGTACTATAAATAATAACAAAAAATGATTACAAGTATGAAAATCAATTTAGTGTAATTAGTAATGAAATAAAAAAAATTAAAAATTTAAAGGCCAAGAGGCCTTTTCGAGGTCGTATTAGTCTGAATGTTTTGGTAACTTTTTTCAAGTTTTTGTATTATTTTGTTAAATATCTCTCTTTTATATAAATCTTATAAAAATAAAAATCATAAAAATTTTACAAAAATAATTAAAATTTAAAAATTGAAAAACAAACTCCAAACAGCCAATTACAGTCTTATAACTTCCGTAAAGGTCATGTAACGGCTGATACGGTTGTGAATTTTGGTCATATTGATATATTGGCCTGTAACAATATCGAATGGTCAAAAAATCTATACGTAACGGCTATTATTTGACACCATGGAACATCCTAAGCCTTTATATAAACAAATTCAAAGTAAAATCAAATCTCTAAATCTTATCCTAACTCTAATTCTTAAATAAATACTAAATATGAAAACATAAATTAAATAAAAATAAAAATTACATAAGAGTATAATTCTCATCAGATCCATATCTTCTTATCTTTTTTTATTATTGTTTGGGAAGCCTTTAGTGGCTTTTAATGAATAGGTAGAGGAAAGAGGGATGTTGAGAGGCTTCTCGATTGGGAAAGATAGAAGATTGCCATTGGCTGCATCTCATTTGTTCTATGAGGATGATATGATGTTTTTTTGTGATGCGGGCATTGCGTAGTCGAGATTCTTGCAATGCATTCTTCTATGGTTCCAAGCGGCCTTGGGATGAAGATCAATCCAAAGCCAAGTTGACTGTTGTTAGGGTGGTGGAAGATTGTGTAGGGTTAGCAGCTCTTTGGGTGTAGAGTGAGGTTCTTTTAGGTTTTTTTTTTGAATATGTAATACAAACACCTATGTCCTAGCCGGGACTTGAACCTTGCATCTCTCCTTTTGGGAGTAGCTTGAGATACCACTCAAGCTAACTGTTAGTGCCTAGTGGTGGGTTTTTTTCCCGAGTCTTTTCTTTGGGGCTTTGGCTTTGTTCCTTTGTTAGAGGCACAAGGTTTGGAATTTAGTGGTAAAGAGATTCGATAGAAGGCTTGCTGGGTGGTGGAAATAGTATTTATCTGAAAGGAGTAGGCTCACTTTGTTAGGAACACCTTTTCAAGCTTGCTTAATTCATATCCTGATTCCCCATCACTATGTTGGTGGTTAACAAATTGGAAACACTGCGAAAGAATTTATTATGGAGGGGAAGTGGGGATGGATTCAAATTTCATTTGGGAGATTAAAAAAGATGTTTAGTCAATTACATGATGGTGGTTTGTGGTAAGGGACCTTAGGGTGTTCAACAAAGCTCTTTCGAGGAAGTGGCTTTGAAAATATGTGATGGAGAGGAGTCTTTGGAGGAGGAGGTAGAAATTATGGGTAGAAATATGTGATGGCAAAATGACTTGCACCATTCTGCCCCTAATGGGACAGGTTTGGGGAGAAACTAAATGGGATGGGGCCGGAATGGGGAAGATACTAAAATTGGACACAGGTTCGGGGTGGGGATGGATTTAGGTGTCCCTGCCCTAATTATATTTATAAATTATATAAATTTCCTTCAACATTCTCATATCATTTTAAATGTTGCCACAGATATAGATTTAAATATGTATATATTATTATTTTAAATATTATCACAAATATTGATCTAAATATGTATATATAGATTTGTATTTGTAGTAATATTAGTTGATTAGTTTTAATATTTTAAAAATTTATTCTTAGATGAGGACGGGGCGGGGTGGGGATAGGGTTTGGGGAGACGAGGTGGGGACACCTGGGTGGTGGGGCCGGGAAGAGGAAGGCTACTTTTAAGGAGGGTCAGTATGGGGGAGGCGTCCACTCCTAAGGAGAAGATTTTAACTATGGAAAACATGGGTAACTGATGCAGCACCTTGGGAATCCACACATAAGGAAAAAGAGATATTGGCATCCACACCAAAATAGAGAGAGAACTAATCGATAATCACCCAACCCCCTTTTGACCTGCATCTGTTTTAGCTCTTGACCCATATTACATTTAGCTTGTTTTATTTAAACCCAGGGCCTGAATTTCTGAAAATTGATGCAGGACCTTAGAATCTACCTAATGGAAATAGAACCTTAGACATCCACACCTAGGGAAAGGATTGGAATCTAGACCAATACAAAAGGAAATTCTCAATTCATCAAAAACTAACTATTCTATTTTGATTAGCCAATTTATAGGCAAACCCTAAAAAAATGAAACCACCAAAAAGGACAAAAACCCAAAATAAAATAGACTACTGAATGAAATCCTAAAATAGAATAATAAAGTCCTAAAACAAATAAAGATTACATAAATAAAATATCCTCTAAGAAAACAAAAACGAATGGCCCGTGGGGTGGTCCTCATATTTCTAATCCATAAAAGGCACCAAATTATTGTTAATTGGTGTTACTTGTGCAAGGAAAATGAAGAAATGGCCCTATTACTTCATTGTCTAGTCACTAGGTCAGTGTAGACTTTATTAGTCGGTCTTTTTGGAGTACATTGGGTTATGCCTTGATCCACAGTGGAGGTGTTGGCCTCGTGGAGAGGCAGCATGGTTAGTAGAACGGTGAGTGAAGTGTGGCATATGGTTTGTTTGTGCTTATAGTAGATAATCCGGATAGAAAGGAACTGTGAAATTTTTAAAGGAGCCCCCGTTTGTAATGTAAAGACCATTCTTTTGAGCACCCCTTTATTTTTGGCTGTTAGAGGGCTCAGCCTTGTCTATAGAAAGCTTCATTTTTTCTTTTTTGTGAACTCTGTCAGTGTAGTTATATTTTTTTTTGTACACACGTGCACTCCTTTGGTGCTTTCTTCTATAAATTCTTATTTATCTGGAAAAAATCTGGACTTCCTCATGTCAGCTTTGCTTATTCAACAGACGTTTCGTGACTTGATAACAACTTACAACTTATAGAGTTGGTGTTTATGCAGTCTTCTTAAATAGTTCATCCTTCTTTCCATGTCAATGAATTGATATGCTAGTAGCAGATCTTACATTGGTCCAGCTTCATTTCTTTTGGTATCATTTCTGTCATTCCTTCTTACACTTCTAACATTTTTGAAGTTTTGAGTAACTGAGGGCTGTTTCGGTGAGAAATTGACTTAACATGATCCTGTTTAAACTTCATATATTATTATTATTAGGGAAATGTGAACATATCTTTTACTTGGTGAAATTCATGTATGCCATAATCTGCTCAACTTCAATGTTTAGTGTCTTGGAACTTCTATAATTGCTATCATTATTTCTCTCTGTAAGCTGTATGTTGTGATTGCAATTTTAGTTTCTCCCAGAAACTTATTGGATCCATATTCTACTTAGAAGTCAATTGATTCATCGACTAGTGCCATGAAATCTCACTAAACTAATTTCTCTTAGCTTAAATGGGTGAAAATTTGATTTTTGCAAAATGGAGTGTACATCTAGTAAGGTCATTACTCTGTGTTGGTCCCGCATATACAGTATTGTTTGGAGAGGTAGACTGGAGACAGACCTAAAACTTGGCATTATTTTTGCAGAAAGTGATTGCTCTCAAATTCGAACCTATGTTCATGCACTTGAAAGTTTTAACATTTTACCATTGCACCAAGAAATGACTTCATGAAGAGTACATCTAGTGGTGGTGAAATATAGATCTAGTCCATGTTGGGCAACATCCTTTCTCTATCTTTTATTGGTCTTTATTTTTTATGTTCCAATGAAGTGATTGGAAGACGTAAACTTATCGAGGGTTGCAATGGATTGCTGGATGGTGTTGAGGTTTACCAAGGAGTAATGTAGCTCATCCTATTTGTTACGAGTGCTACATAATGCTATGCAACGTTTTGCACAATATATTTGCTTCATGGTTGATTTCTTTTGGCATGGGGATGGCTTTGTTGGGGGGTTACTGTTTCTAGGCTTGACTTCTAGACTAAGAATCTTAGGCTACGTTTGGTACGCAGGAATGGAGGCAGGAATGGAATGAGCATTCCTGCCCCCATTCCATTCCTGCGTTTGGTATGCTTAAACATGATGGAATGACCATTCCGTTCAGAATGGCTATTCCACTTAGCACAGGAATAAGCATTCCTTGATAAAACCTAAGGAATGCCCATTCCATTCCTAACGGAATGACCATCCATCTCTACAGCCCACGACTACAAGTACAGTTAATTTTCTTATAATTAATAAACTTGGTAGATGAAAAATTTATTAATTATTAAAATTAATAATTATAAATTTTCTTATACTTTTATTAATAAAAAAATATTTTATACATGTAGATGAATTACAATATATTTAACTCTAATTTAAATAAAATTACAAATATATTTGCCAAAAATATTATTAATAGGATATATATAAATATATGTATAATTATTTTAATTTTTTAATAATTAATCTTATAAAAGATATATTTTTAAAAAATATTAATTATTAAGTAATATAATTATTAATTATTTATCATAAAACTAATTATATTTCTTAAAAATTTATTAATTTATAAATATTATTAATTTATTAAATATTAATTATAAGAAGTTAACTTGTACGTGAAACCAGGATGACTTATAAAAGTTCTTTTTTTTTTTTTGCTAATAAAACAAATGCAGGTTGAATTAACTTTTTTTTTTTTTGGCCAATAAAACAAATGCAAGTTGTTTTTTTTTTCCCAATAATTTTTTTTTTGACAATAAAAAAAATGTAGATTGAACGTTTTTTTTTTTCATTACTGGATATCCAAACAAAAAAATGGAATTAATTATTCTCATTCCATTCCAACAATTTGATGGTTCAAACCAAACACAGGAATGAAATTATCATTCCATTACTAGGTATTCAGCCAAACAAAAGAATGAAATAATTATTCCTATTCCATTCCTACTCTATTCCATTCCTGGTGCTATTCCATTCCTGTCATATTCCATTCCAGCGTACTAAACGTAGCCTTAGTGTTTATAGTTTCCTTTTCTGATATGCTGTGTCATCCTCTTTATGTCATAGAGAGTAAATATATTCAATGACTTTGAGTACCGCTGGGTGTTACCTTGAGTGGTGTCTTGTGCTACTTCAAAGGAGAGAGGTGGATGGTTCCAAGGCCCTGTGTATTACTTATCAAAAAAAGGAAAGATTTGAGACATTGATCCCAGAGAGACTGTCAGATGTCAGGTTTATGCAATATTCAAAATGATATTTGTTTTAATTTTTGTAGTGTAATTCAGGAGTTTTGCATCCCCTGCATCCCCAGGTCTGTGTCATGCACTCATTTTAAACTGCTATACACTCACACATGCACTCACAGACACAATTTGTCTGCTGCTAAGAGATTTTGTGATTTTGCCTCATTATTCCCCTTCAGTGGGATACAAAGAATAACATAACGTTAACATTTTGTTGTGTTACTCTCTATGCTTATATGTGTGCACATATATTTATGTGTACATGCTTTGTTTGGCCTGTTAACCTCCCCTGCTGGGTGTACCAGGTTCACGTGGTTTGCTGTTTCTTCTTATTTTACCTCAGGTTTTATGATTACAACTAGATGAATTTGTTCATTTTGATTGGATTTTTGAAAAGATGCATTCCCCTTATTCATAAGTGTGCTGAGAGGACCATTTTGTAGTGCTTAGGTTGTGGCCTTTGTCAAACTTAATTGTTTATTTGTTTCTTATTTACCATATTCACGTGCTTCAAAAATATTTTCTGTTCTATGTGATTTTGAGTGAATTGACTTTGTATTATTGTTATTATTTTTAAGCTGCTTGTATTCATGTTTTGTGTTTCTTCAATTCTAATTTTGAAGCATTGGGGAAGATAGATTGTTACTTTCTCAATTTCCCATTAATGGTTTACTTCTTTATCTTTTTCCCCCCCTCTTTTTGTAGATCCATTCTCTATGGCACCTCAAAAAGCGCTTGAAACAATTGGGAAAAACTTGAGTCTTCAGTACGAGAGGTGGCAACCGAAAGTGAGAACATTTTTGCCTTTATTTCCGCCATAATTACTTCATCAAGTTCCAGTGTTATTTAATTTGTTGAGATTTGAGCAGGCTCGTTACAAGATCCAATTAGATCCTTCTGTGGATGAAGTGAAGAAACTTTGTACTACATGTCGCAAATATGCCAAGTCTGAGAGAGTTCTGTTTCACTACAATGGACATGGCGTGCCAAAGCCAACTGCTAACGGTGAAATTTGGCTCTTCAATAAGGTTCCATTACTGAACTGGCTATTTCTGTGACATTTATTGTTCAACTGCTAGATTTTTGTCTCATTCTAAATCAATCCTTTGTGTAGAGTTATACACAATATATCCCTTTGCCGATCAGCGAGCTTGATTCCTGGTTGAAGACACCCTCAATATATGTTTTTGATTGCTCTGCTGCTGGGATGATTGTCAATGCCTTCATAGAGGTATTTACCGATGTCTCTTGTCAATTGATAAATGCTTCTTTTATATTGCCATGATTTACAAACTGATCTTATTTTTCTTTATTTGACTTTGATTGTGTTCATTCCATCTTTGTATAGCTCCAGGACTGGAATGCGGCTGGCTCCTCGGGACCTTCTCTGAGGGATTGCATTCTACTTGCAGCTTGTGAAGCACATGAGACCCTCCCGCAGAGTGCTGAATTTCCTGCTGATGTGTTTACATCCTGCCTTACCACACCCATCAAGATGGCATTGAGATGGTGAGACATTCTCCTGATTATTGTTGTTGTTGTTATTATTATTTTTTTGATCAGTTATTAATGTTTTTTTTTTTATTATTATTATTATTATCATTATTATTGATAAATAAGGATTCTATAAAAACTTATGAAGCACGAACACTCTATTTAGGCTTACGTGTTCATGTCGGACACCGATACTCTCGGACACATCCTGGACACGTGTCAGAGACTTACATCATGGATGTTGATGATTAAATGAAGTTGTTTTTTAATTTTTATTTAATGGTTTTGTTATTTTAATATCTTAATAATATTTTTGCGATTTGTGTATTTTTATACCAATTTTAATTGCAATAACATTATATTATATGGTCATATAAAAAACATAAAAATTAATATATATTCAATGTATCCCTAACGTGTTCGTATCCTACTTTTTTGAGAAATAACGTGTCTGCATGTCTGTATCGTGTCATATCCGTGTCCCGTGTCGGTATCCCGTGTCCGTATCTGTGCTTCTTAGATAAAAACTGAAAGGCACTAAGAGGGTGCACCCATGGAGACATTCTTCTTATTTGTTCTTTATTTTGATTATCGGTCTTTGATTTCTTTTTGGAATATCTGCTAACTTCTGGTGAGACTTCTATCTGTGGCAATTATGTTCCCTCATATTTTTACCTTTTCTACTAATCTAATTTCTTAGTTTTCATATTTTAATTGCTATATTTGAAAATTATTTTCTTTTGTAGTTTCTTTAAAATCTATAATTTTCATATTCTATATTCTTATGAGATGAACAAGATCATTTGGACTCTGGTTAATTGAATTTGTTGGCTGGTAGAATTAATTAAAAGGCTTGGTATCACTGCTGTTGTATGACGAATTGAGTCATTACAATTTTATGCTATTTGATTTAGGTATTAACTGGAACACATTTAATAAAAGAGACATTCCTGGCCATTGAACAGTCAATTTTTAGAAAAATGGCATCATGTAGAAAAAAACCTGATGTAGGACAGTTTTGGGGGCAAGTTTGATTGAAGTTGCCGTTGTGGTGGGTTTTGATTATAGAAAGCTTGAATGTTTAGATCTTCAAATGGTGGAATAAATGTTTTAAAGTTTGCGGTTTGAAAAGTGATGGAATTCTTGAAGAAAGTGGTAGGTTGCAGGATTTTTAGATGATGTTGTGCAGGAGTTACTGGACAAACTAATTTTGGTGCTTATTACATTGAAAGCCAAAGGGTAGGGGAATGGGTTAGGGTTTATTAGGTCTTGATATGGTAAGGTCTTGGGGCTGATTTCGGTGGATGAACAGTAATCCTAGAAATACTTTGACACTTTTTATTATCTAAAGGCGAAGACTTGAAGAAAAAAAAGAACTACTATTGTAGGAATCCTGCCTTGAATTCTTTAGGAATCATCCTTGTTAAAAGATTATATAACACATCTTACCATAGTTGTTAGTATCGTGCAATACATATCGTAGGATACGTTTCGATACAGTAGAAAAACGATACGTCGCGGTATTTTGTATCGTTTGTACCGTATCGTATGATACAATTCCGTTACGATACGCCATATCCAACGATACGTGTAGAAACCAAAAATGATAGTTTTTTTTTTTCTTGGCATTTTGGCTAAGGAAAAAACGATGTTATGTTGCCTTAGTATAAAAGCTATTTGGGTTCCTCACTTTTTTTTTTTATAAGTAATTGTATTTATAGAAGAATGCGCTCGAGGGGGGACGAACCGACTATTCTGGTTCCTCACTTGCACTGAACGATTATGCTCTCCAATTCTATCATCGCCCCTTCAAACTCTAAGTCCCTATTCTAGGAGTGTTTACATTCTGTTTGCATTATGTAACTTGTACAAATTTCTTTGTAGGTTGCATTCTATTTGTACCTTGTATATATTGTTTGGTTATAATTTATACAATTTGCTTTACCAAAAAAGAATTTTTATTCTAAAAAAATGAAATTTTATTGATGTCTGATTGGAACTTGTAGTATTTCATATTTATAATTTCTTATTTCTAGTATTATATGGACTATGGAGGATGGATTATGGAATTTAAGTTGAATTTTTGTTTTTATAAGAGAGTTGAAATGTTATTTATATCATATTTAACAATGTGTATTTATATATTCATATATATATATATATATTTATAAATATATTTTAAAAAATTGTGCATATCTTACGATACACGATACGATACACATTTTTTGAAGAACGATACGCCCTCTGATACACGTTTCGACAACCTTGCATCTTACCTAAGAAGCACGGATACGATACGATACAAGATATGCGAACATAACATTTCTATAAAAAGTAGGATACAGATATGTCAGTGACACATTGAATATATACACATACACACACATTCATACATATATTGTTATTATATTTTTTATATGATCATATAATTAAAAACTTAATATTATTTTAATTAAAATTAGCATAAAAATACATAAATTATAAAATTATTATTAAGATATTAAAATAACAAAGTCATTAAATAAAAGTTTAAGAACTTTATTTAATCATCTAAATTTATGATTCAAGCTCCAAAAAAAGTTACTAACAACTACAGTTGAACATATATATGTATATATAACCAAAAAATGGAGTGGAGAAAAGGAGGGAAAGAATCCAAAAAAAAAAAAAACGTGTCCAAAGCATGTGCTATTATGTCCTAAAGTGTCCATAACGTGTTGGGAATTCAAAAAAAATACCAAATATGGACGCTCTATTTTGCGTATCCGACATGTGTCCGGAAAGTCTTAGATCACAATAATGTAAAACAATTGGCGGATGCTTGATGACATGATGTGATCCGAACTTTTTTTTTTTTTTAAAGAATTTTGGTTTCCTAATTTTTTCCGGATTAGCATTAGTAGTTTCTTAATTGGATTAGTAGAAGGAATTAGTTGTTTCCTATTCATAGGTCTTTAACATTCAACTTTTCAATAATATATACAGTTTTGAATTTAGAGTGTTTTCTCTTGTTGAGTGAATAATCACTATGTTACTTTTTTCAATATTATATACAGTTTCAAAACTATCTATATTAGCAGATTTTTGGCTACTTGGATCTTCTGCTTCAATGAAGTACTAGACTCATTTTGGACGACCTAACCTTTAGGCTGTTTGGATCAATCCACTGGTGGCCACTACCGCTAGCCTCACGAACACTAGCAGAACGACTGTCAAATGCCCATTAGTTATGGTACCCTTGCCACCTCGCCCATCCCTTAGTCCCAGTACTACCTTCAACCATGTTTTTAAATAATGGTCGTTACGTTACGTATCAGTTTTTTGACTCACTGATACCGATACCGGCCAAATTGGTGTGACTAAAATTCATAGCCATATACCGTTACGTATTTGCCGATACCATTACTAAAATTAACCTCTGTGTGCTTTTGTTTTTGTTTTGAATTTGATTTTAAGTTTGCTCATAATTTGTTTTCTTCTTTGAACTGTTGCTGGGTTTTTTGGCAATACTTGAATTTGTTGCATTGAGTGGTTTAGATGGTTGGTCTATTGCTCATTGTATTGTTTGTATCATCTGCTTTATGATTGTTCATTTATTAATTGGGCTTGGTAATTTTCTGATTATGATCTCATGTTTCCCAGGTTCTGCACTCGTTCATTACTTCGCGAGTCTCTTTGTCATTCACTTATAGATAGAATTCCTGGCCGCCAAAATGACCGGAAAACACTTCTCGGGGAGCTGAACTGGATTTTTACTGCAGTGACCGACACAATTGCCTGGAATGTTCTCCCACATGGTAATGAAAGAGATTCTGATTTTGTGTTGCATTATGCAGTTTGTGATTCAGGTTTTTTCTGTTTCTCTTTTTGGTGGTACACGTAGCCATGTCTCTATTTTGCATCCTGCAGAGCTTTTTCAGAGATTGTTCAGACAAGATCTGTTAGTTGCCAGTCTCTTTCGCAATTTTTTACTTGCAGAGAGAATCATGCGTTCTGCAAACTGTTCTCCAATTTCATATCCTATGCTGCCACCCACCCATCAGCATCATATGTGGTAGCTACTGGAGATACTTGTGAAGTTATTCCTTTTTGTATTTATTCATTTTGCTCTCAGTTGTAACTATTTGCACTATAGGGATGCATGGGACATGGCTGCTGAAATCTGCCTTTCTCAGCTTCCAGCATTGGTTGAGGATCCTAATGCAGAGTTCCAGGTATGTTTTCTTAAATACGTATTTTTTTATATGGATTTGTTTTCCAGATTTTGCATGTTTATTTCAGGTTTGATACAATTGTCTTTCCACACATATGAGTGCATATATTGTTTCGAGTAATATTGTGTTTTCTTTGTTTCAGCCAAGTCCTTTTTTCACAGAACAGTTGACGGCTTTTGAGGTGTGGCTTGATCATGGTTCCGAACATAAGAAACCACCAGAGCAGTTGCCTATTGTTCTTCAGGTGCGGCTCTTTTCATTGTCCTTATCATTTGTAGGGCTTGTAATCGTGTAATTCTTTCTATATTGTGGTCACTTCAAGTAAATTTTCTGGGATGTAGGTCTCATGATTTTTGCTTCTCCTGTCAAGTCCCATTTCTTTAGTTTTTGATTGGTAAGGTGGAGTGAAGATATTTTCTCTTTATTGCTATATATTGGCCAAATTGCTAATCATTGGTAAACAACTCACTAATATATTCTTGATATTTGATGGGAATTTGACTTGCTTAGGTTTTTGGTTGGTAGAAGAGTCTGTACGGAAGTGTTTCTGATGACATTGTCTTGAATGGCAGTGTTCAGTGAGAATTACTTCTTGACATGGTCATCTACTCGATGTTGATGATAATTGTCCTTTAAATGGCATTGGTGAAAGGCTGCCTCTCGGCATAGCAGTTGCTTTAACGTAGATTTTAGGATTAATTATCAATTAGTGACTTAATGTTGATTCATTATGTGATGCAGGTTATTTGTTTTTATAGCTACACTTTTGTGGCTTCACCTTTTTATTCCATTTCAATCTTCTCTTTTTTGCTCTTCATATTCTGATAATACGCTTCAATGATGTTTTTGGATTAAGTCATAGTGAGAGGATCGGATGATTTATGGAGGTAAAGAGTACTGTGGTGGGTATATAGCATTTAAATGGATTGGTTGAAGTTCTCATGGTGATTTTAAAATAGGTGGCAGTGACAGTAGTAGTGGTGGTGTTGGTGGTTGTAATGTGGATGTGGTAGTTGCAATGTGGTTGAATAAAGGCAAAAGCAGATGACCATTGCAGCAACTGTGGCGGTGGTTGTGGCTATTGCAATGCTATGGTTGCCATTCCATTTACTTATATCAAGTGAGGTTCTAAAGAAAAAAACAAACCTCCCTCTTAGAATTGTGGAGTAATGATATGGGCCATTAATCCTTTCCACCAAATCCCCATGAGTTATCATCAAATCCATTTCACCTTCAGCATATTGCTTCTATACAAAGAAAAGAAGCCTGGGAGCCCCAATTCCTTAATTGTAATTCCTCCTGTGCAAACTCACTAAGTTTATATCTAAGAGGAAAGATATCTACACTATGCTTTTCCCTTTTATTTTTAAATGTTTATGTTTTTGCTTCTGATGAACCTGATTCATTTTCACACCATCTTGATCTATGTGCTTGCTTAGTGCTTTTCATTTTGACTGGCTTTTGTTGCTTCAGCTTTTTCTTGAAAAATGATGGTAAGTCATTGAACTTCCTGTGTCTTAGGTTTTACTAAGTCAATGCCACCGGTTTCGTGCCCTGGTGCTTCTTGGAAGATTCCTCGATATGGGCCCGTGGGCTGTGGATCTGGTAGTTATTTCTGGAGTTTTCTTTGTCCCCCCAAATAGTTTTTTGTTATGCATGTGATTTGATAATGTACTTATAGAATGGATTTTATGCTCTTGCAGGCCTTGTCTGTAGGAATATTTCCATATGTTCTAAAGCTGCTGCAGACAACGACTCCGGAACTACGACAAATTCTTGTGTTTATATGGACAAAAATCCTTGCACTTGATAAGGTATGGTCATGCTTTTATTTATTTATTTACTGCCTATGTTAGGATGCACTTTGTTACTACTATCAGAAGACCTTTTTTTTTTTAAAGTCTTTCAGAATAAAATATTTCATTGTTTTCATGTGTCATTTTTTTTTTGGTCTCTCTCTCTCTCTCTATGGTGTTCTTACACTCTTTACTTATGTTTTACATCCTGCCTTTCCTTTCATTGTATTTATTCAAGTTTTGTATTGTGGGATGATAGTCATGCCAGGTTGATCTCGTCAAGGATAATGGCCATACATATTTCATTAGGTTTCTTGATAGCATGGAAGCATATCCAGAGCAGCGAGCAATGGCTGCCTTTGTTCTGGCCGTGATTGTAGATGGACACAGACGGGGTCAGGATGCCTGTATTGAAGCTGGTTTGATACACGTGTGCTTGAGGCACCTTCAGGGTCCAACTCCAAATGATACACAGACTGAACCACTATTTCTTCAGTGGCTTTGCCTCTGTCTAGGAAAGCTGTGGGAGGATTTCACAGAGGCACAAATAATAGGTTTGCAGGCAGATGCCCCTGCTATATATGCACCGCTACTTTCTGAGCCCCAACCTGAGGTTTACCTCTTTTCTTCATAATTATTTGTGTTTATAGTAAATATTTTTCGTGATTCTGCATTTAATATTCTCACCTCCATAATTATAGAGAGCACTTGGCTTTCAGGTTAGAGCTTCGGCTGTTTTTGCACTGGGCACCCTGCTTGATGTTGGGTTTGACTCATCCAGGGATGGTGTTGGAGGAGATGAAGAATGTGATGATGATGAAAAAGTTAGGCTTGAAATGAGTATTGTCAAGAGCCTTTTGACTGTTGTTTCAGATGGAAGTCCACTGGTACGGGCAGAGGTTGCTGTAGGTATGTGATCCCTAAGATGACCTGTATCATGGTAAAAATGTTTATTTATTTCTTGAAAATGATTAATGATAGGGTTTGTGTTGACTTCCTGAACGTGGATGGGATGGAATGTTGGCATTAATAGACGTTGGTGCACATTGACAATTATTTTTAATATCATGAATATTTTTAGTTTCTTCCATCATCTTTTCTTCACATAACTGGAGATTGCTCTAAGTTCTTGTAAGCCCCTGGCTAACAGATCAAGTGACTACAGAAACAAAGGGTGTAAAAAGGGATTCTATAGTACTGTATGTCTACTATATTTGCATTGCTCATGCAGTGGTTGCAGAGGCATTATATGAAATATAAGCAGTGTTGAAAATAATAGGTAAATGTTGCATTCGTATTTGATTGAATCATCTGAAGAAAAATAACACTTTGCTGTGAATAATGTTGTACATGTTATATGTTCCTTTGTGTATAATCCTAAATTCATGATGTGCTGCTGATTGTCTTGCCTTAAAGCTATGAGTACTAAGTTAGAGAATGATAGATTATATCTTGGAAGTTCACATAGCTGTTTACTTTTTCATATTCTAAAAGATAAATCAATCCCCTATCTGGTACTTCTTAGTGCATTGGGCTTGTTAGCTGTGAATTCAGAAAGTGTCTGGTTTAGAAAATATCGGGAAAATGTATGGACTCTGAAATAGATATTAGGCAGCTAGATGCAGTTAAGCTAATGGCTAAACAAAAGGGGCTAATTTTTTTTTCATTTGATTGCCTATAGTTTTACTTTCCATGGTACCAGATATCCCGGCCTTCAAGATTGTGCATAAGTCTGGGAAAATAAAGAACCACTAAATGAGCTTGTAATACAGAAAACAATATGTATGTGGGTACTAATCTTTATACAATTAACTTATCTCATGCTTATGACTGCTGTTCAGTGTTCACCTTACCTCTATTTCATTTTTTGGTGGCTAACATTCATTCTGAAGTTTTTTTTATTATTTGATTTTGTTAAAAGTGTTTAAAAAATGTCTTTTCGTCTTAAAATTTCTGAACAGTTGTCACCCTGGAACTAAGAGATATTAACAAAGACATAAACTTTACGAGTCTAAATGTTGTTTTAGGTGTTGCAATTCGTATCTTGACAATTTCTTGTTTTTGTGGTGTTCTTATCGTAAACCTCTATATACATCTCCAAGTATGTGTATTTGGGCAATTTTAGCGTTTTCTTCCTTTCCATTCTTAATTTGACCCCCTTTTTTTGGTTTAAAATAAGTGCCTGTCTTTTAGAAGTTGCCATTGACTGTTCCTTTTTCTCCCCCTGCCCTTTTCTTTCTTTTACGTTAATGGACTTCAAATGTTAGTTGTTGGAGAGTTGGGTTTACTCTTTTTTTTTTTTTTGGGGGGGGGGACAGCTCTAGCACGCTTTGCCTTTGGACACAATAAACACCTGAAGTCAATTGCTGCTGCATATTTGAAACCTCAGTCTAACTCTGTTCTGGGTTCCTTGCCTTCCTTGGCTGCCAAGGGTACTGGTAGTGGTTATACTACTCCAAACCAGTACATGCCGCATGGAAGTATTGTTCCTTCCCAAATTGGTCCTCTGTTGAGAGTTGGCGGTGACAACCAGTCAGTGATTCGTGATGGGAGGGCCTCTACTAGCAGCCCCCTTGCTACTTCTGGAATAATGCATGGATCTCCACTGTCTGATGATTCATCTCAACATTCTGATTCTGGCATATTAAATGACTGTGTGAGCAATGGGGTTGTTAACCATACGAGGCCAAAACCACTAGACAATACACTGTATTCACAATGTGTATTGGCTATGTGCACGCTAGCAAAGGATCCATCACCACGCATCGCAAGTCTTGGCAGGAGAGTACTATCCATTATTGGGATTGAACAAGTGACAAAATCTGCCAAGTCCATTGACAGCAGTGGTCGACCGGGTGAATCCACAACTCCAACCCCTAGTCTTGCAGGACTAGCTCGCTCGTCCTCATGGTTTGACATGAACGGAGGTAATTTAATTTTTGGTTTTTTTGCAATATTGCCTGCATTTAAAGTCATATTGGTTATCTATTTATCGTATTACCCACAGTTGACTTCACCTAGTAATCAGAGTTGCAACTTTTTAGCCTTACATCTTATTTTCAGCTTCCATATGATTTTTTGCTATTTTAAATGTCCTTTTGTTTCTGTTGGCTTTCTAAGTTCGAAGTTTTCTTTTGAGCTGTTTTACAGGACATTTGCCCCTGAGATTTAGAACTCCTCCGGTTAGTCCTCCTCGACCAAGTTACTTGTCAGGAATACGAAGAGTTTGTTCTTTAGAGTTCAAGCCGCACCTAATGAATTCTCCAGATTCCGGATTGGCTGATCCACTTTTAGGTTCTGGTGGCTCTTCTGGGCCCTTAGAACGCAGTTTTCTTCCACAATCAACTATCTACAATTGGAGTTGTGGTCACTTCTCAAAACAACTTCTTACAGCAGCAGATGATAGTGAAGAAATAATAGCCAAACGAGAAAAGAATGAAAAATTCTCTCTAGACCATATAGCAAAATGCCAGCACTCTTGTAGGTCTCTCAACTGAATAGCGAAATCTTTTGTTGAAGAGTCTATTATAATTTTGGTTCATTTTCTTTGTCAGCTGTTAGCAAGTTACATAATCAAATTGCTAGTTGGGATACAAAATTTGAGACTGGTACCAGAACGGCTTTGCTGCAACCTTTCTCTCCAGTCGTAATTGCTGCAGATGAAAGTGAACGGATCAGGTATATAAATCTCTTCTCTCTCTCGTTCAGTTTTAATTGCTGACATGATTGCCCAATGGTGATAAGCATGGGTTTTAGTATTGCTAATACCATAGTAGGGCAATAAATCTTGGTATTACCGACTGCTGATTTGGATTTTATGGCATGGTCAAGGCTTTCAAATCCATTTGCAACCCCCTGTTGATGGCTATTAAATTTGGAATTGGTGCTTATGAAGATGGATGGAAAGAAACTAAGCCAAAAAATAGAAGAGCTAGAAGAAATATTAGAATTGATTCTAGAATTTTTTTCTTCTTTTCAAGCATTAATTTTAAGACCCTCAAATTTAAACAAAAATTTGAGAAATGTGCCGGAGTCTTGCTAGACTGAGCCAAGTAATTGCAGAGGCCCAATAAGTTATTCTTTATGAAGCATGGATACGGACACGACATGGACACGAAGACACGACATTTTTAAAAAAAGTAGAACGCGGATACGTTGAGGACACATTGAATATATATATATATATTTTGTATGGCTATATAATAAAAATTTAATATTATTTCAATCAAAACTGGCATAAAAATATGCAAATCACGTAAATATTATTAATATATCAAAATTTAAAAGTCATGAATAAAAATTTAAAAATTTTATTTAATAATCAAAATTCATGATTCAAATTTCAAAATAAATTGGTTAACTATTATATATATATATATATATATATGTGTGTGTGTGTGTATTAAAAAAACAGTGGAGAAGAAGAAGAAAATTTTTTTAAAAAAAATTCCCTAAAAATTTAAAAAAATTCTAAAATCATGTTCCCTAACTTGTCCAGAACGTGTCCCAAATTCAGATAAATTAGACATTCTTTTCGCGTGTCCGAGTGTGTTTGTGTCTGACACGGATACTTGAGGCAAAATAGAATGTCGGTACTTTATAAGTAATTCTTAAAAATTAACTGTGATTATGACAATTCGGTCAAATTTGGATGTGGGCTAAAAACTCCCTGATAGTTTGAAGGGCAACATGATTGATTGCAGTACATTTGACATCATGGTAGATTTTCTGAAAGTCAGCCTGCCCCCTGCCCCCCTTTATTGCAACCCAAAAAAATAAAAATTGGAAATGATACGTTGATAGAGCAGTCTATATTAAAATTAATTTATAATTTTTAAATTTTGTTAAGCTTTTATTTCTTGTATTTTCTCTAAGGATGTTTATCTGAATGGGGGAAAATTTATAGAAGAGAGGTTTTACTTTCGTCAACAGGTGTGTAATGAGCAAGAAGGAAGAGGAATCAGTGGACCAACTTTTGATTCACTGGGAGGTGTCCAATTCTCTTTGGCGGCCTGTCTTCTCTCTTTTTGGATGTCATTGGGTCTTGCCTAGGTCAGTTTTTGAGCTGCTCCAAAGCTGGAGTAGAGGTGATAAAAGGTGTCATTTTCGGAAAACATGGGATATCATCCCATTATGCCTCTTCTAGAGTATTTGGAAAGAGAGAAACGGAAGGTTTTTTGAGGGGATGGCAAACGCCATTTGTAAAGTTAGAAGCATTTTTTAACACTCTGTATGTTTGGGTAAATAGGAATAGTATCCCTTCAGTGGAGGTTTTCGTAGATTTTTTGGGTAACATGAGACCCTAACTTGGTCTCCTCTTTTGTATATGGGAGTGGCCCCCTCGGGCGCTTTTTATATATTCTACACCTTATCAAAAAAAAAAAATAAATTTCTAAGACTCTGTGAAGTTACCAACTCATTTAAAAGCTTAAGCTACTAGAGAGGGTGAAACTTTATTATTATATTCTCTAATACGTCTCCTCACGTATGGTCAATTTGAGCCTACACGTGTCAATTCATATTTTCAGGATGACGGTGAGATTTAAACTCAAGATCTTTTGCCTGCTCTGATACCATGTGAAGTTACCAACTCATTTAAAAGCTTAAGCTATTGGAGATGGTGAAACGTTATTATTATATTCTCTAATAGGATATTATATATTAATATTATTGTTTTATGTGATACCATTGACCATAATATTTCCTCTTTGGGCTGGGAAGCTTGATGCTGTGGAATTATATGGATTATGGAAGCACGGTGCATCTGAGGCTCCTAGTGTGTTTCAATTCAAAATTGCAGTTTTCACCGCTTTCTTGTATTGTTATGAATCACGTAGTTTCTTTCTGAAATTATAATTTTCTTTGGGCAAGATCATGTAACTAGAGATTGTTAGTGTTGTTGAAATTTATAGTCATATTTTCATCACTTCTAGGTTTCATTAGAATGGTTTGGTCGCTGTTGTTCAACTTCCATCTCTTTTCTTGCTTTCTATATTTATTAAGTGATTGGTGCTTGTATCTTTTCAGGATATGGAATTATGACGAAGCTAACCTAGTCAACAGTTTTGTCAATCATGATTATCCTGACAAAGGAATATCAAAGCTCTGCCTTGTGAACGAGCTTGATGATAGCTTGCTTCTTGTTGCTTCAAGTAAGTTTCTGTACTGTGTTCAATCTGTTGTGGGTGGTTTTGGAGATCCTTTGTTGGAATGTTAGATTCCTCCCCCCCCCCCCCCCCCAAAAAAAAAAAAAAAAAAAAAAATCTGACTGTCATGCTTATTTGATGTAGGTGATGGAAATATCCGGATTTGGAAAGATTATACTATAAGGGGTAAACAGAAACTTGTAACTGCTTTCTCTTCAATTCAAGGACATAGGCCTGGTGTACGAAGTGTGAATGCTGTTGTGGATTGGCAGCAACAGTCTGGTTATATGGTATGTACTGTAGAATATGTATGTATAAATATCTTATAGCTTGGTTTTTTTTTTTTCACAAACACTGTGTTGATACATTTTCTCAATGCTGCTATAACCAGTATGCTTCTGGTGAAATTTCATCCATTATGGTTTGGGATCTGGATAAAGAGCAGCTCGTCAATTCTGTTCCTTCATCGTCAGAATGCAGCATCTCAGCATTGGTGGGTTTTACCTCATCCTCCTACCTGTTTTAAATTATTTTTATTGTGTTGCTGCATTATCACTAAATATGACTTTTTAAAATTGAAACATTATTGGATATTTTTATTTGACTTGGTTTTAAGTCTTTTTTGTTATAAGTAAATTACATTGACCTTCCCTAAAGTTTATGACAATTACAAAGACTTCCCCTAAGGTTTCTCGAACTCGAATCCTCAAGGGCTCTTGAAGTGGTTCACTGCTTCGAAATCCACGAACGGCACTCCTCAATCACAATTGCAAACTCCACGCAGCCTTAAACTTTACCGAAGGTCCACAAGCTTGTATTCGTTGGATGTTGTAGAAGATGATGTTCAAGTTCTTATGCATTAGGTTTGATCTATACGTGCATAATGAACATGGAGAAAAAGATTTTGGAAAATTTTATAAACTCTCTTTGTAGCAGCCGAAAAGTTTCACGAAGTGGAGATCGAACTTTTATATAGAGTAGGTTTTAGAATCCAAAGCACGCTGTTCAAATCGAAATAGGAAACTGATCTGCGCAATGTTCGTTTGAACGAACATGAATTTGTTCGAACGATTCGCTGAACAAATCCTCATTGGAATTTTTTATCAAACTATTTCAAACGAAAATTCTGTGGAATTTTCGTTCGAACAAAACCCTTATGGAAATTTCGTTTGAATGAAACCAAGGTTTTTTCGAACAAACCCAATCATGGTGAGGCAATTTGGCTTTAATTGAAGTATAATGACCCATCCAATGTTCAAAATTTTTTTACCTTATAAAACTTTGAGCCATTCTTATTCAATTACAACCACTCACACTTGTAAACTGATTCATTGAAAACAATTTTTTAATCCATGAAGTGTGTGTGTAAATCAAATCCAATGAATCCAAACCATTTCCTTTGCTTACCATTGCAAACATTGCACTTGATGAATCTGATCATGATGCTTGGAAGCTTGAGTCACATCAATGCATCATTCTAATCATTTTATTTTCAAGCATCAAGTCATGACACAGAAGGTTGAGTCAACTCAGCTGACTGTATTTGAAACTTTATATGGTTTCCAATTAGTTTTCCACATTTAAAAAAAGAACAACTTTGATTGGATAAGGTTTGAGTATTTGCCTACGTGTTGGTATTTATGTCATTCTTATGGTGGATTTTGGAACTTGGGATTATTGGCACGTTAAAAAGAGTTTGGATAGCAGTTTCAATATAATGATGATTTAAGTCAATGAGGATGATCAATAGCAACAAAACGGTGCAATGATGGTAGGGGTTGATTGACGGTGGTTACGAAGCGAAGATCTTTGGTGGCAACAGAATTATTGGTTGTTGAAAAGAGATCAATGTGTAGTCGTGCCAACATGATCATTTTCTGTTTGTTTTTCAAATGACTATAGTTAGTTTCTTTTTTTTTTTTTTTTGGGGGGGGGGGGGGGGGTGTAAGATGAATCTGTTGCGTTTTAAAATTGGGGGTTAAGTTAAAATTGGGCCAAACAAGTAGTGATTTTACAATTTACCCTCCTGGGAGCTTAACATTGCCAAGGGTAAACTTGCCAGTTTACCTTTCCCGGAAAAGGAGCTCCATCAACCCCCTTGAAACTATGGGAGTGGTATTTGTCGTGTTTTGAACTTGAGGAGGTCAAGGTGAATCTGGTTAAATTATAGGGGTCGTTTTTGTAAATTTTCCCTATTTTCTATGGAAACTCCAAGAATCGGCTGCATACGGTTTCATTTTGGTGTTTTTGAAGGAGTGAATCTTTAAGATAGAATGTGATTGGAACTCTCCTATATTTATTTATTTATTTATTTTGAGATGTAAGCGAAAGCCTTATCAAACTGTGGCCAGAAAGGGTATGCTGTTCCTTTGGGCGACTGCTTGTTATTCCAGTAAAAGTTTGTATCATCTTTTCATATAAGCTGTGTTGCATGAGACCTCAAAGACTTGTCTTTCAAATTATGTCATGAAAATTATCCTTAAAAATGTGTAGTTTTGTTTTTGTACATCTAGATATTATGTAGCTGGGACACTGCAATCCTTTATTTTTACTTAACAATGATATCTGCCACAATTTTATGTTAAAAAGTTGTTCTGTAACCGAGTCTTTTCCTTGTGTAGCATGTTATTGCTTTGTGAATGCCTTTTCGACATTCATTTTAAGATATGCGATTGGTTTATATTCTGATTAACAACTGCCAATGAATGTTATAGAGTTCCAGACCGTTTGTGGTGTTTTCTTTTTTGTTTCATAATCTTTTGATACGAGGTGAGGGATTGCTTGTGTGATGTGAAAAATCTTGTCAGTCATGGCTGTGTGATTTCTCATGTTTTTGGGTACAAATGGGTACCGCATCGCATCTGATGGTTGATATGATTGATGCTCATGCCTGAAATAAACAATAGCAAAGCATTAGCCATCCAAGTGGAGTGATAACTTTTTACAATTTTGCTATTCCTCGTTCAAGAATAATTATATTATCTTATATTTCTAGTTTTCTTTCAAGGATTTTTGCTATTGTCATCATTAGTTAATCAATGTATTATATATAATGTATTTGTGTTTGCATTATTTTCAGTTGTAGTTTGCTTTCAAGGTTTTGCTGTTGTCAGTCATTGTTTAATTAATGTATTATACATAACTGATGTATTTGTGTGTGTTCATTACTGTCATTTGCAGTTTGATTGTCCTTGCTTTCAAGGTTTTGCTCTTACCATTTTGAAGTTATTGTTTTGTTCTATGTACTCTTGTCTGTTGTTATCAATGGCAAAGTGTTTACTTAAATAATGGGTATTGTTATTTGTGACCTGTGTAGTCTGCTTCTCAAGTTCATGGGGGTCAATTTGCAGCTGGTTTTGTGGATGGTTCTGTCAGACTATTTGACATTCGAACACCTGAAATGTAAGCATTTATTAAGTACTCCCTAAGGAAATTATCAGCAACATTGTCCTTGCTAAGCATTAATAGTGCATTCCTTCACTGTTTCAATTATGTATTTATGCGAGTTATGGTGTTTTGCCTGGATATTTTCCTTGCATCCATGAATGCAAATACAAGAAACCATATCTCACTGCCCACGTTCTCTCTTCTTTTTTTCTCCCTTATCTGATTAGACATGCAAATCCATGTCTTAATTAGGAGTCCAGGATTTATACTGCACCTCCCCCTTTGGGAGTTGCAGGAGATCTTACTTGTGCTAACAGTTGGCTTTATCAAATCAACTTCCTATCTTCTCAACCATTGCTAAAACCTTGGCATGCCTTCTCTCTCTCTCTCTCTCTCTCTCTCTCTCTCTCTCTCTCTATGTATGTAGGAATTAATGTGATCGGTTTATTATGTTATTTTCACAATCTGTGTAATTCAGGCTTGTTTGTGCAACACGGCCTCACACCCAGAGAGTAGAGAGAGTCGTTGGGATTGGCTTTCAGCCCGGACTTGATCCAGCTAAGGTAAATAAAGCACCTTGTATATTACCTCTGCTAGATGAGAAGTAGGGTTCATAATTAATTATTTGGTGTCTTTAAATGCTTTTTGTTGCAAGGGAGCAATTTGGTTCAAGTGAAGTTATAGTGCCTTGATTCTTTTACCGATAAAAAAAAGGTAGTGCCTTGATTCATTTTTCCCCCCCTGTTTGTTCTCAGATAGTCAGTGCTTCTCAGGCTGGTGACATTCAATTCCTTGACATCAGACTCCAAAAGGATGCCTACCTGACAATTGATGCTCATAGGGGCTCACTTACAGCTTTGGCTGTTCATAGGCATGCGCCCATTATTGCGAGTGGCTCAGCCAAACAGCTCGTCAAAGTTTTCAATTTGGAGGGTGAACAATTAGGCACGATCCGGTACTACCCCACCTTCATGGCTCAGAAGATAGGATCTGTAAGCTGCCTCACTTTCCATCCCTACCAAGTACTGCTAGCTGTTGGCGCAGCAGATGCTTGTGTCTCTATTTATGCCGATGAAATCTCTCCTGGTAGATGAATAGTGATTCCTTTCTCTCTGATGGCCACCTTCTTTGGAGGCAGCAGCATGTTTGCATGAACTTCCACTGTCACCAATGTGACATTGTGGCTGCAAATGGATAAATCGGGTTTGGCAGAGTCTGCTGCTTCAATTCCTCCCGAGTCAAATGCTTCTGAAAGTACAGGTTGGGCCCACTGGGGAAATTGTGTGCTATATATTCATTAGCCTCCAGTATAGAGTGTTGCACGAGTTGGGAAGAAATCCAGCATTTGCTTTGGAGGCTTTCACAAATAATCCAATATATATATATATAAGGTAAAACAGTGTAAATATGTTTTTTTTTTTCAAATTTCACCCTCTTGGTTTTGGCTTGTTCTTTTCTTCCCATCCCATTGTTCAATTTGTAAAAGCATCAAATCTTTCATTATTATAAAATTAAGTAGTTTTGACAGACAATGTTGTGGTTAATCCCCTGGAGTGAGGTTGAGTCTTCAATGCCCTTAGCTGGCACTGTGATTAATGAAACCAGAACCTAGCCCATTGGAATATGTAACTGAACTACTAATTAGATTTTGGTTTCCGCGTGTTTTTACATCCAATTCTAACAGGTCATGGCAGCAACTTCAGACCAGTATGGCCAGAATTCTTGCAGGATTTGAAATTTTGTTCCTTTTACATTTTATGCAACTTTTTGTTTATCACAATCTGTTATGGCTACGTGGGTATTGATATGGTGTGTTGCATTGTGAGAGGTAATATTCATAGACAGTCTTTAATATGACTAACCTGGTGGATGAGACTACAGCCACAGAACCTTCGAGTAGTGTTAGGGAAAAAGATGCATAAAAGAGTTTGGCCTTAAAAGTAGTAATTGAGAGAAAAAAAAAAAAAAAAACTGTAGGATAATAAATTGTTAGATTAATCACTGGATACCGTCGTTAAATTGAGTACCTGGCACCCTCCTGGGTTATCAACTGTGAAATTCCGTTAATGTTGGGAGAATATAACATAATAAGCTAATAAGGAACGTTGAGAGATTGATGGGGTCCTTCCATCCAAAGGGATCTGCGGTGAGAAGGTTGAAAACCAACGGGTGCGGTAGATGAACACAAAAAGTAGAGACTCTTGGATTAAGAAAATTGAACTCACGCCACAGATCTCCTAGGTTTAGTTTCCAAACAATTAAAAAAAAAGAAGCGCACACTAATGACGAGAACCTCAGAACAGATTGCCAGAAGCAAACAAAAGCAATTTCCCTAGTTCGGGGAAGAATGTGGCGGTATTAAGAGTAGATTCCATCCATTCACAGATCAGACATATCCTTATTGCAACTGCTGATAAGGCCAACAGACGATGTCTTGATGTAAGGCTAGGATTGTATCAACTAAAGTACTGTAGATACATGCAGACAAAAAAAAAACACTCATATACACCATATTGACAGGTATCAAATCCTGTGCGAATGAAATTTACGAGAATATCACACAATCAAGGCTTTTACTTCCTCCCACCCACCATACTTTGGCCGGAAGTTCCTGACAAGGTAGATGTGCTGCTTGTCATCTTAAACCTTCCATCGGCACTGCCAAGGACATTGAGATCTTCAAATAATCTGTACGAGGGAATAAATGGCTTTTGTCCTGCTGCAGGGGCAGTGGTCCTATAGCTGGAACTCACCTGTGCCTCCCCATTAATAGCTGGCCCATTGCCACCTCTTGCTGGGAAGGAGTTGTGCCGCAAGGGTCTGGATGTAGTTGCATTGCCTTGTGGCGCTGAGTGTGTATAAGCAGTTGTAGATGGAGGATTCTGCTGGTTGTTGAAATAACCAGGAGTTGCTGCCCATGGCGGAGGAGGGTAGCTAGATGTATACTGGGGATATTGAGGTTGAGGTTGAGGTTGAGGTCGAAATTGAGGCTGGGGTTGGGGTTGGGGCTGGGGCTGGGGCTGATATTGAGTCTGGGGCTGGGGCTGGGGCTGGGCCTGGGGCTGATACTGTGTCTGAGGCTGAGGCTGAGGCTGGGGCTGGGGCTGGGGCTGGGGCTGATATTGAGTCTGAGGCTGGGGCTGGGGCTGGGGCTGGGGCTGATATTGAATCTGAGGCTGCGGCTGGGGCTGGGCCTGGGGCTGATACTGTGTCTGAGGCTGGGGCTGGGGCTGGGGCTGGGGCTGATATTGAGTCTGGGGCTGCGCCTGGGGCTGATACTGTGTCTGAGGCTGGGGCTGGGGCTGGGGCTGATATTGAGTCTGAGGCTGGGGCTGGGCCTGGGGCTGATACTGTGTCTGAGGCTGGGGTTGATACCGAGGCTGAGGTTGGGGTTGGGGTTGGGCCCAGGGAACGACATAACTATTAAAGGATGCCCGCCCACCATTTCCAGGATAAGTCAGAGATGCGAAGGGATAACTTTGTGTATTTGAGGAAACAGGTGCCTGAGTCATGTTCTGTGTTGAAACTGCAGGAGTGTGAGGGGTGTGAGGAGAGGCCGTGGTGGGGGTGGTTGACAGGGTGATACTCAAAAGGTCTATCATATCTTGCTCTTTTGTCGTTCTAACTGGTGCAGGTGGATCGGGCAGAGCTAATGCATTGCTTGGTATTGATGTAGATATTGTACTGTTGTCAGTGTTCATTGAGGTAACCCCTTCACCGTTAACAGGAGATGTGTTCTGGGAAGCAGTGGACCGCATTTTGGAATGCCTGCATGCACAGAACATTCATTAAGTACACAAATCAGGGTTACTAGATACAATAGCAACACATCTACTCTACATAAAGAGGTCAGACAAAATTTGAGCTGATCTATGTCATTATAATCCATATACCTCAAATATATTTTAGACAACCATCCAAAAAAAATTGGCAGAGTAACCAGCTGATAATGACTATCAGATCTTGCTGTGCATGTGAGACATGCTCTGACACAAGTATAAATTCTTTTAATCCTACAGAAATATATAACTTGTGAGTCAAGAACAACCTTCGAGCTAGTTGTGCAAAGTCATCTTCCTCTTCTTCCTCTTCTTCAATCTGGCCCCTTGTCTTGGCAACAACTGGTGCAGAGGGGATAGCATTTGGTGTTGGGCTGGGTTCCCTAACTTCTGTAGGTTTGAGGCTAGAGTCATTTACTTCTGTTGATCGGGGGTTGAAATTTGATTATTTGAGCCGGCAATGGGGAACCAGAAGCTAAAGCATCATGTTTTGCAAGCACACTTTGCAGCCTATCATTTAACTCGAGACCCTGACCAAGAAGTTCTTCATCCCTGCCACAACCATGAAGACACTTTCAGAAATCCACAACAACACAAATGTGTGCTCATGCAGGCACATACAAAACAGACCGTGTAGCTGTTAATGCCCAGAACCATAAAAAAAAAAAAAGGCACAAAATTGTTAAAGATTTGGGAACCGTGAGAGATGAAAGAGACAGGGCAAGAATTTACCCAGTTGTAGTCAACATCTGCATCAGCTTCTTCTGGTTGGCACGGCACCGGTCGACAAGATCAACTATAACTTCATCTTTTGCAGCCTAGAAACACAAGAACATCCAAGAAATTTTAACAATAACTTGATGTGAGGAGAGTGAAAAAACATAATTGAACATACCTCACGGTCACTTGGATTCACAGCTTGCAGCATGTCAGTTAAGAGATCCAGAACATTCCGCATAGAATTTATGCTTGATAAACTAGAAGGGTGAGAAAAATAAAATGAATCAGAAATTAGTGGGATATTATAGCATACAAGGGCAATATGGAACCACTGGAGTGTGCAATCAAAGTTGAATCCTCACCTTAGATTTTCCATCTCAGCTGCCATGGCTTCATCAAGCCTTGTTGAAGAATTGATCGGCATTCCATATCCTGCTTGAGCATGTCTAGGAGTTGGATGGGTAACAGGAGGTGTAAATATTGGAGCTGTATTTGATGAACGATGGGGAAATTCTACTCCTGAACGCTGCCATGAGTACAACCCACAATTACAAAACGATGTTTTCCAATCAATTATCGTGCACAATATACCTTTTCTTTTAAGAATAATCTAGCATACAATTTGTTTTAATATAATAGTGATACACAAACTGTAGCATGGAGGGGGATTGGCACACATCAATAAATTCACAGAAAATACTAGACATCTAACACAACGGATAAGAACAAGTTTATTTTTATTAGGGGGTCCTTTAGGCCAGTGGCGGATCTAGACCATGAATCTAGGGGGAGCAAAAATACAAAAAATAAAATTTAAAGGGGTTTTTTGTGAAAATATAAAAGTTTTAGGGGAGCAACTCCTAAATTTTTTAAAATTTTCTATATAAAATAAGGGTAAAAATTCACATTTTAAAAAGTTTGGGGATGTGGCTTTGCCACTGGCTTTAGGCACAGTGAACCAAATAATGAAAACACTGTGTAGCCCACTGCCACATTTTCAATCAGTCAACAACTTGGATAGGTAAGACACACACACACACTCACACACTATGTCCCAATTGGGACTTAGAACCCTTGACCTCCTGTTTCAGAGGTGGAGGTGATACCACCACCAAGTCATAGACAGTTGGCTCTCTCATTTTTGATAGGTATTACAGGTCGCTCTCAAAATCAAAAATTTTGGAAGATGTAAAAATTTTATTAATTATAAAGTTTCTCTATGACTTTTAGTAACAAAAAAATTTCCTCACTAGTATTTTAACACAAAAATAGGGCATGCATACGTATGATGTAGTGATACTCTATTTTGCTTTAAATATCCATGTTGAATACATGTCAGACATAGACACGCTCAGACACGTAAAAAAAAAAAAAAGTATCCAATTTTTCTAAATTTTGGATACATTCCAACCACATCTAGGACATGTTTTTTTTGATATTTTTTATTTTTTTATTGGATTTTTTTCTGGAGTTTTCCTTCACTACTTCTTCGCTATATATATAGTAGTAAACAAATTTGTTCGAAACTTAAATCATAAATGTTGATAATTAAATGTAAAAGTTTGTCGAAGATATTTTAGAGAATGAAAAAGATATATTCCTTTCTCTAGGAGGTTAATATTTATAGTCACAACATTACAAGTAAATAAGAAAACTATCTTAAATTAGTTCTTACAATCAATACAACCAATCAATCAATCAATATAATGCTAAACTAAGCTACAGATTAAGCTCAATCTAATGTTTTAATTAAGCTACAAATTCGATCAATATTTACGATCAAAATTTACACACTCCTCCTCAAGCTGGAAAGTATATATCTATAACTCCCAGCTTGCTACAAATAGAGTCGATGGCAGTCTTTGGTAAAGTTTTGGAGAAGATATCAACAAGTTGACTATTAGAAGGAATAAACGGAGCGGTAATTTCTTTGGACCCTACTTTAGATTCAATGAAATGACAATCAAGTTCAATATGCTTGGTCCATTCGTTGGAACCCGTCAATTTGGTCAGTGATCTAATAAAAAAAAAAATCTTTGTTGTTCTTGATGTCCGATTTATCAGCCATGATAGGACAAAAAAGTTACTAGAGCAAAGATTTGAGAAGCGAGAGAAGTTGTGGCCGAGACTGGCTAGACTTAGGAATTCAAGGGTTACGAGAGGCTGGGCCAAGGAGGCCGAGAGGTGCCGAGGGAACCGAGAGGCTTGCCAAGGGATAAAAGAGGCACTGAGAACGATATGACCGAGAAAGAGAAGCTATGGTCTCAGAAAACCTGCTCTGATACTATGTCGAAAGTATTTTAGAGAACGAAAAAGATATATTCTTCTCTACAAGTAAATAAGGAAACTATCTTAACTTAGTTCATATAATAAATATAATCAACCAACCAACCAACCCATCCATCCATCAATACAATCAATCAATTAATATAAAATGCCTAAATTAAGCTACATATTAAGCTCAATCGAATATTTACAACACTCCCCCTCAAGTTGGAGGGTATATATCTATAACTCCTACCTTGCTACAAATACAGTCGTTGACAATTTTTGGTAAAGCTTTGGTGAAAATATCAACAAGTTGACTACCAGGAGGAACAAATAGAGTAGTGATTTATAAGCCATGATAGGACAAACAAGTTGCTAGAGCAAAGATTTGGAAAGCAAGAGAAGCTGACTGAGACTGGATGGGCTGAGAGAGTTGAGAGGCTCTACTGAGGGTGACAAGAGTCTAGGCCGAGGAGGTCGAGAGGTGCCAAAGAATCCGAAAAGCCCTGCTGAGAGCTACCGAGAAGGGGAGGACCGAGAAAGAGAAGTTATGCTTTAGAAAATCTATTGTGATATAATGTCAAAGATATTTTAGAGAATAAAAAAAATATATTTTTCTCTCTAAGAAATCAAGATTTATAGTCACAACTTACAAGTAAATAAGGAAACTATCCTAAATTAATTCCTACAATCAATCAATCCAATCAATCAATCTAATGCTAAATTACATTACAGATTAAGTTCAATCTAATGTCTAAATTAAGCTACAGATTCGGTCAATATTTACAACAAAGTTCTTAAAATTTTTATTTAATGAATTTTTATTTTGATATATTAATAATATTTCCGTGATTTATGTTTTTATGCCAATTTTTATTGAAATAATATTAAGTTTTTATTATGTAGTCATATAAAAAATATAAAAATATAAAGTTTTTATTATATAGTCGTATAAAAAATATAAAAATATATATTTAATGTGTCCCCAATATATCTGTGCCCTATTTTTTTGAAAAATGCTATATCCGCGTATCCCTGTTGATCGTATCCATGTTTTTATCCATGCTTCCTAGATGCATACCCATTTTCAAGGGTAATGAGCTTTTTTTAACAAAAAAAATTATGTAATTTATATTACAATAAATATTCTAACACCTTTTTTATTATTAAACTTAATGTTACTAATAATTTTTTATTTAATATAACATGTATATTTTTTACTCTAATAATTAATAATATAAAAGGAATATTTTAAAAAAGAATTTTTTTTTATCAGTGAATATTTCAAAAAATATTAATTATTAAGTAATAGAATTAGTAGCTATTCACCATGGAATAAAATTTGTTCTTCAAAAAACTATTAATTAATAAAGATCACGAAGTTATAGAATTTTAATTGTTAGGTATCAACTATATTGTTTCAAATCTAGGATACTGTAAAGCTCATTACATCACTTTGTTTTTGATTGATAAAACAAATTTCATTAAAAATCCAGGCATTTATATCAAAATTATACCAAAACTATACACTCCAAACCAACTATGAACTATACCTTGATATTAGAACCCCCAAAAATAAAAAACTACAAAAGTATCTATTGACATAAAGCAATTCCCCATAAGAACTTCTCCAATGCATGTGCCAAATGGTCTACCAATTCCAAAATTTGGCTAAGTTGCAAAATTGGCTTATCCAATGGAAAATATGGCAATGCCATATCCAATGCTACATATAGCATTAAGAATAGCACATGCAATTCATGCCACGTCGCCTTTTTCTTTGGATTAACTTTGGGTATTTGATCTGATGGCTTCAATGGCTAGTTGGAAAGAATAATAGTTGTATTAAAAAATGACATTTTAGCATTGGAATATGAATCCCAAAATATAACATTTTGGCACTGTAGCAATGCCAAAATATAACTTTGGCATGGCTCAAATTAAGGGTATCATTTTATGACACGACATGATAATACGACATAGAGTTAAAGGGTTTGGGTCGAGGTTAAATGGGTTTGGGTTATAAATGACACGATTGACACGATTATTAAACAGGTCGGATTACGGTTGACACAATTAACACGGATAAACATGAATAATTAGGAATATGTTATATATTTATATGTAATAATAAATAATTTTTATAAGAAAAAAATTAATATTATTTTATATTATAAGTATTAATATAAAAATTTAAAGGTATTATATTTTAATTTAATAAAAATGTACAAGAAAAAACACAATAAAAGAAGGAGAACATTTTAACGAGTACATTTATTAAACGGGTTACACGTGTTAAACGTGTCAAAACCCGTTACACGTGTTAATCGTGTTAATTTTAACTCGATTATTTATTAAATGGGTTAAACGGGTCGTGTTGTGTAAATCGTGTTAACACGATCCATTTATTAAATGAGTTATACGGGTCATGTCGTGTCAACCCATTTATTATACTTGTCGAGAGTTTTGACACGATTAGTTAATCGTGTCGTGTTCGGGTTGACCTATATAGTCGAATACCCATATCTTGACAGAACACGATTGACACCCCTAGCTCAAATAACATTTAACATTGGAGATGCTCTAATCCAAAAAAGGAAAAAGGAGACAACTCAATAAATTATGATTGAGAGCAAAAACAGAAGACTCCACTCCTTCAAAGGATCTTGAATTCCTCTCTCACCATAACAATCACCACAAACATAATGGGACTGCTTGCCAAATTCCCTCAATCTATTCCCACCCTACAATCTCTCCAAGGAGCAAGCATCAATAAATTATGATTGAGAGACAAAAACAGAAGACTCCACTCCCACAAAGAATCTTGAATTCCTCTCACCATAATAATCACCACAAACATAATGGGACTGCTTGCCAAATTCCCTCAATCTATTCCCACCCAACAACCTCTCCAAGGAGCAAGCATCAATAAATTATGATTGAGAGACAAAAACAGAAGACTCAACACCTTCAAAGGATCTTGAATTCCTCTCTCACTATAATAATCACCACAAACATAATGGGACTGCTTGCCAAATTTCCTCAATCTATTCCCACCCAACAACCTCTCCAAGGAGCAAGCATCTCTCCCACGTCCCACCATCGAGGCATCACTCAGAAAACCCCAATGAGAGAGAACAGAAGTACACACAAATCTCACACAATGATACAATACAGCGGAAGATGCCCAACCATCTCGTCATCTCTTCTGCACGTTCAACACCACTTAAAAATAATTTTCTTCCTCTTTTCCAAATTATCAATAGTCAAGATACCATGGAAAGAAGTTAGAATGCACTGAATTGTCACCACTGAATCCTGCAATGAACAATCAATCAAGCAAAAAGTATTTAACCATATCACATATATGCTTACCCTCAGTTCCTCGTACGCCCAGTAATATTGAGGATGTTTTCCTCCCGGACCACCGAATGCTTCTTGCCAAGAGTCTAGCAGTACCAAGATTTTATCCCTTACATGCATATCTGTCTGCAAAAGCCATTGAAACATTTGTGGTCTAAGGAAACATAGAAGAAATTAACAGGAACTACTTGAGTGAACATCCAAAGATGACATGTCGTGGAACAAAACATCATCAAAATAATCAATTATAACAAAATTATCATAATGACTAGTAAAGACATCATTATTAAAAAACTGATAAAGAAAATAGCAGATTATAGATAAGAAAAGTTGGACACCCAAAATCAATGAACAAAACAATCCTTGGCCTGCCAGTTAGGTTGAGAGAGCTTCTTTTGCCACCTGTACTTAAACATGATTGCAGGTGCCCAGTTTACAGAATATGTGAAACAAAAACCACTCGTCGATTACATTAAAACACCAATTATTTGTGTGAAAATCTCGCAATTTTCTTTAACCATTTTGATAGATACAATTTAGCTCCATATGATTCACATACTTTTTAATTTCCTCCCCTAAAATCCAATTTGCCCACTTCCAAAACAATTCAGTTACCATCAAACAACTTAAATCAGCAAATTAAACCAATGCTTGGAATCAGAAAGCTGATCCTCCTTTCCACAATGACTAGGACTGACATCACAAGATGATTGTTAATTCGTCATCACCAGGCGATAATGGAATGATTTTCTTTTTCTTTCTTTTTTTCATTTTCCCCCTTCGGATAAAGAAAACACCAATACTGAGGAAATTAAGATACATGTAAAACAAGTATGGTGGAATACTGGAATATCATCCACCTTATGTGCATGCTGCTTTCTTTGGAGAAAGGAAAATCTTAAAGACCTTTGGGGCCGTGATTTTTGATGAATTTTCTCCATACTCCAGGGTTCTATAAAATTTGCTTCCAATCAATTTTGGGTTTTTTGATTAATGGAACACCTGGGAAAAGACTTTTAAACATAGAAAAGAGCATAGTTCTTTAAATTCATTCAAAATAAACACTTGATCTACTATATAGATCCATCAAATAATGGCAAGATACCTGTTTTCAATCAGATTATTTGAATTGTCTGAATAATAGAAAAGCTCTGAGAATGCACTGGAGAGGGAACATGGAAGGAGGAAGCAAAATCCATTAGGAATGGCATGGACATTTTGAAGCCCCAGTCATTGAGAACCTAACAATTTTGCCAATTCCTTCCAGCCTTACTCAAACAAGGAGTGGGGCTCGGGTTATACAACAGATGCAAGCTGGACTTAGAAGCAAAGAACACAAGATTTCACAAATTATTAAGTCACCAACATGCAAGTTCACAGCCCTTTTGGTGGCTAAATCCATTAACACCTATAACTTGAGGATTAACGTCCATAGTCTTAACCTACAAGCCAAGGTTGTTAAAATCGGGATCTTACAATGGATTGATGAGAGATTTCTTAGGAATGAGTCAAAGAATTGTACAATAACAAATAATATTTTTTCCCCTTAAGAATACTTACAAAATACACAATGAAAAACTTAAAACAAAAATTATAATAAAAATTTAGAGCACAAAAACTTTCCCAACTCCTAAATTTTTTAGTATATGAGCATTAAAAATGTTTATTTGTATAACATTTAACTGAGATAACCCATTAAAATATTAGATGTAAACTATAAAAAGAAAAAAAAAATCGTGAGTCATCATTCATCCATGATTAATTATTTTATTAAATATTTAATTTACATAAGAATAAAATTTTTATTTTAATATATTCCGGCCACTTGCCCATAAAAGGCTCTACAACTAAACTTATGACATACGGAAAAAATTAGTAGTAGGATTTATTTGGAATAAGAAATCAATTAGTTCGAAACAAGCTTATTGAGTTTGTGTGTGTGTGTGTGTGAGAGAGAGAGAGAGAGAGAGACAATTAGCCTAACTAAAGCAATATTTTTTAAACAATTTTTTTTAAATAGCAATATTAGACCCATACTAGTCATAAAAAGAAGTTAAATAACTTAAATTAACTAGCATAAAACTAGACTAGTCTAAAGCAACCTAAAGAGTCATTCAAAATCAAAATGATAAGAAAGTTTTGACATGATTGACTTAGTTAGGATATTTAAATAAATCTTGGTCTTTGTTTTATAATATTATTGTGGTCTCGGATTGTAACTTATCAAAGACACATGTGAGAATAAATATTATATGACAATATTATAGGATTGGTAATATCAGGAGTTAACTCTAGATCGTAGTGATCCCTACCCTCTGGATTTTTGATAGGATCAGGATCAATTTGTATTTTTGAATCATACAATCGTCGGATCGTAAAATTTAGATCAGGATTCTAAAAAATATGCTACAAGCCCATTTTGATAGTGGCAATAGACACACTCTTATAGATTACAACGTAATAAACTTTATGCCCACTAATTAATGAAGCCAAATGCTAGAAACCAGTACATGAGCCAGCATACACAAGACAACTTATAGATCTATCTTTTGGACACAACTTTCCTTCTTTACTTCCACCATAATTACATGGATAACTTGTCAATTTTCAATAGAAATGGTGATATCATGACACCACATAAACAAAGACACCATACTTCAACCTATTAACACAGTGTAAGTATTGTCTCAATAAAACATAAGTTTTGAGGCCACATGCTGCTTACTTCTGTGTTTAGAGAAAACCCATACCTTTAACTGGCAGCAATAATTTTACTACTTAGCACATAATCACTTTTTTGGATTTCAAGCATAAACAAATCACCACTCACATGAACTCTACGGCAATTTACTATGTAGACCAACGCTCAATTAAACAAAAGTTTGAGGCCACATGCTGCTTACTTCTGAGTTGAGATAAGAACCCCATACCTTTAATTGGCAGCAATAATTTTACTACTTATCACAAATGACTTTTTTGGATTTCAAGCATATACAAATCACCACTCACATGAACTCTAGGGCAATCTACAATGCAGACCAATGCTCAAGTACCAACTTAGCACGCAAATACTTAACAACAACAAAAACTAAATAAATAAATTGAAGATAAGAGAGTATGTAAGTGTAGAGACATGGAAAATTGAAGGTAAACTTTTCGTTTTGACTAGGACTGTAGCACCCTGAGCCGAGACGTGACACGTAAATCAAGATAGGTCGAGTCGAGTAATGTGAAATCCTGAAAATCCGATAGAATGCGGACTATACCTCAACCTAAGAAAAATTAGGTTATGTAATATTAATGATTTAAAATAGCCCGAATACGGTAAGCCATGACGGGCTTTAATACTCTCAAGTATAAGGTGGCATATGCTCAGAAAAACAGATAAACCGATCGATTGAGTGCCGCGAGGGACAAATGGACCGATACGAATAATTGACTATGAAAAAAAATTTATGCGAAAATAAATAAGTCATTAACGGGGACCTAATGTTAGTAGAATAAATTCCCGGCTTTATTGGCAAGTTGTAATTTAATATTTTATGAAATAAAATATGAAACTGATACAGCAAAATAGTTATGCAGATGATATAAATATGAAATGAATTATTAATGAAGTCCCACAATTAGTAAAATAAATAATGGCGATACCGAATCCCGGCTTTAAGCTAAATTTACGGGCATCTTATAATGTAATATTTTATGAAATAAAATATTCAATAAATATTAAATAGTGGTGTGTGCATTTATTTATGCATTGATTTAATTATTCAGTCTACTAAAAGTGTGTGATGTATGTGTTAGTCATGGCATGTGTATAGGTATGTGCGATGTGTATGTGCATATATATATATATAATTAATGTGTTGTGAATATAATGTATATAAATATATTGTGAATAAAATATGTATATACATGTGTATATAAAAATAGTGTAAAGCAGTGGTGTGTGCAAGTGGTGTTAGCCAGGCTGGCCGTGTGTGTGCTGTGTGTGTGTGTTCGGCTGACTGTGAGAGTGAGGGAGAGTGTGTGGTTAACATATATATAAAAATATATAAAATACAAGTCAACTTTGCATTTAATGCAAAGTTGCTTGTGATGGAAGAAGGTGGCTGGAGCAGTAGAGGAAGATCAGAAAAGAGGGGCTGCTGGTTGAGTGTGTAAGAGGGTCTTCAGAAAGTGTGCAGGCCTGATAGGTAGAGAGAGAAAGAAGAGAGAGAGGGAGGTCGGTTGTGTGTGTATATTGCATATATACACAGGTGTGTTGAGTTAAAGGGAAAACAGAAAGCAAAGAAACTAAAAAGGAAGAAACTGAGGGCAACTAAGGAACAAGGGAGCTTAGAAGTGGAGAAACAGAAGTAGAAACCAAAGGAAGAGAGAGAGAAATCAGAAAAGGTATGTGATGCATAGTTCCTGTTTTAAAAATTTAAAGCATGTTAATTATTTTGAAGCATAGGGTTATATTGTGCATGAAACATGGAAAATGTTGCAAAAAGAATTAGTTAAAATGGTTTAAAAACAGATGAGCAGACCCTAGTTACAGGTTTTGAATGATAATCGGAGGGTTGTGTTTTTGAGAGCTAAACTTGTTTTAAATGGTAGGAGATTGTTAGTAAGAGGTGCGGAAGCATGTTAGGAACGTACATGAGTCAACATAGCGAGGCAAAAGGGCTAGAAAAATAAAAGAAACTAGTCGCCGGAATCTGGGGTTCGGTTGGTCGGAAAAACCAGTAGGTGCGTCGGAGGTGATAGCGTTTAAGGTTTAAAATAACCTCAAATGAAACCCGGAAGCCTTAGGACCAATCTAACGTGAAAAACCATGAAGTCGGACGTCTGAAACGCAAGAAAAATGAGAGGAAAACTAGCGGTCTCCGGCGAGGTGGCCGGAGAAGACGACCGGAGGGTTGGTCATGAAGTCGGGGACAAAGGGGGGTGACCTGGGCTGGGTTGGACCTGTTTGCTTAAAGGGTTATTGGGCCAGTTGTTTTAAAAAGGTTTTGGGCCAGTTATTTTAAAAGGGTTTTAGGCCTGATTGTTTAAAAAGATCTTGGGCCCAACCGTTTAAGGGAAAAAGAGAAAAATGGGTAGGGGTGTGGCCACCAGGTTTCGAACCGTGGTGGGGCGCGTGGGGGCGAGCGCGTGGAGCCAGTTGGACAGGACAATCCCTTGTCCTTTTTATGCAACTAATAAATATATGTATTACACTTTATTCTGTTTTACAAATTAAATTTATTTAATTAAATTAAATACTCCGAAATGGTCCGAAGCCCAAATACGACAAGTCATATATATTTTCTTACTATCTTGGACCTCCTAAGATCAACGGTGAGGTCCGTGACACGAGACGAAGTCCCGAAAAATAAAAGACCTGTAGAACCTTTAAAAATTACCAAAATGCCCCTGAGTCAAAACTCAATCAAACGAACCCCGACTAAAATAAAAGAATAGTGAAACTTTATTATTTTGAACATTCCGGACTCAACCATGGGGTCCGATTTACGAGAAGAGGTCTCGAGAAATGGGAAATCGTAGAAGTGCAAAATGATCAGTTTTGTCCTTTTTAGCTCAGATGTCCAAATTGAATTCCACGAAAGCCTAAACCTATTTTTTTCGACATTCTGAAATCCAATAGTAGAATTTATTTTAGTAAAATAAGGACTCATGAAATAAAGACATAAAATTTGATGAATAGCACAATTCAAGTGGTAAACGGACTAAGTTACAATTTGTGAATTTAGGAACACAGAAAGGCAAGGAGAAGGTAGTCTGACCTTCTGCATTCTTACTGTTAAGTTCCGCTACACTACGAGTACGACTTCTTGGGTTGAGACCAACCCGTCAAGTACGATATATTGTACTAAGTAAGAAATAGAATTAAGTTTAGGAATAACTGCCATGTTGACTTGATGATTCACATATCTGCTTGATTGCTTATATGCTTATGTGTTTCCTATTATCTTTTTGAAAGTTGATGAAAAATGTGGATCGTGACTGTGTATATCGCATGAGTTAGCATAATGTGTGAATTATATTTTCGAGAATTGTTGAGATTATGGAATTTGTAACTTAAGACATGTGTTTAAGTGAACTATGTATGCATGTACCCTTGATGGAGGGATTTTGTGATTGGATTGTTATTTTGTAATACATTGTTTAAAGCATGCTTCATATGTGGATAAGATGCTTTATTGAGATTGCATTATTGCATGGTGAAATTAGAGCATATTGGCATAGTGTTATTCCTTGGAATATGGTGTGAGTCGAGCATTTGGTGTTGTGCATACTGGTTACTCAAGCCGTCAGGGAAGGATCCGTAAAGTAAGACATACTGGTTACTCAGGCCGTCGGGGAAGGTCCGTAAAGTGAGATATACTTAGTTACTCACGTCGTCGGAGAAGGACCGTAAAGTGCGTCATGGGTGTGACATGGAGTTTGCATGGGTGTGTCACGCATATTTTCATTGCATTGTATTAATGAATTCATGAATGTGTGATGAATCTTGTTAATGCATTGTATGGATGAATTGGATGGCATGTAGATTATTGCTAGTATATTGTATGGATGACATTGAATGACATGTAGATATAACTGTACACTCGCACATGCCACGTCCTTAATTTTGTTTCTTGCATTAGCATTATATTGTACCAGCAGTTGAACTGACCCATTCGTGAGACAACACATTACAGATGTCGCTCCCGGCACTTGAGACTTGAGGAAGTCTTGCAGAGTGGAGGAGACATGTGCTAAGAATGATTTTGGCCCTTGGGAGTATATTTTGAGATGTAAGGGCTTAAGCCCGAATGACATGTTGAATGTTTTTATTGATTGTGCTTTACATGGATGTACATTGAAGGAAATGAATGTAAGTTTCGAGTTGAATCCGTTAAATTGTCCTTTATTTTATTTTCCTTTCATCTCGTTACTCGCGCCTCGGGTTCGCTGGAATTCGGGACGTGACAATAAGACAAGGGAGGGTTAAATACTTATTGAGGAATTGGAACTGTAGAGATTTGAAAAAATAAAATAAAATAAAATATAGGGAATAAAATAATGGGACAATAAATAAGAAAATGAAGTAAAATGATTTAGTAAAACAAAAGGTATATATGTATATATATGTCTCAAGTTAAAAAAAAAAAAAAAAATAATAATAATAATAATAAAAAGGGGAGTGTCGGCAGCCTTGGGAGGGACATATATTGTGTGGTGTGTGTTTGAGTGAAGAGGGAAATTAAAAGAGAAGCCGCAAGAATGAGAGGGGAAGTCGGTGAAAACAGGGGAGGAAACTGGTCGCGTGAGAAACGGAGAGAAGAAGGAAGAAAAGAAGAAAAGAGAAGAAAGAAAGAAGAAAAGAGAGAAAGGGGGAAAGGGAAAGAAAGAAAAGGGAAGAAGCCGACGCGGCGGTGGTCGCGACGGAGGGACGATGGCGAGGGCGATCGATCTGTCGGTGAGTTCGTCTGCGAATCTTGATGTCTTCGAACTCGATTTTCAGTCCGACGATCGTGGCCCTTTCCGTAGTCGGCTTGTCACCGATTTTCGAACGATTTGATCGGTTGTCTTGGGGAGATCGAAACTCTAACAGAAAGTCGGGAAAGAGAGAGTGCTAGTGCGAACAGCATGTGTGTGGATTTCGGTGGAGTGGCTTGGGTTGGTTTGAGATGTGAATGTGGTGTTGTGTAGTTGGTGAACGGTGTTGTTGGAGCTCGGTTGCTGTTACTCTGTATGTGTGTAGCGGTGTAAAATAGGTGATGGGGATGGCAGTAGCAACAACGGTTGCTGCTATCCAGCAGCAGTAGCGTTGCGTGGTGGGTGTTCAGGTTCCATCCCAGTTTCTTTAAAGTTCAGAATGGATTTTTGAAGGCTTCGGGTTTGAATTATTGATTTCCCTAAGCAGCAGATTTAGTAAGGAGAAAGGAGAAAAAATTTAGAAAAGAAAATAGAAGCAGCAGGAGCTGCTGTTCGGTGCCGCAAGTGGAACAGCAGCAGCAGAGCTGCACAGATGCAGCGTGTGCTACGCTGTGCAGTGTGTGTTTGTGGTGGTGCTGTGTAGCCGTAGAGAAGGCAGTAGCGGTTTAGGGGAAATATGTCGCGGCTGTTGGGAAATCCGTGTAGCAGTGGCTGCGATGGGGGTTCAGAATGGTGTTGTTGAGTTGCTGCGAATGGGACAGCAACTGCAGTAACATCAAGACGCTGCGGCAGGGGGAGATATGGGAGGAAAATTGGAGCAGACCTTGAAAAATTAGGGAATGCAGTAACGGCAGGAACTGCTGTTGTTGCAAGATGAGTTGCGGCAGTAGCGCGGCAAACCGGATGAATTTGGAGTGAAGAAACGCGAAACAACATGGTAAAATACTAAACTTTAGTCTTGGATTTTTAGAAACATGAATAATTAAATTGATTGTGGGATTTCATTAAATATAGAAATTGTTTTAGATCAAATGGGAATACAGAAAATTAATCCGAACAGAATTTAACGATTGAGTTTTGTATTTTATTCGGGCCAAACCGGGTTGAGTCCGACCCAACTCAACCATTCAGATAACTGCCTAACAATATTACTGTGTGGATAAAATTTTAGATTTGAGTTCGGGAAGTGTTTGGTTGAAAAGGAGAAGCTATCCAATAATTGGCTTAAATTGGAAACGTACAGGAAAAATAATATAAACTTATATAGGGATTGGAAAAATTATGGGCAATAAATAGAACCTTGTAAGATTTTAATTATACCCAGAAATTAGGATTAATTGTGAATTGACCCGAGTAAATGACATAATATTTAATTAAATAATTATTTAAAGGGGAAATAACCAAAATGCCCCCAGGTCAAAGAGTAATCGAACGGAATCAGATTAAAGTAAAAAAATAGTGAATTCTAATTATTCCAAGCATCCCGGACTCAACCGTGGAGTCTGATTTGCAAAAAGAGACCTCGAGAATTGGGAAATCGTGAAAGGACCAAATGACCATTTTACCCTTTAGGGTACAAATGTCCAAATTGAATTCCGCGAAAACCTGAACCGACTTTGTTCGGCGTTCCGGATTCAATGGTGAAGCCTAATTGAGTAAAAGAAATACCAATCATAAAAAGACATAAAATTTGATGAATAGCATCATTCAAGTAACCAACCGACTGAGTTACATTTTGTGGTTTTAGGAACATTGAAGAGAAAGGCGAGGACCCTCTAAACATATGCAGTGGGAGGACTGAGTTATTGATCAGTTGACTGGACTACTTAGTGGATATAGCTTCTTGGGGTTGAGATAACCCGATCAGGTATGGTACTTTACTAAGTAAGGAATAGAATTAAATTAGGATTGATGTGCATATTGCTTGAATGCTTTTTGTGCTTGTCTGCTGATAGAAGATCACATAGGAATGATTGCTTCTTTAAGTGGATTGTTTATATGTTTCCATGTTCTTTATGATTATTTGGGAGTTGTGATTTACTTCTTGAGTTATTATCATATGTGATTTATGTTTTAAACGGTTTATTGATATTGTGACACGTGGGTTTGCGTAAGTGTTGAGATTGATTGAGTATGACACGTAGATTGTGGATGAAGTCTTGTGATTTAATTTTAAATGTAATACATTATGTAAAGCATGTTGCATATGCTTATGAAAGTGATGTTTCATTTGAACTGTATTATTGCATGATGAAATCATGGCATATTGGCATTGTGTGATTCCTTGAAAGCATAGTGTGGGTCAGCACGAGGTGCTGGTGCATTATGAGGGTGTAGATCCTGTGGTGAAAAACCCAAAATTGGCCATTGCATTGGTACTCCGTAGCCATCGGGGAGTACCCGTAAACGAGACATGGGTGTGACATGACATGCATGGGGTTGACATGACATGCATAGAGTGGACATGGATGTGGCATAGAGTTGTGTGAGTATTTCATATGCATTGTCATGTGGCATAGAGTTGTGTGAGTATTTCATATGCATTGTCATGTGGCATAGAGTTGTGTGGGTGGTTCATGTGCATTGTCATTACATTGCATGGACAATTGGATGGCATATGGATTCATTACCATTACGTGGTATGCATGATTTGGAAAGCATGAAGATTATTGTCGTTATATTGCATAGATGATGTGGAAGGCATGTGGATTGTTACTATCGCCATGCATAGATGATTCAGAAGGCATATAGAGATAAATGTACACTTGCACATGCCACGCCTTACATTTTGTTCCTTGCATTAGTATTGTATCATACCAGCATGTTGGCGCTGACCCATTCGTGGGAACCATATTTCAGATGATATTCCCAACACCTGAGGCTTGAGGAAGTTTAACTGAGTGGAGGAGACTTGATTGTAGATGGACATTTGGCCCGAGAGGCATGTTTTGTGATGTACGGGTTTAAGCCCAATGACATAGATGTTGTATCATAGTTGTGTAATTTTGATTGTATAGTTAAGCGATGTATATTTAACTTTGATAAGGTTGTGGCCATCGAGTGAGGATGGATTGTGATGTATTTATATTTATATGATGATATATGATGTATTGTGTTTATCAGGGGGAAAAAGGTTCGAAAAACAAAGGAGGTTCTGCCGAAATTTTTATAAACCGGGAATGTATGTGTATTGACAGAGATATATGGATGTAGCGTTATGTTAGTGGAATAGGGTTGTATCTATATTAGTTAAATCGGTATTCATTTATTTATCAAAAAAAAAAAAAAAAAATTCGTCAAATATTTATTTATTTATTTACTCGTCTAGTTATTTTCTTCCTTTAGTCGCGTCCCCGGGTTCGGTCGGGAATTCGGGGCGTGACAACATGGTATCAGAGCATAGGTTCGAATACCTAAGGACAGTGGGAGAAGTTTAGACTTTTAGTTTAGTTGGGAAAGTTTTAGTAGTATGTCTTAGGTACTTAGGTTGCACTGGTGTGCACGAGTATGGATTATACTTGATTTCCTAATTGACTGGGAGGTACGTGGCTGTTGGATGTATTGGTTAACTGAGATTGAAAATTTCTGTCTATGTGATGGACTGTATATTGGTGAGATAGGTCGTGTGCCTAGTTGTTTGTGACGTAAGTCGTGTATATAGTTATTTATGTGGTGGGCGGTATGCCTAGTTATTTATGACATAGGTTATCGATTTAGTTATCTACTTGGTTTGCTGTGTTCATTCATGTATATGTATATGTTTACGATGGATTCTATGTTTGAGTGCTTATTTGGTGGGATAGGTATTAACTGTTGACTGTTACTTGTGGATTTTGTATGTGTGTATGCTAGGTTAGTAACCGATTTTCATGGATTATAGTATTATGGCTATAATATGTATACAGACTGGATTGGTCTCAGGTCTTGAGTTACAGTTGATGGATGGCGCCCCATCAGCCAGTAATAAAAGGAGCTGTGATCCATGAAGGGTTATCACCTAGTTATAAAGGTAAGAAATAATAAAAGACACATCAAACCTTAAAATACTAAAATAAGGAATTGGACTTATGGAGCTTTTTGTGTAATAGATGGATACTTAGAGCGTTTATCTTTAAATTTTTAAAGATGTTCTCGTGTTAAACACTGTTTGTGGAGAGATGTATTATTTTGGATAATATTCACTAGGAGTTGAACATTTGTAAGTTAGTTGAACACTAGCAAGGTTTAAGTATGCGTATATTGCATTGTTTAGATGAAATCCTTCTTAGAAAAAGGGCTATGTTAGAACCTTGTGTCAGTTGTTGAGTGTAACCAACGGGTAGGGATGGTTGACATTAGATACGTAAGTATTGATTGGGCAAATGTGTCGTGACATGTTATGGCCAGCCAGAGGTGGCAATTGGCTGCTGACAGGATTAATAGATTTGGCGAGGGTTGGGATACATTTGTGGCCATGTGCAATGACCATTAATTCCCACGGACTGCCAGGATCGGGTTTAGGGAGGAGATTGAGGTGCTTATTCAGGGAGACATGATAGTGACCGAGTACGAGTCCCATTTTACCGCCTTGGGGAGATTTGCCCCACATATTGTTAGGGAGGAGCCACTGAGGGTTTTCTATTTTCTTAAGGGGTTGAAGACCCCTATTAAGGAAAAGTTGGCAGGTCACATCTACCCCAGTTTACATCGGTAGGACACCACCGAAGAGGTACTGACCTAGTACTTCTTCTGCACAGACATCCCAGGAAACCGTCGCTTGTTTTCATTGTGGACAACCAGACCACAGGTTCGCCAATTACCCTCACAAGAGACCTTAGTTAGGGACATGGAGCTAGACCGAGTCTGACATCATTTCCACCTCAGGTACGGAGTCAGGAGTGAGGAACTCCACGGCTTTGCTTTGTGTGCCACTAGTCAGGACATGTTGGGCCAACTGTCCTCAGGGACAGACTTCACGGGGCTCGCAGAGACCGTCTCATCATCTGTCGATTCAGACATTACAGCCACTACCACAGTTAGATTATGAACCTCCAATGCCTCATTTTCAGTCTGCACCCTCAGTGCAGAGTATTAGGATCGCCGAACCAAGGGGGGGAGATAGGCAGAGTTAGACCACCCAGAGTCGTGTTTATACAGTAGCTGCACCCGAGACATCTACTTCCGGACCTCCTATAGTTCGAGGCATATTCCTTGTTTTTAGTTCACGGGCTAGCAGACTGATAGGCTTGTGCATCTCATCCATTCATGTTTATCAAGTTTACCATGACATTGGGATTAGATGTTTATATTTGTGTGGCAGACTGAGTGAAACTCAGAGGTAGGTTGTGTGCTTGTCATTTATGAGATAGGCTGTGAACCTGGATATCCATGGGTTTGGATGTCTACCTGGCTACCTATATGGTAGGATTGTATGTTTATTCTTGTATCTGTGTATTCTGGTGATGGATTTTATGCGTGGGTACTGACGTGGTAAGTTATGTGCTAATTATTGAATGTTATTTGTTTATTTTACGTGAGCATGCTAGTGTAATACTTGTTGCAGTACTGTGATTGTGATTTTTGTGCAAATTGATTATTGTTAAGGCATGTTTAAGAGAATGTTTAAATGTGTTCATATGGTACATGTGAATAAGCACAGATGTGTATCCATGATTTAAATTGGTAACAGGTCTCACTAATGTTTTATTTTTCTGAATTGAAATGCATTGCTTTAAGTTTTATGATTATAATGTTGAGAATGGGATTATTGCATTACATTGTGATACTGACAGTATATAGGTGATTCCATTGGGGTAAATCACTAGATAGTTTCATGGCTAGATTTGAGATTAGTTGGAAGGTTAGCAAATGGGTGAGGGGTTTTGAGGTGTCCTTGTGAGCGTTGAGATTTTTCCCTTATTTTGTTTTTGTGTTGAATTATTGAAGTGGGTCGTGATGCCCGGATGGATTGAAAGGAAATTGGCGCTGATAGGCCAATGTGTTTTGAGGAATTCATTATGTGTTGTGCCATGTGGAGTGAGTCGTTACGGATGGGATCGGAACCAGACCCTAGCAGGGAGTGTGGAGGCGCGGGCTGAGGGACCCTGCCTGCCCCGGAGTGGCTGAGCCGGAAAGGGGGGAGGGAGAAGGTGATAAGTCGTCCCACATCGCCTGGCTGAGGGTGAGGTGAATGGTCCATTGGTAAGGCTGCACGTCTACATGACACAATGCATTTTGTATCGATCTTTTATCATTTTGTTGAGGAAATGTATTTTTAAATTTCGGGACGAAATTTCTTTAAGGGGGGAAGGATGTAGAGATTTGAAAAAATAAAATAAAATAAAATATAGGGAATAAAATAATGGGACAATAAATAAGAAAATGAAGTAAAATGATTTAGTAAAACAAAAGGTATATATGTATATATATGTCTCAAGTTAAAAAAAAAAAAAAAATAATAATAATAATAATAAAAAGGGGAGTGTCGGCAGCCTTGGGAGGGACATATATTGTGTGGTGTGTGTTTGAGTGAAGAGGGAAATTAAAAGAGAAGCCGCAAGAATGAGAGGGGAAGTCGGTGAAAACAGGGGAGGAAACTGGTCGCGTGAGAAACGGAGAGAAGAAGGAAGAAAAGAAGAAAAGAGAAGAAAGAAAGAAGAAAAGAGAGAAAGGGGGAAAGGGAAAGAAAGAAAAGGGAAGAAGCCGACGCGGCGGTGGTCGCGACGGAGGGACGATGGCGAGGGCGATCGATCTGTCGGTGAGTTCGTCTGCGAATCTTGATGTCTTCGAACTCGATTTTCAGTCCGACGATCGTGGCCCTTTCCGTAGTCGGCTTGTCACCGATTTTCGAACGATTTGATCGGTTGTCTTGGGGAGATCGAAACTCTAACAGAAAGTCGGGAAAGAGAGAGTGCTAGTGCGAACAGCATGTGTGTGGATTTCGGTGGAGTGGCTTGGGTTGGTTTGAGATGTGAATGTGGTGTTGTGTAGTTGGTGAACGGTGTTGTTGGAGCTCGGTTGCTGTTACTCTGTATGTGTGTAGCGGTGTAAAATAGGTGATGGGGATGGCAGTAGCAACAACGGTTGCTGCTATCCAGCAGCAGTAGCGTTGCGTGGTGGGTGTTCAGGTTCCATCCCAGTTTCTTTAAAGTTCAGAATGGATTTTTGAAGGCTTCGGGTTTGAATTATTGATTTCCCTAAGCAGCAGATTTAGTAAGGAGAAAGGAGAAAAAATTTAGAAAAGAAAATAGAAGCAGCAGGAGCTGCTGTTCGGTGCCGCAAGTGGAACAGCAGCAGCAGAGCTGCACAGATGCAGCGTGTGCTACGCTGTGCAGTGTGTGTTTGTGGTGGTGCTGTGTAGCCGTAGAGAAGGCAGTAGCGGTTTAGGGGAAATATGTCGCGGCTGTTGGGAAATCCGTGTAGCAGTGGCTGCGATGGGGGTTCAGAATGGTGTTGTTGAGTTGCTGCGAATGGGACAGCAACTGCAGTAACATCAAGACGCTGCGGCAGGGGGAGATATGGGAGGAAAATTGGAGCAGACCTTGAAAAATTAGGGAATGCAGTAACGGCAGGAACTGCTGTTGTTGCAAGATGAGTTGCGGCAGTAGCGCGGCAAACCGGATGAATTTGGAGTGAAGAAACGCGAAACAACATGGTAAAATACTAAACTTTAGTCTTGGATTTTTAGAAACATGAATAATTAAATTGATTGTGGGATTTCATTAAATATAGAAATTGTTTTAGATCAAATGGGAATACAGAAAAATAATCCGAACAGAATTTAACGATTGAGTTTTGTATTTTATTCGGGCCAAACCGGGTTGAGTCCGACCCAACTCAACCATTCAGATAACTGCCTAACAATATTACTGTGTGGATAAAATTTTAGATTTGAGTTCGGGAAGTGTTTGGTTGAAAAGGAGAAGCTATCCAATAATTGGCTTAAATTGGAAACGTACAGGAAAAATAATATAAACTTATATAGGGATTGGAAAAATTATGGGCAATAAATAGAACTTTGTAAGATTTTAATTATACCCAGAAATTAGGATTAATTGTGAATTGACCCGAGTAAATGACATAATATTTAATTAAATAATTATTTAAAGGGGAAATAACCAAAATGCCCCCAGGTCAAAGAGTAATCGAACGGAATCAGATTAAAGTAAAAAAAATAGTGAATTCTAATCATTCCAAGCATCCCGGACTCAACCGTGGAGTCTGATTTGCAAAAAGAGACCTCGAGAATTGGGAAATCGTGAAAGGACCAAATGACCATTTTACCCTTTAGGGTACAAATGTCCAAATTGAATTCCGCGAAAACCTGAACCGACTTTGTTCGGCGTTCCGGATTCAATGGTGAAGCCTAATTGAGTAAAAGAAATACCAATCATAAAAAGACATAAAATTTGATGAATAGCATCATTCAAGTAACCAACCGACTGAGTTACATTTTGTGGTTTTAGGAACATTGAAGAGAAAGGCGAGGACCCTCTAAACATATGCAGTGGGAGGACTGAGTTATTGATCAGTTGACTGGACTACTTAGTGGATATAGCTTCTTGGGGTTGAGATAACCCGATCAGGTATGGTACTTTACTAAGTAAGGAATAGAATTAAATTAGGATTGATGTGCATATTGCTTGAATGCTTTTTGTGCTTGTCTGCTGATAGAAGATCACATAGGAATGATTGCTTCTTTAAGTGGATTGTTTATATGTTTCCATGTTCTTTATGATTATTTGGGAGTTGTGATTTACTTCTTGAGTTATTATCATATGTGATTTATGTTTTAAACGGTTTATTGATATTGTGACACGTGGGTTTGCGTAAGTGTTGAGATTGATTGAGTATGACACGTAGATTGTGGATGAAGTCTTGTGATTTAATTTTAAATGTAATACATTATGTAAAGCATGTTGCATATGCTTATGAAAGTGATGTTTCATTTGAACTGTATTATTGCATGATGAAATCATGGCATATTGGCATTGTGTGATTCCTTGAAAGCATAGTGTGGGTCAGCACGAGGTGCTGGTGCATTATGAGGGTGTAGATCCTGTGGTGAAAAACCCAAAATTGGCCATTGCATTGGTACTCCGTAGCCATCGGGGAGTACCCGTAAACGAGACATGGGTGTGACATGACATGCATGGGGTTGACATGACATGCATAGAGTGGACATGGATGTGGCATAGAGTTGTGTGAGTATTTCATATGCATTGTCATGTGGCATAGAGTTGTGTGAGTATTTCATATGCATTGTCATGTGGCATAGAGTTGTGTGGGTGGTTCATGTGCATTGTCATTACATTGCATGGACAATTGGATGGCATATGGATTCATTACCATTACGTGGTATGCATGATTTGGAAAGCATGAAGATTATTGTCGTTATATTGCATAGATGATGTGGAAGGCATGTGGATTGTTACTATCGCCATGCATAGATGATTCAGAAGGCATATAGAGATAAATGTACACTTGCACATGCCACGCCTTACATTTTGTTCCTTGCATTAGTATTGTATCATACCAGCATGTTGGCGCTGACCCATTCGTGGGAACCATATTTCAGATGATATTCCCAACACCTGAGGCTTGAGGAAGTTTAACTGAGTGGAGGAGACTTGATTGTAGATGGACATTTGGCCCGAGAGGCATGTTTTGTGATGTACGGGTTTAAGCCCAATGACATAGATGTTGTATCATAGTTGTGTAATTTTGATTGTATAGTTAAGCGATGTATATTTAACTTTGATAAGGTTGTGGCCATCGAGTGAGGATGGATTGTGATGTATTTATATTTATATGATGATATATGATGTATTGTGTTTATCAGGGGGAAAAAGGTTCGAAAAACAAAGGAGGTTCTGCCGAAATTTTTATAAACCGGGAATGTATGTGTATTGACAGAGATATATGGATGTAGCGTTATGTTAGTGGAATAGGGTTGTATCTATATTAGTTAAATCGGTATTCATTTATTTATCAAAAAAAAAAAAAAAAATTCGTCAAATATTTATTTATTTATTTACTCGTCTAGTTATTTTCTTCCTTTAGTCGCGTCCCCGGGTTCGGTCGGGAATTCGGGGCGTGACAGGAACTAAAGATTGCAACAGATGGACTTGAAAGGACACTCTTGGACTAAAATCTTGAAACATGTGAATAAAAAAAAAGCAGGCACCTCATGTCGAACAGATATACTAACATAGACAAGGAATAATTACCTTTTTCTTTACAATTTTCATCATCTCCTGTAGTATATTCCTCTCAGCAATTTGAAAATGCACATAATCACCACAGTTCTTTACCATGGTCTCCAGAAGCTGCAAAGTAGAGATGCTGCATAATTAATGGATTAAAAAGACAATTTCTAGCACAACAGTTTCCTAAATTTCCAAACTCATGAATGGAAAAGGTTTCCAATGAAAAGTACCGTCAAGGCAAGTAATTGAACTTTAGGATTCTTATGCTGCAACCTTTTCTTCACAGCTTTGACAACATCTTTTGCTTGCCTGAGGAATTTAACATACAACCATTAACAAGCCATCACAATTTTATTCTTTTGTTCACATATAAAAAATAATAATAATAATCAAATTCAAACAGAAAAAACTAGAAGTAAGTAATATTCAATAATAATAATCAATATCAAACAGAAATAAAAAGCAAGAAAGCAAGAAACTGGAAGTAACTAAAATTCAACTATAACTTCCAAACTTTGGGAAATTTTGATCACCCCTGCCCCCTACTATTTTAACATGATAAAAGAACAAACAAGGTACGGATTCAAGAGTAAAATCCAAAAGTCTTTCATCAAACACTAGAGAAACCAAATTAAAAATAAAAAACTCCACTGGACGGTTGCCCGAAACAGCTTCTAAAACAGTCCATATGAGTATTTCATTATATTTAAAAAAAAAAAAAAAAAACCCATAACAAGCTAATAGCCTAACATATTTTGTTTTATCTTCCTCGATTTTCTCATATACCAAACAGAGAAAAGGGTAAAGTCATGAAAGATCGCTTTTTGCTTCATAAGCCAAAGAGAGATTCCCAACTAAATTTTTTTGCATCCTTTTTCTTTATTCTGGCAAAACTAATCCAAACTTAAACATCTAATATCGAACGACAACGGAAACAAACACACACAAAATATATCTTAATAATCCTCACATGCAAGACAGAAACCCTAAATTAGGAGGAAAAAAAGTCAACTTGGCAAACATGAAAGGTTAGAAAAGTGAACGTCGTACCAATGATTGGAATTAATAGAATCACAAATATCGATGTTCATAGTCCAATCGGGACCGATTAGAAGATCGCTGGTCGCCTTCTCGACGCGGACGGTAGCTGAAGAAGAAGAAGAAGAAGACGAGGATGATATCATTCTGTCTAAAACTTTCACCTTCTCAAACAATTTGCCAATCCAAGGACGAGAGATGAAAACGACGACAGAGAAAAATAGCAGAACAAAGTAAAGGAATTTCCAAAACTCGTTATTTTCGCACGAAAATACTCTCAGACATTTTCCGAGAAAACCTTGCGTGCAACTTTCTATTCTTTTTCCTTCTCTCCTCCTAATTCTCAATTTCTTTCTAAGCTACTTTTCTTTCCGGAAATTTCGTTTTCTCTCTCTTCCTCTTTCTTGTTCTGTATTATCAACTTCCAAGTTTGGAATGCTTTTAATACTCCTATACTCACGCGCTGATTTGACACTCGCCACATTGTGTACCACACTTATTGCTCCTTTGCTTAAAATTATGTTTAAAGATAAAGTCGCTTCTTAAATATTTTTAATAAAATTTATTGATAGATGTTTACAAAAAAAAAAAATAAGAAATGATAAAAAAAAAATATTATAATTATATTCAGTTAACAAATAATAATTTATTAAAATGAATTAACTTTATTTTATAGTAAAAATGTAATTTCCTAGCATAAGTTGATTTTGTTTAATTATATTTAGACGGCTAATTTCAAATTAATTATTTAATTAATATATTTGTAATTTTAAGAAATTATGATGTTAGAAAGCAAGTATCAAGTGAAAAAATATACACGCGAGAGTGGAGATGAGTTGGACTAACTCTTTTGCTTTTTAATTCTTATTTCAGCTTTTGCTAGTTTTTAGAACAGTTTTCAGCTAAATATAGAGGAGAGATAGAGGGAGAGGCGGTGTGACAGAAAGTCAGGTCAGAGCAATATGGATTGGCTGGCTGGACAAAGAGATTGTAATCTGTCTCTTTCGGGCCGGCTGAAATGAAATTACGAATTTACCCAATTCTCAATGTAAAATTGTGATGGCGGAGCGTCATGGATGATGGAGTGCTTTTCTTGAATAATCAAATCCGTTCCTTGATCATCCAACGGATATAAATGTTTCAAAAAACATTAGTTGCTTTTGTGGTGGTTTTAACGGTGCTTTTGCTGTCAACACATATGATGACGTTAAGGAATTGACGTGGCACTCGTGCCCATGTGGAAATGGGGGATGTAGTGTTAAGGATCGGGTGTCTCCATTTCTTGAAAAATTATTATGATGTTACTTAGTAGTGTTGGAATTGATTAGGAGCATAGGTTAAATTTTAATTTCCAATGCTTTTGCATGTGGGTCCCATATTACATAAACCGAATTATTGTTTTTGTGAAACAAGCCGTAATGCTATAATTGAACAACCCAAACAAAAATATCCATTTCGATGGATGCATGTGAACATTTCTCTAACCTTTTGACTTGAATAATTAGATAGAAACCAAATCAAGTGGATTGTAAAAAAAGGCTCTATTATTTTTTAGGTCTCTCTCCAAAAAGAAGATTGTGGACATGGATTCTTGTGAGGGGTGGATGTAGCCATTTTCCGATAAACTCATTTTTCTTTTCTCTCAAAAAAAGATTTAAAAGATGCAAGTCAAGAACAAGATAAATTTTATTATCAATCGGGTCATTGATTTGGTACATAAATTATGTCAATCATAAACAAATATTGATTATATTTGGATGAGTGATTTTATCCTCTGTTTGACCATTTTTATATTTTAAATAAACTTTTAAGATAAGTCGATATTTGTTTGATCCATTTGAATATTTTTTCACGACTAAAACAGATATTTTAAAAAGTGTCAATAAATAACTTTTTTTAAAACGTACGTTTCTAGCATTTATCAAAACGAGCACATTGTTTTAATTTCTTTTAAAACCAAACATCTTATCGAAATGATATAATGTTCATGTCAATGAAACCGATTCATACTAAAATTTCTCAGCAAGCTAATTTGGGTAAAAAAAGGGCCATTGTTCTAATTAATTAAATAATTTATTTATATTTATATTTTATATTTTCTAAGTATATCCTTTTAGTTTGTATTTTTGTCTCTCATGAGTTTAAAATATTTCCACACTTTTAAACTTATTTTAACTTCAATTTAATTCCTCAATGAGACTTCTTAGAGAGTGTCAAAGGTGATCTGCTGTACCAAGAAATTTGAGGTTCCAAAAAGACAAATGCAAAGGGATAAAATATAAAAAGCCACAATCAGTCAGCATACATATATATATATATATATGTATTACCTGGGTTGTTTTATTTGATTATAATATAATTAATTTTATTCAGGGTAATCTTTATTTGTCCACCACAGAGCAACGGACAAAGATGGAAACTAAGTTAGTGGTTGCAAATGTAGAGTCTGTAGACTTTTGACTAAAGAGCCCATCAACACTATTTAATTCTGCTGTCCTCTCAACTCCACTCTCCTCAGACTCGTGCCTTTCCTACAACATTCCCTTTATTATTATTTTTTTTTAAAAAAATTTCAGCCACATATTTATTAATCAATTACGCTAAGTCATTCAAAATTAGAGAAATTACATCTAATACTCATAAAACTTATGACATTTGCAGATAAACTCATTCTAATTTAACTAACCTTTAAATGTCACAGTTTGTAACACAAATTACTCTTACGTCCATGATCCGTCCTTGACATTTACTTTTTATATAGTATCAACATATAGACTTTTTTAAAATGGTAATTCTATCTTTAAATTTTGTAAAGATATAATTTTTTATTCAAAGGAATTATTAAAATACTAAGGAGTATATTTGTAAATATAATTTTTTTATTCAAAAGAATTATTAAAATATAAAAGAGTATATTTGTAATTCCAGCAATTCCGTTAACAAAATTAAGTCGGTAGTTTTAATAAAGATATGCAATATAATTCGTCAATTTAAAAGGAATACGTTTGCAATTGTAAAAAATATTAAGAATGTAAAGTGTAATTTATCCTTTAAAATTTTGTATTCAAATGACCTATAGTTAATCGATAGTTGCTCGTAAAATAATGTCTACTTTGTTAACAATGATTTTATGTCTCATTATTTAAGATTTAAAATTTGATAAAAAATTCTAGGACACAAATCTTAGGGATCCAACACCTTTGACGACCTCCCTTCCTTCCACTTTGCCGCCATTCCCAACGGTGGTTGGGCGGCATCCATCTCGTTATTCTACTCAATAAAGCCCTCGACACCATCGCCTATCCCTACCTCTTAAAAATCATCTGAGCATATCATTATCTTCATGAATAATCTCATCGCCGAGCACATCACCTTGTGTTTAAATCTCAAATGTCTTAGCAAATCGACTTTTGTTCTTGTATCTTGTAGGTTTAGTTTGGTTTGGTTACTTCACATGTTCAAGCTACATCTTCACCTCTCAATATCTATCACTATCAATCCATCTTCATCTATCGAACAATTTCCCAATTCAACTTTTGCTAAGGTCAAAATCCATTGCTACAACAAGTGTCTCTACTTGGTTTACAAGCATGATCTAGAAGTTTGAGCATTAGGAGATGAAAAACTTCAAAATCAATTTGGAGATGGAAATAACCTGTAAACTTTTCTTGCAATTTCTTTAACTTTGAAAATTGGAGAAAATCTAGCACTTTAGGCAACATGGGACCTAAATTTACATAATCAGAAATCAAGTAGCCCCACCTTTTGCAGAGGAGTCATGGGCAACTTTGTAATTGAAAATATTGGAATTACCTTCTTGCTTGTGATTGAATCATCGTTGATGTAGTCCTTGTAGTATTTTGGTTAAAGTCATTGCCCATAAAGCCACTTCATTTAATTTGTGATTGCAGAAATCCACTTAGTTTTTAATTGTTACTCTACTTTTATTATTGCACGTGGCCAGGGTGGGTTTTATGAAATGTGTAAGTTTTTACACTTTTATCATAGTGTGAAATTTTACACTTTTCACACCTAGTCGATTTTAGTCACCCATTCTTTAAATATAATTTTTTGTCAACAAAATTTTAAAGCCTTAAAAGTCGGTCTTGAGCATTTAACATGTGGCTAAAAGATCAATAAAATTAATAACAATAGAGAGTTTTTTAATTTTTTTTATAAAAGTGTAAAATTTTACACTTTTGCTGACAAAATGTTACACTTTCACTGATGAAATTTTATACTTTTGAAATGATTTTTTTTCTTTAGATTGTCATGTTCAATATGGATCTTATTTGATAGATCTCGATATTTAGAATTTAAATATATAATTTTTTTTTATTAAAAATAGATTTATAAATTTTAAGTTATTAAATTTTAAAGTTTTAAAAAAACTTTGGTGGCTGATCTAATTTCACAGAAAGCTGTCACGCCCCGAATTCCAGCGAACCCGAGGTGCGAGTAACGAGACAAAAGGAAAATAAAATAATAAAAAAAATAAAGGACAATCTAACAGGTTCACTTAACTTACATTCACTTCTGTCAATACACATATAATATATCATTCGGGCTTAAGCCCGTACATCACAATACATGCCTCACGGGCCAAATATCCTTCTAAGTTCGGGTCTCCTCCACTCTGTGAGACTTCCTCAAGTCTCAGGTGCCTGGAGTGTCATCTGAAAAATGTTGCCCACGAATGGGTCAGCTCAACTGATGGTACAATGCAATGCTAATGCAAGAAGCAAAGCTAAGGCGTGGCATGTGCAAAGTGTACATTTATCTCTATATGTCATGCAATATCATTAATGCATTACATGAACAGTATGCATGACACACCCATGTAAGTACCATGTCATACCCATGTCATCAATCCAATCACATAGTAACAGTTCTCATTCATTACTTCATCGAATTTTCAAAAATATAAGAAGTACAAAACACATAAGCAACCAAATCTCAAGTCATCAAATAATCACGATCTGAATAATTCCCAACAACAGTTAAGCATATGCATCATTCAATTCACCCATGAAATGTCCCTAAACTTAACCCTACTTCTTACATTAGCAAAACACCGTACCTGGTGGGTTGGTCTCAACCCTAGAAGATCATGCATGATGCATAACTGAACTAGTCAATGAAAATGCAGGAGGCCAGATCGTCCTCTCCTGTCCTATCAAGTGTTCCTAAAAGCATAATTACAACTCAGTCTATTATCATTTGAATTTATGCTATTCATCAAATTTTATGTCTTTATTTTATTGGTTTTTATTTTGCTAAAATAAACTCTACCATTGGGTCCGAAACGTCGAAGAAAATAGGTTTAGGCCTTTGCGGAATTTAATTTGGACGTTTGGGTAAAACGGTCATTTTGCACTTCCACGGTTTCCCTATTTCTCGAGACCTCTCCTCATAAATTGGACTCCATGGTTGAGTCTGAAATGTTTGAGATAATAAGATTTCACTATTTGTTTATTTAAATTGGGGTTCGTTTGACCGCGTTTTGACTCAGGGGCGTTTTGGTAATTTTTAAGGGTTCCACGGGTCTTTTATTTTTCGGGACCTCGCATAGAGTCATAGACCTCACCGTTGGTCTTAGGAGGTCCAAGATAGTAAGAAAACATATATGACTTGCCTTGTTTGGGTTTTGGGCCATTTCGGAGCATTAAATTTAATTAAATAAATTTAATTTGAAAAATAGAGTAAAATGTAATATATATATATATATATATATTTATTGGGTGCAAAAAGAGACATGGGATTGTCCTGTCTCACACAGTCACGCACCCCTCTTCCCACGCACCCCACGCGGGTTCGAGTCTCGGCAGCCTCACCCTTTTTCTTTTCTTTTTCTTTCTTTTGATTCTTTGCCCTTCATTTAACCGATTGGGGTCAATCAATTGAGTAGCCCAGGTCCAACCTCTTTTAAAGCTTAAACGGCCCAACATCTCCTTTAAACCCAATTAGCCCAAACCCCTTTTAAAATTAAAGGGCCCAAGCTCAGGCGCCATCGCCCCCGACTTTTCGACCTGGCACTCCGGTCGTCTTCTCCGGTCATGTCGCCAGGAGACCGCGACTCCTCCTCTCATTTTCTCCCTATTTTCACTTCCAAATCTCATTATTTTTACACCAAACTAAATCTAGAACCTTAAGTAATTAGTTAGAGTATGTTTCAGCCCCTAAACCAACCGGTTTTCCGACCTACGCATGCCCCTTTTCCGGTCAAAACCTAGTTTTCGGCCAACTGGTTTCTTCCACATTTTATGGCATTTTCTTCTCTGTTTCGACTCCTTCCTCAAGGAAATCCGTTCCTGCACCTACCAAGCACACTTCCCTATCATCTAAACAAAATTTTAAACACAAATTTTCCAAACCCGATTATCACTTGAAACCTGCAACCCCACTGTTCTCCCTTGTTTCTAACTCATTTCAACTGATTCTTTTTGCAATGTTTTCCATTTTTCTTACTCTACAAGTTCCTACAATTGAATCAACTTAACATGCTTAAAATTTAAAGAAACCGAATTGCATATAGCTTACCAATTTTTCTGGTTTTTGACGTCTGTAGCCATCACAAAACACACGCACATATATGCATGGACACGAACCTGCTATACCTCCATCCTTCCGTTCAAATTTCATCACCGCAACTCTCCAATTTCTTCTTCCATATCTCCACCTGCCTGCAGCCTCCTGATGTTACTGCAGCTACTGTACAAGCAGATCTACTGCACTGCTCTTCCATTTCCCTTTTCTGTTACACACATATAAACACGCACATCAACCCAATCTCTCTTTCTTTTCTCTATTTCTTTTCTTTTCTCTTCCTGTACACGTAACTTGCACCGCCCCACCTTTTTCTCTCTTCCAACAGCTACGGCTGTAGCAGCAAGCCTCATTTTTCTGACTTTGTTCCCCACTTTTTCAATTCTTATCCTTTCTTTTCTTTTCTTTTCTTTTGTTTTTTCTCCTTTCTTGTTTTACTTTCTACCTTTTCTTTTCTTACTTTATTGATTCAATTGAAATATCATATGTACATATATATTATATTATAACTTAAGTTACAGCCACACATATAATATATATACATTACACATGAACACACGCCACACACTACAGCCTACACACAGAACACACCCCTTACACACTCAACAGGCTGACACACCACTTGTTTGTTGTCCTCTGCCTTTCTTTTCTCCCAAACCAAAACATGCAACATATATCTTTTTATACACAGATACACATACACGTATCTATCTATCTATATATATATATATATAATTGATCCTCTCTTCTCTCTCTCTCTCTCTCTCTCTCTCTCTTATTTCCCGCTCTACTCTTTACCTATCCCTTCATAGCCCAGTTGCTACAGCCCCCCTTTAGCTGACCAACTCTCTGCCATTTCTGATTTCTTCCCCTCTTTTTCTCTTTGCATTCAATTGTTTGCTTGTTTGTTGAGTTTTCCATATATATAATATATGTATATATATATATATATATATATATTGTATTACACATACTACACACACGGCTGTGTACAGCTGTACCCACACACTCCTTACACACACACACAAACCACTTGCAAACAACCTCCCCACTTGCATGCTTTGCATGCCTCACATATATACATATATGAACACAATACATACATCAACACAATACATCATACCATACCATGTACATACACATGTGACACACCACCCATTCATATTTCATGTATACGCACATCTTTAAGTAAATAATAATAAAAAAAAATTCCTTCAAAAATTCAATTTCTTACAAAAGCTCACTGGAAGGGATTTTATGGCACTTAATAACTAACGGATTTTATGGGGTTAACATGTTTAGACTTGTATTAGATAATAATTATAATACTTTTCAAGGAATTTTAACCACATGACCCTAAATCATAATAATAGTAAATAGATTATTTAATTTTTATATATTTTTTAAATTATCTCACTATTTTCATTAAAGGAATGAATCCTAAATCTACTCTGAGCTATGTTTGGTACACAGGAATGGAATAGTCATTTCATGAAATGAAATGTAAAATAAAATAAAAATGACATGGAATGAAATAAGAATTATTCATTTAGGCCAAATGAATGCTTGTAATGATTTTTAATAAAATGCCCAATTTATGGAATAAACATTCTCAATCATACTAAATAAAAATAAGAAATGAAAAAAATTAGAATATACATTCCTAAAATACCCATTCTACCATACCAAACATGACTAATAAAGAAAATAGAGAAAAGAAAAGAATGTGAAAATATTGTATATATTTCTGTGTATTGAAACTGTACAATATGGGGCCTATTTATAGGTAGAAGAAGGCAGGCCAAACAAAAAGGAAAGACAATGTGGGAATATGTTATATGCTACATTCTATATTCTAGAATAGTCTATAGTTTAACATCCCCCCGCAAACTTCAGATGACGAAGTCAACTGGAGTTTGGAAACAAGATCACGTAGTCGACCTAGGAGGATGAGACTTCGTGAAAATATCGGCAAGTTGATCGTTAGACGAGACAGATCGAAGATCCAAGGTGCCCTACTAAAGGTGGTACTGAATGAAGTGACAATCAATTTCAATATGTTTGGTGGGCTCATGAAAGACATCATTGTGAGCAATCTGGATGGTGCTCCGATTATCACAATAAAGAGTAGAACTAGTCATCTAAGGAGCACCCATGTCTGTCAAAAGCCATCGTAACCACAAAAGTTCAGCTGTAGTATTAGCAAAAGCACGGTACTCAACCTCAGTACTGGAGCGGGTAACAACAGTTTGCTTCTTACTACGCCAAGAAATGAGAGAGGTGCCGAGTAAGAAACAGTACCCCGTGGTGGAAGCGACGATTAGTAGGATCACCAGCCCAGTCAGCATTAGAATAGGAACGAAGCTCAAAAGATGAACGAGAGGAAAAGTGAAGGCCATGGAACAGAGTTCCCTTGACATACCGTAAGATGCAAAGAATAGTAGCATAGTGTGTAGAGTGAGGGGCACTCATAAACTGGCTAACCAGATGAACGGCATAAGAAATGTCTGGTTGGGTAACAGTGAGATAGATGAGACTACCGACCAATTGTCGATACAAAGTAGCATCAGGAAGAGATTCACCATCAGTAGCAAATAATTGAGCATTAGGATCAAACGGAGAAGTGCATGTTTTGCTGTCAGTCAAGCCGGATTTGGAAAGCAAGTCAGATGCATACTTAGCTTGAGAAAGATAATAACCATCTGATCCAGATGTAACCTCAAGACCCATAAAGTAGTTAAGCTGCCCCAAGTCTTTCATCTCAAAATCCTGACTCAAGAAGTGCTGAAGATCTCGAATACCAGAAAGATCATCGCCAGTAATGATCATGTTATCAACATAAAGAAGAATAAGAATAATACCAGCACCAATGGTCCGAAGGAAAAGAGCGGAGTCATAGGCACTAGGGGTAAACCCCTGTTGAGCAATAACACAACTGAATTTAGTAAACCAAGCTCGGGGAGCTTGTTTGAGACCGTAGAGAGCACGCCGGAGACGGCAAACTGTGTGAGGAGGATGGGTATAACCAGGGGGATGATGCATATAAACTTCCTCGGCAAGATCACCATTCAAGAATGCATTTTTGACATCCATCTGAAATAGTTGCTAATGACGCACTGTAGCAACAGCGAGCAAAGAGCGGACAGAGGTAAAACAAGCAACAAGGGCAAAAGTCTCCTCATAGTCAATACCATACTCTTGAGAGAAACCCTTGGCAACAAGACGAGCTTTGTATCGTTCCATTGATCCATCTGACCGAGTCTTGATTTTATAGACCCACTTACATCCAACTGTAGACTTGCCTAGGGGGTAAATCCACCAGGTCCCAAGTATGAGTTTTAGTGAGAGCTTTTAGTTCATCAAATATAGCTTTTAGCCAAAGAGGGTCAGCATTAGCCTCACGATAACTGTGAGGTTCGTGAAGAGTAGCAAGAGCATAATAACAATGAAAATATTGAAGATGAGAAGAAGGAGCTCTTACTCTAGTGGATTAACTGAAGTACAAGGTACCTGGACAGGCTCGGAGGCAGTATGGATCAGGAGTATCAGCAGACGTGTCAAATGACTCCGAAACAGGCGAAGAGGAAACATCTGAGGAGCTTGGCATCTCTACAGATGAGTCAGGAATTAAAGCAATAAAGGGGTCAGTAAAGATAGGAGCATAACTGATAAAAGACTGCGAAAAAGGAGAAATACTCGTAAACATCTTATGTTCCCAAAACTCTACATGACGAAAAATACGAAGACGGTTGGCTATGGGATCATAACAACGATAACCTTTTTGAGTGAGACCATAACCAAGAAGACAACAGAGTCAGGGATCGAGGCTCAAGTTTAGTGCGTTCATGTGAGGGAAGAGTGACAAAACAAACACAACAAAAAACTCGAAGCAAGGAGTAGTTAGGAACCGTACCATGGAGAAGCTCAAACGGAGTTTTATTGTGTATAGTGGGTGAGGCAACACGATTAATGGTGTAGACTAGTGGTAAGGGCAGCTTCTCCCCTAAAAACATTCTGGAAGAGAGGCATAGAATGAGAAGGGCTTTTAATGTGTCCAGAATGTGGCGATGTTTACGTTCTGCTCGACCATTTTATTGTGAGGTGTATGAACAAAAGTGGTGAGAGACTGTCCCATTGTGCTGTAAAAGGGCAAAAAATGACTTATTCTTGTATTCCATTGCATTATCTGAACGAAAAGTTTTAATGGTAGAAGAAAATTGAGTTTGCACCATTTTGTGAAAATTTTGGTAGACAGTGGTGAGTTCAAACCTATGCTGCAAAAGATAAATCTAAGTATAACGACTGTAATCATCCACAAAGATAACAAAATAACGAGATCCCCCCTTAGTCGATGTCGGGGCAGGAGCCCAAATATCAGAATGAACTAAATCAAAAGGTGTAGCGGAAAAAGAGTCACTTTTATTAAAGGGTAAATGTGTTTGTTGTCCAAGATGACATGACACACAATCAAAAGATTAAAATTTAACTGGACCTAAATGACCCTGAGAAGTCAAGAACTGGACACGTGAAAGTGAAGCATGACCCAACCGGTAGTGCCACAAACTGGAAGTAACTGTGATAGCAGCCATGGAAGTGTTTGTTGAATAAGGAATCTGCAGAGATGTGAGCTCAAAAAGACATCCAACTTCATGGACCTGTCCCAAGCAGCTAACTCGTCCGTGAATCCTGTACATCAACACCCTTATTAGAGAATTTCAGGTCAAGACCTAACTCACAAAGTTGTCCAACAGAAAAAAGATTCAAGGATAACTGAGGCACAAGGTAAGTATCGCTGACAGATAAATTAGAGGTAGAAATAGACCTTACGTGACTAACAGGCATATGAGAACCATTGGTAGTGTATATTGCAGGATTGGGAGAAAGAGCAGTTTTATGAGAGAAGATGATGGAATCAAATGTCATATGGTTACAGCAAGCAGAGTCTATAAACCACTGAGATTTACCTAGGGTGACGGACAAGGTACTAGAGGATTAGGACAAAACCTGGCGAATTAAGTCCTTGATGTCAGCTGCAGTGAGAGGAGTGGACGGAGACGAAGACTTGGGTGCAGAGGAAGTAGAGGAAGCAAGCGTAGCTGTTTGTTGGGAAGGAGTAGGTGAAGTGACCGTAGCTGTCTGTTGGGAAGCTTGCTGCTGCTTATAATACTTGAACTTGCAACATTCATCGATGGTGTGACTAAGGAATTTACACCACTTGCAATGACGATTCTTGGAGTTGAATTGGGATGATGAACGTCCAGTAGAAGATGGTGAAGTACCACGAGTAGCAGTGGCAAGAACCATATTAGATGATTGCATCTTTATAGTGGAACGATGAGTTTTTTCAGAGATGAGTTCAGAAACCGCAGCATCTAAAGTTGGAAGTGGTTGACGATGAAAAAGAGAGGCTCGAATAGATTCAAAATCATCACGAAGAATCATCATAAAGTGTATAAACTTCCGTCGATCAAGCCAGGCAGCAAATGTTTGAATGTCTCGATCACATGCTAACTTTGGATCTGCGGCAGATAATTGTTCCCAAAGATGATTGGTCTGAGAATAAAAATCAGCAGTAGACTTGTAACACCCGAGCCCGTTTATCGGGAAATTAAGTTACTAACTTGGTATTAGAAATTTGACGAAAGCAAAATAAGATGTTACGAGAAATTAAACCGGATAAATGATAATAATAATAATAATAATAATAATAATAATAATAATAATAATAATAATAATAATAATAAATGAATAAATAAATAAATGGATGAAAAAAAAAATAGAAAACAAAATAAAATAAAACAAAAACCCATAATTCAATTGGCCAAACAAGGCCTAAAGGAAAAATAACAAAAGGAAGCCAAAATTGAGGCCAATGGGTTTTGAATCCTTGACCAAAATATGAGCAAGCTTAAGTCCAACAAATTGAGCCACTTGGGCTGCCCACCCTTTGTGAAAAATATTACAAATTATATGTATATATACATATATAGTAAATCGCACCTCCCAAATGACCTAATCACCTTTCATGCAACAAAAGTACTATTTTTAAAATAAAATAAATAAGATACATAATGTATAAATGTGTGTTGCGTGAAGTGAAGGGGAATCAGAAATCAGACCTATTTGAGTGCAGGTTTGAAATGGAGAGGAAAGTAGAGAGAGAGTAGAGTGAGTTAGAGAGAGATCAAGAGTGTGTATGCAAGTGTGTGTCCATGCATATGTGTGTGGCCACTTGAAGGTGCACAAGAAGGGAGTATGGCTGCATTTGGCAGGGCTCAAAAGATCATAACTGAGCCATGAATAGGGAGAAAAGTTCACTGTCCGAAAGGTATAAGGCATCAAAAACTGTTTTGATTTCTTCCTTAGAATTTAAGCCTTATAATCGCATGCATGTATTAGATTAACACTAAGAGGACGACTTTAAAGCAAAATGGGAGAACCTAGGAAGCTTGAGATAGAAAAACCAAGGAGAACCGCCATGGACAGACCTCCATAGGAGCAGGTCTGAAACAACCAAGACCAAACCAAGTTTGGTTGGTCAAGCCCTAAACTAAACCTTCTGAGGGTTTCAAAAACCCTAATCCGAGAGCTCGAAGCCTAGGCAAGGACTCCCAAATCATCACTTACAAGTTTCGAGTTTTAGTCGCAGTCTTCAAAACTCACTGTTAAATCTAATTTTGAGAATGGGAAATTGAAGCCCCATAAATGAGGAGCAAAATAAAACAAAAATCACCTAAAATGGTCCAGAAAACAAGCTCGAATGGAGCCTGTTATAAACCACGATAATGGAGTGGAACTCAGTGTTTGATCCAATTCGATCCAAGAAAACAATATTAGGAGACTTACCTTAGGTCCCAGAGACACGATGGAATCAAAACAGAAAGCAAAAACATCCTAAAAAGTCACGAAATTGAAAAGATGTGAAATCGAGAATTAAGGCAACAATATACCTGGGTGATAGGAGAAGACGACACTGTTCGTTCGGGTATGGGTTGTATCTCGGGTCGAGTCCCGACCTATTTTAAAACAGATCCTAAATATAAACTAAACGGTGTTGTTTCAATAAATGATTGCTGTCGTCACAGTGACATCAGCATGATGTAGTGAACTGAATTACACCAGTTAGTTTTGAAATATTTAAACCGGTTCAGTCCCCAAACGCTTGAACTGGACGGCTTCCTGGAAAGTTTTCTAAAATTCCATTTTGACCCCTCCAACTTTCGGTTATTTATGAAGTTACCCAGAAAATTAATTAAAAATTAATTTTAAATCCTTTTTAAATTAGGAAAATTGTCAAAACACCCCTAAGCCAAAAATTAGTCAAACGAAATTCAAATAAAATAAAAGAATAGTGTAATCCAATATTTTTGGGCATTCCGGACTCAACGACGGAGTCCAATGTGTGAAATTAAGTCTCAAAAATTTAGACACATGAAATACAAAATTACCATTTTACCCCTAATGATACCCGGGGTTAACTGAATATAAAAGGTAGTCCATCTTGACTATTTTAGGCAATCCGGACTCAACGGTAGAGTCCATTTTGGCAAACAAAGTATCGAAAAATATGACACGTAAAAACATAAAATCACAAAATGCCCTAGGCTTAAAATAAACTATAGATACCCAAATTTAGATCTAGAAAAGCCTAAACCAATTATCTTCAATACTTTAGACCTAACAGTGGCATCTTTTTGGAAAAAATAAAACCCGGTAACAAACTAAAAATGACCAACGCGTCCCTAAGACTTAATAAAGCTATAAGGAGAGGGTAAATTGGAATATAGATGGCTTTAAATTGACAGTTAAATTATGTGATACTTTGAACAAGAAAGTAACAAGATCTTGAATTGTAATTATAGGGACTCTCGTTAAGGAAGGATTTTTGGATTAGCTTTTGGGACTTCAGGTGAGTTTTTCATACCATGTTGAGGTGGATTTTCATTATAGATATAAATATCGACTATTTTACGAATTTCGATATTTGAAGCCTTGTGAGTATTTTCATACCATGTTGAGGTGAAATTTCTTTATACATAGAAATATCGAACTCTTTTATAACTTTGATAATAGACGCCTTCCATTGATATTGTTTCGAATAACTTAATGATATATACTGTCATTTCTTTATAGTCTTTGTTAATATATACATTGTACCTAGTATATGTTTTAAATGATCCATTGATATCTATATTGTCTTCCCTTTGACTCAAGAAAATGTTTTGTAAGATACTCATGACACTATATAGTTTTTCTCACCAATCTTTGAACTGTTTTGACTAAGGCTAAATATAAAACTCTTATTTGAATAGTTGAGATCGTTATTGATATTATTGATTTTGGATATGATTTTGATGTTTTGAATGAAACACTCTTCTATGATTGGTTATTATTGAATAGATTGTGACCTTATTGAACCCTGCCCACGGGGTATATTGGTGGTGAGCTGGTGTGATACAACATATTATTGAATTTGATCTCAGTCAGCGAGGTTCTAATTTGTTGGCCATAGAATCTTCTATGATTTGTCATTATCGAATAGATTGTGACTTTATTGAACCCTAACCATAGGGTATATTGGTGGTATTATTGAATTTGATCTCAGTCAGCGAGGTTCTAATTTATTGGCCATAGAAGAGGAATCTCAATGAATTGAACTTTTATGAATATCAAATGTGAACTATGATTGAACTTTGAATCATCGAATTGAGAACTATTGAACTACGATTTTGATTATCAGACTATGAATTGTTATCGAACTATGTTACCGAATTATGATGTTGATTTTGAACTATGACTATTGAATTTGAAAACTGACTTTGAACCGTAACTATGATAGAGTTACAAAACTGAACAACAATGTTGATTTTGAACAATGACTATTGATATTGAAAATGACTCTAAACCGTAACTATGATCGAGTCACAATATTATACTATGATGTAGATTTGACTATGACTATTGATATTGAAAACGACTTTGAAACATGTTTGAATTATAATACTAATCATCATTATCAAACTATGTTATTGGATCATTATTATGATTGTGCTTTGTTATCGATTTTGATTTACAATTGTGATTGAGCTGAGATTTATTGAAAATGACTTTGATACTAGTTTTTGATTGGTTGTACTTTGATATGATGTATTCTAATTCCATATAAGTATAGACATTTCAGAATGTATTACATAGTAGTTTTGAAACCCTTGGCATGTTATGGAATACTCACGAGCTGTTGAGCTCATACAGATTTTTATCCAATACATTTTACGTAACGATATTGGCAAGGCAAATAACAAGTTCAGCCAGGATAGCCTGAAATCTCATAACTATTATGTAGAGACATGGAAAATTGAGGATGAATTTTTCGTTTGACAAAAGGGCTGTGATGCCCTGGCTCGAGACATGACACGTAGATCAAGGTAGACCGATCGGGATGTGAGGCCAATTGTGAACCGAACTGTCGAAGCTCTATGCCATGATATTTTGTAGACTGAGCGATTGTGGGAATGACGACGGTTTATTTTGTATAGCCGGTATCGGACGACACCCGGGTAACCCAGGGACTGAGTCTTGTGATGCGTGCAAAAGCATGCGTGCGCATATATGCCTAGGCCCTGAGATATTAGTATATGTGCGCATACTCGAAAAACCGGTATATACGTATGGGTAGGGATATATATGCATGTATAATAGGTTTATTGTATATGTATATGTATATTGTGAAAAATGTTGTATATATGTGCGTTTAGCAAATTATATATCATATATACAAAAATGGGAACACTAGTGTGTGCAGTGTGTGTGTCAGTTTGTGTGCAAGTGGGAGAGTGCTGCCGTGTGTGTGTAAGTGTATTATATATATATATATAAATATATATAAATATATTGGGAAAAAACCAACAATGCAAGCTAAGCATTAACTGCAAAGCTGCATTGTGGGACAAGAGAGAGAGTCAGAAAAGGGAGTGGGAAGAGGGAGAAAAAGGGGGGCTGCTGCAAGAGGTTTACGTGAGGATGTGTGTATATGTTTATGTATATAAAATATTTGTGTGCTTTGGTTAGAGAGAGATTCAGAAAGAAAGACTGAGAGTGGAAACTTTGGGTACGTCAAGGAGAGGCTGAAGTCAAGCCAAGTTGGAGCAAAAGGGGAGAAGGAGGGACCTGCACTGAGAAAATCGAAAATAGAGGTGAGAGATGGTTAGTTTCTGTTTTAAATTTTTCAAAGCATAACGGTTGATTTAAATTGTAGGGTCTTCTAGACTAAAATATTTGGAATCTAATGCAAGAAAAATCATTAAAAACGATGCAAAACTGAGCAAGAAAAATGAAGTTACAAGTTCGGTGGATAATCTGGGTTCCATGGATTTTATACTTAAAACTTGGTTCTTATGATGAGGAACTAACCCTCTAAGGTGCAGAAACCATTTAGAATTTAATTAGAGTGAAAACAATGACTTGGGAGGCATGAAGAATGAAAATAAAAGCTTGGCCGGAAAACCAGTCGGGATTGTAAATCTCTCTTTCCGTGAAGGTTGGGAAGTTTTTAATGAAAACTGAGGCTAGGGGTAGAATCCATAGGAAAATAGGAAGAAAACTGCATAAGTTTTCAGTCGGAAAAAGGGTTGGAGAGGCCCTGCCGTCGTCGGAAGGGACGACGGAAACCTAGGGTTCCCTCGCTGGAAAACCGAGGAAGACAATGGGCGCTGGGCTTGTGTGGGTTGAAACTCATTGGGCTGGGTTGTTTAAATTCAAACAGGTTTAGGCCTGTTTTGTTTTAAGAGGCTTGGGCTCATTTGGTTTGGGCCCAACAGTTAAAAGAAATAAAAAAAAAGAAAAAAAAAAAGAAAAAGAATAAGGAAGAAAAGGGATGCGGTTCGAACCAGGGACTTTGAGGGGGGAGAGTCAAGCCTTAAGCAGTTTGGACGGTTACCAACCGTACCATAATTTCCCCACAATAAATATATATCTTATGCTAAATTAAATAATTTGATTTATTAAATTAATTAAATTTAATAATGGGAAATTACCCCAGAGTCGAAATTAAATAAACCATTAGTGTTTTCTTCATGTCTCGGACCTTCTGAACCCAACGGTGAGGTCCGTTTTACGAGATAGGGTCCCAAAAAATAAAAGACCCGTAATAACATTAAAAATTACCAAAATGCCCCTAAGTTGAAACGCAGTCAAACGAACTCCGAATTAAGTAAACGAATGGTGAAACTTTATTATCTTGATCATTCTGGACTCAACTGTAGAGCCCAATTTATGAAAAAAGGTCTCGAAATGTGAGAACCCGAAAAAGTACAAAATGACCATTTTATCCTTTTTAGCTCGGATGTCCAAATTGAGTTCCATGAAAGCCTAAACCTATTTTATTCGACATTCCGGACTCAATGGTAGAATTTATTTTAGAAAAATAGAAACTAAGAAAATAAAGACATAACATTTGATGAATAACATAATTTAAGTAGCAATTGAACTGAGCTGTATTTCATGATTTTAGGAACACGGAAAGGCAAGGAGAAAGTGGTCTGACCTTCTGTATTTTCATTGTAGTTCTACTACACTACGAGTACCTTTTCCTGAGTTGAGACTGACCATCAGGTATGGTGTATTGTGCTAAGTAAGGAATAAAATTAAGTTTAGGAATGATTTGCATGTTGATTGAATGAATCATATAATTATTTGTTTGATGTTAGAAAAAATCACATAAGGAATGTTGTTTTAAAAAGAAATCTTGAGGTGATTGTTTACGTTGCTTATGTGCTTCTTGCTGCTCTATGGAGATATGATTTGTTCTATGTGTTGGGTTGTACATGATCTATATTTTTGGGGAGTTGTTAAGATTGTGAACACATGGCTTGAGTATGTATTTCCGTTGATCATGTATTGCATAAATTCATGTGGAAGATGTTTTGTTATTCAGATGTTGTGATTATTTTAAGTGGAATACATTGTTTAAAGGCATGCTCTATGTGTTAGTAAAAATTGCTTATCTGAGATTGTGTTATTGCATGATGGAATTAAGGCATATTGGCATAGTGTGATGCATTGAAAGCATAGTATGGGTTGAGCACAGTGGTGCTAAACATGGTACTCAGCTTCCATCAGATGTGTTCTAAAAACGAGACATGGTACTCAGCTTCCATCAGATGTGTTCTGAAAACGAGACATGGTACTCAGCTTCCATCAGATGTGTTCTAAAAATGAGACATGGTACTCAGCTTCCATCGAATGTGTTCCGAAAATGAGACATGGACATGGCATAGATTTGACATGGTTGTGGCATAGAGTGGTGTGGGTGTTTCATTGGCATTGTCACTACATTGCATGGATAATATAGGATGGCATGTAAATTATTGTTATTACGTGGCATGGACGATTTGGAAAGCATGTGGATTATTGTTATTACATTGCATAAATGATATTGAATAACATGTAGAAATAACTGTACACTTGTACATGCCACACCTTAAATTATATTAATGAGTTGAATGACGTGTAGATTATTACTAGTACGTTGTATGAATGATATTGAATGACATGTAGAAATAACTGTACACTTGCACATGCCACGCCCTTAATTTTGTTCCTTGCATTAGCATTATATCATACCAGCCGTTGAGCTGATCCATACGTGAGATAACTCCCCATAGATGACGTTCCCGGCACTCAAGACTTGAGGAAGTCTTGTAGAGTAGAGGAGACAGGAGCTTAGAATGATCTTAGTCCTTGGGAGCACATTTCGAGATGTATTGATATTGTATAAGGGCTTAAGCCCGAATGACATGTTGAATGTTTTTATTGACTGTGCTTTATATGGATGTACATTGAAGGAAATGAATGTAAGCTTTGGGTTGAATCCGTTAGATTGTTCTTTATTTCTTTATTATTTTATTTTCCTTTCAGTCTCGTTACTCGCGCCACGGGTTCGCTGGAATTCGGGGCGCGACATATTAACCTTTTTGTATTAAGATTTTGTTAGACATGATGTAGTTACTTTTGGTAAGTGTGGAATGTATATTGAATATAACACATCAGCAGATTTTATAGGATTTACATCATGTATTTTTGCAGTTATTTTGGAATATATACGAATAACTGATGTTAAATGGTATATTGACGCTTCCGCAATAGAAAAAGAATTTATTTCGCTGCTTTGATTGATCGAAAATGAGAAAAGTATTGTGATTATTGAGAAAGGCCTCGGTGGCCGATCACGAACCCCTAATCCGCATAGGCCAGGTTTTGGGTCGTGACAAGACTAACCTAGTTCCTGACGCATCTGATAAAGTTTAGCTTCTAGTTGAAACTCCAAGGAAGCATCATAGGTGTAGTTGTATCTCTTGGCCAGAAAATCCCAAGCAACCTTAGCCTTCCCAAGTCTTGGAAGGAGACTTTTGATGGATGGAATATAGGTGTTGATGAACCAAGACAGAATCTTGTAGTGCGTACTGTCCTATTCTTCTAGACGAGATAAAAATGCCTCTTCTTTCTCACTTTCCTTCTGTGTTGGTGCAGCAAGGTCTAGAGTCACATAACGCCATAATCAGCGTCTTTTCAAGAAAACCTTCATATTCTAAGCCCACAAACTGTAATTGGATCCATCCAATATTATATCTATAGGACGGACAATGGAATTGAGATTCGATGTAGATTGAGACATATCGAAACTTCAAATGCACAAATAGATTGCAAAAATGAAACCAGGACGAAGAACTGAGCAGACAACACCTGTTTTGTAAAAAGTCAACGATCAAAGTCAACATTCAAAGTCAATGGTCAACAGTTAACGGTCAACGGTGACATGGACTAGGGTTGACATGGACAGGATGCTGGTGCGTGGGCACGTGAGGCACGTGAACAGAACAACAAGAGGCGCGTGAGGCAACGGAGCAAACCAGCGAGTGACGCGTGGGGGTGCGTGGGACTTCTTTTGGCGGCGATTTCGACGGTGTTGGACTCCTTTCTGAATGGGCTTTCTACTGGTGGTGGTACCTTGATGAAAAAAGCGTCTGGAACAGTGCGAAGTCGATGGTCGTGCATGGCAGCGCGTGATAGAGTGCCTTTCACGAGAGGGAAGTCCCGTACCTTGCGAATCTGTTTCTGGGCTTACTGTTCCAGATTGGACTGCAAAAAGGCTGAAAAGAACTCTAAGTAGTGGCTACCGTCACAAGAAAGAACGCCGAAAATTTACCTGGAAGAACGTCGGAAAGAAAAAAAAGAAAAAACTTACAGGCCACAAGTTTGTGGCTTTGACACCATGAAGAAAATAGAGAAAAGAAAAGAAAAGAATGTGAAAATATTGTATATATTTCTGTGTATTGAAACTGTACAACATGAGACCTATTTATAGGTAGAAGGAGGCAGACCATACAAAAAGGAAAGACAATGTAGGAATATGTTATATGCTACATTCTATATTCTATATTCTAACAACTAATTATTGGATTTTTACTAAATATCATAAATATTACACACAAATAATTTTTGTATATTTTCTAAAATTATTTTGATTAATTATTGAATGCCAATTTATTATGAAAACCATGATCCCTAAATATTAGATACTCTAAAACATAAAATGGCCATGGTTTACTTTTGAGAATCATCTTTTTTTTTTTTAATTTATCAAGAAACTACTAAACTGTTATAAGCCGTGGCAGATCTAGATCTTAAGTTTAGGAAGATATAAATACAAAAGTTAAAATTTAAGTCTTTTGTAAAAATATAAAAAAGTTCTAAAAGATAATTTCTAAATTCTTTTAAAAATTTTATAAAATATATAAAAGAAAAGTTAAAATTTTAAAACTTTGAAAGGCCATTGCCTCCTACTCCCAAAACAAAACATCTTCCACTTTTTCTTTTAACAATTGCCCATTATTTCATTTAAACTTGTCATTCTATTTGTGTTTGCTTCCTTGGCTACCAAATAATAATAATAAACTAACAAAAATTCTTTCAGCTCGAAGAGAACAATAATACAATCTCATATGTGTGTGGGTTGGAGTGGAAAATCACTACAGGGAGAGGCCAAACAAGATTTGCAGAGACAGAATCAGGAATTTGTTTTAGGAAAATAAATTTTTTACTAAATATTTAATCATAAATTTAAAAATTAAATAAGCATAAAACTAAAATTCATCAATAATATTTTGGATAAGTAATGAAATTTATTGATAAAAAGAAACTTACAAATTAAGTAATAAATCTTATCAAAGAAAGAGCCTTTAAAAAAAAATTAAAGGTTATTAAAAAAAAAAATCAAAAAGTAAAAAAAAATGGTGTATTTAAAAAAATACAAAAAAAAAAGTTCAAATAAAGAAAAATTGAGGGCGAACAATTGCCCCCATAGGCTCTATCATCACAGACAATCCCTGCAAGTTTGGGACAGTAAGATGTGTAGCTTCTATCATCAAAGATAATCCCCCGTAATTCCTACTTGATTTGAGTTTAATCATGTTTCGATTGATCACAAAGCCAAACAGGAATCCCACAAGCAACATGGGGTGTTAGAGCTTGTTTGGCCACTGGTTGGAGGACGAAAATAGTGGCTGGTGACCGAGATTCTCACGAACCTAGTATTTGTAATTTCTTCTTGTGCCTCTCTTTCACAATACCAATTTGTTCTGTCTCTAAAACACCTAATCGCTTAGCTAGAAAGTTAGACGACAAGCAGTTGTGGATTCATGGCATACACTTAGGGAGACAAAAATAAAGTTTAAGAAGATCTATTATGAGAATATTAAAAATCTTAAGGAGGAGCAACTCCTAATTTTTTAAAAAATTATATAAAAAATAAAGATAAGACAGCCCCTTTTATCGGCCAAACACCGATAATAGGTGAATAGATGACCAAACAAGCCTTTAATAACATGGATATGGGTTAAGACATCAAACGGCATGGATATGGGTTAAGACATCAAACAGATATGGGCTGCCAGCATCCAACAAGACATGAGCGCTTACGCCTCCACATAGGAGGGACGGGGACCCAACACTTCTCAGTTTGTTATCCATATCCATATCCATACACAAGGCTGAAGCCATATAGAACACAAATGTTAACTTCGGCCATCGCAATTAAAAGGATTGGATAGGTTAGAAGTTAAATTCTTATGATGGAAAAAATAAAAAAAAGAGAGAGAATTTGCAGTTGATCTAAATTATGTTTCACTTGCCAACGTCTAATTCTTCCAGCAACAAATAAATGTTGGCATATATATATATATATATATATATATATATATATATATATATATAGTCCCTGATTCGACAAGCACTGCACATATATATATATATATATATATATATATATATATAGAGTATCCAAAACTCCTTGAAGGCACAAAAACGTGTCATCCATGGTCCCTGAATCGACAAGCACTGCGGTTCAGTGGACATACCATCAGTGTCCATTAAACTGTAAAAGCAGCAATATCTTTTTAAGTAATGGACTTTTCTTGTTCATCCTTGATGTTGACGGCACTGCCCATTACCCGTTACCCAAAGCTTGGGCTGCTTCTCATAGTCATACACAACCACAAAAACCATTTTACATATAACCCACCCAAATCATGCATTATGAAGCAAATATCATTGATAATAGTTCCCGCAGCGCAACCAGTAGCTACAGCATTTGAAAAACACGATGAGAACATCTCCCTCAAGCAATGAACTCATCCTAATTTGAATGGCATTAATAAGGTTTAAATCTAGAGGGTTTGCTTTTGTTATTTGGGAGTGACACTAATATTAAACCGTGGTCTTTTGTGTGTTTCATGTGTTGCTGCTCATATCATAAAACATACAGTGAGTCACCATATGATATTTGTGTCAGTGGGCATTACTCGTACAATAGTAATCTTGTTACTATATAACCATATTAATTTTTTTTATGAAAGCGATGCGATATTACAATCAATTAATTTAATTGAATAATATAATTACAAAATTACATAGCAACAAAAGAATATATAATTTAACAGTAATACGAGTCTCTCAAATATGAGCTTGACATAGACAAACTAGCCTAACCCAGTTGATGATTGAGTGTAAATAATACTCATATCCCTCTCAATGAGAAAAGGGTGACATGAACTCATGACCTCCAACTAATTAAGAAGACGTGGTAGCCAATTAGGTTAGGTCCAGTTGATTATATAGCAATATTAATTAGTAGGCAGAAACTTCATTTTAGTCACATGAAAATTTTTTTTTAACAAAAATTAGATAAATTACACCGATCTCTCTCGAGGTTTCAATTGTCACCCCATGTTTTTGAAATTATGTTGTATTCCTAATTTTTTAATGTTGATAACAACTAAAATCCCACTTCTTTCGCTAAATATGTTATTGACTTAAACAAAAATTGATAACAACACTACGATATTGTATTTTTTTTTTTTTTTATAAAAAATATCCTTAGCATTTTGCTTTATCCATATATCCCACTATTATTTTTTTCCTAGAATTCATTTAATGATGTATATGACAATTATAAATTTGGTCCTAAGTAATTAGTCAGGTTCCAAAAGAAGTGGTCATGCGCCATTGATGTAAACGAACGACGAAACTCATTCCAATCCACTCGATCCAGTGGGTTAGGAGTGAAGGTGGCTTTTTAGCCTCCTAAGAGAGCTTTTACTATTAATCTACTAGCACTTTCCAATTTTAACTTTTGACTTCCATTCCATTTCATTCCATTCCATTCAATAAATCGCATGATGTCCCTCAGTAACTACCTATAACTTTTATTTTATGGATTAGATAAGGTTAGATTAGTTATCTCTTTCATTAATAGTGATAAGATTAGTAATTTCATCCCTCTTCTCTCTTTATTTTATTCATGCTATGAGTCATTATTTACTTCCTGTATTATTAGTGAGTCCCTTTATTTTTTACTAAACACGAACTTTACAGGACTATGGGGATTAATTTATCCAATCCCATCCCCAAACCAACAAACAAATATAGCCTGAAATCACAAACCTTTTCTTCTTCTGTGTCAAGACACTAAAATGGGGAGTGTCTCCATTTAAGGTGGAATGGACATTCTTTATTTCTCTTACAAAATAGGTAGGGACTATTCTCAAAATTTAAAAAAAATTACAATTTTAACATGTGGGTCCCATCTGCTTGTAATAGAAATGGAGACATTCTATTTCAAGTGAAATGGAGACACTCCCAACTCTAAGGTTATATTTAGTACGCATAAATAGAATGATCATTTCATGAAATGAAATAAACTGTAAAATGAAAATGACATAAAATAAAATCTGGATTACTCACTTGGACTAAATGAGTGCTTGGAATACTTATTTTATGGAATAGACATTCTCAATCATACCAAATAAGAATAAGTAATAAAAAAATTAGAATGGACATTTTTGGAATGCCCATTCGACCGTACCAAACATGAATTATTGCCAATTGGATGACTACTGAAAACTTTTTGGCACTGAAAATTAGATGTTTTGGGTTAGTGATCTTTCCCCCGAGAGTTAACCATCTCGTATGTGGAGACATTATGACCATGTTTGTTTTATGGATTGGATAATGGTAAATTAGCTTTCCCCTTCACTAATAGTGATATGATTAGTAATCCCAACTATCCCCTCCCATTATTTTATTCATGGCAAGGGTTATTATTTACTCTTCGTATAATTTGTGTACCTTTTTTTTTTTTTTTTCTTTTCCATATACCGACTTTAAAAGGTCATTAGGACTAATTTATCTAATCTCTTCCCTGAACTGACAAATAAACATGACCTATCTAAATTGATTAAACAAGTAGGTTTAGTTAAATTACTGACCATTAAAAATGTTTTATATTATTTGAGCTTCCTACATTTTCTTAAAACAAATATATAGATTAATAGAATAACCTTTTGTTGTAGAGTGACAATAGGGTTACCCGTAGAATCAAGAAAGATGCGTGGATCACGAATGCTTTGCTCTAGAGTTTACCCTTGACTTTGAAAATCAACGCCACTACCCCAAAGTTGCCTTCTCATATCGCCATAAGCTTCTTCACAATGAAGCACAGAACAGTGGACCTATAACAATAATTGGCTCAGCCGTCTGTGCAATGGTTGATTCTGCTAGCATCATCACTTTTTTTTTTTTTTGGTTTTTTTGGTTTTTTAGAGTTATCTTTGCAGAGGATATGAGACCCACCTGAAAGTAGACTATCCATGATTTTACTGAAAAAAAAGGTTGAAAGAAGAATTAAATACAAGGGAGAGAAGGTTTTCATGAGAACAATGTGATTTTCAGAAAGAAGGTGTTAGCCTTAAATATTTTCAATCAAAGATATTTCAAGTAATTTTGATGATCACAATACATTATTTAATAGACTAATATTTTATTTAAGTGACAATGCAAATAAATCATCTAGGTCAAAGAAGATTATTAACTAAAAAATGACAAAAGTCTTCAAGCTAAAAGATTCCACTCAAGAATGTGCTCTAAAGCAAAGATCAAAACAAGTGGAATGCTCTCATGATGATTCAAGCAAATTGGACATACTCAAGCTCAATGATTCAAGTAAAGACTTTCATTTTCCTTATTTTGGGTTTTGAGTGATGTTAGGATTAGATTGATCATTGATCGTAAGCTCTTACTATTTAAAATGATCAGTCCAAGAACTAACCTCAAATGATTTTTTAAAACAAAATTTTGTCATAACTTAAGTTTTGAAAGATCAAAAGGATTTGATAAAGTACACTAAGAAAGGTAAGTTAGAAGACACTCACTGTTTAAACCAGTCGACCAGTTCATGAAACCAGACAACTGATTCTAAGAACCAGTCGATTGAGTTATGTTTAATTTACAAAATAGCCTACATAATCATTGTCCAAATCAGTCGACCTCCAAGAAAATTTAGTCGATCTCCAAGGAGATTCAATCGACTGACCTTTAAAGAAAAAATTAGTGTACAAACAAAACCAATTGATTAATTCATAAAACTAGTTGACTGAATGACCAATTGATGAATTGCTTGTGTACACTGTCCAAATCAGTAGACCTAAAGGTAATATCAGTAGACCATTTCTCAAAGACAAAAATAATGTACAAATAGAACTAGTCAACTGATCCTTAAAATCAGTCGACTGAGTGTTCTTAACCAAATGAACCTCAAACTCCCTGGACAAATTGGTTGACCTAATCAGTTGACCAGTCCTCATTGTAGTCATCTAGTTAATGATTCAGTCGACTGATTTTGTAAATTTGACAATCACAAATTCAAATTTTGAATAGACAAAAAGGGGAGAAACGACTCTTTTTGAACAACAACGGACATATACTTTAAACGGATATAAATAAAGGTTCTCTAGGGCTTTCTAAGCCATCACTTACAAGCTTACACTTTCATATCTTTGTTATTGACTTTAGATTTAACATATTCCAAATCTAGATCTGAAAGTTATACTCATCTTAAATACCCAGAGCTTACACCTGATCTATCTATAGAGAGTGAACATCTTATTGCAACCAAAACTACTCTAGAAGAGAGTGCTATTTGGTAAACATCTTTGTATCATCTCATTGTGGTGAAAGTTGTGCATAGGTGCTACCCAGTGAGGTAAAATGGTATATTCTGCTGGGATAATAGGGCTGCGGTCTTCGTTTTGTAAATGTTTGGTCTCCTACTTACAAGGAGGTCATGAAAATGGAAAAACTCAAGTAGGGATACTTGAGTCGAAGGCATAGGAAGTTTTTTGAACTTCATAAACATTTTGTGTTTGCTCTCTCTCTCTCTTTCTCTTGTTTATTTATTGTGCATTTACAACTTTCATTTTTGAAGATCTAAAAAGAAACCACTATTTGCAAAATACCCTATTCACCTTCCCTTTAGGGTAAATATCTGGGCAACATAGGCTAAAGTGGAAGGCTCAATTAATCACTTAGTTTGTCCATTCAATAGGCATAGATAACTTAAACAATCTATTTAAGCCAAGTCTTCTTTTTGGTATGCTTGATCAGGTGGTTCATAGCTACTTGAAGAAGAATTAATAAAGCTAGTCAGCAAGGGAGAAAATGGACAATGCTTCACTCCACACTAGGTAGGAAGAACCATATCTGCTTATGTGTTATTACTACAATCAGCCACATATAAATTACACATTCGTTTTTTTAATTTTATTTAATTCTTATCTTTTAATTAAAACTAAAATGTCACATGATATACATGTGATTGCATATCTATCACAAAAAGGTTGTGACACATATGTGGGTAGGAAAAGGTTCCTCCTACCCAATGTGGAGCCAAGCACAGCTTGTAAAAAATTTGGGGAGGGCTAAAAGGTTTTAGTGAAATTTTTTTGGTGGAGCCAAAATTTTAAGGTGAAAAGTGAAATGATGGGATTCAATAGGTAAAGATTAGGTTGGGCCAAAATTTTGGGATGGGTTAACTTGAAAAGGACCAAAATTTTACATTTATGATTTTTTTTTCTCGAGAATTTGGAGTGGGTTACAACTTGGGGTAGTCTACCTATGCATCCTCTCTTAGTTGTCAGCATTTAAATGTTACACTTCCACATATACTTAAAGAGGAAAGGTACAACAAGTTGAATCTACCCATTTTTCTCAATAGATTTTCTCACTTATAAACGCAGAGTAATGAGGCCCACTGTAATAGATACATCTGTGATGACTTGTTTGTGTCCAAAGAGATAATTCATTGAGAAATTGGTTATACATAACATGTTCCATCTAGAAAATGAAGTTTGAAGGCATACACAATGCTGCATTGTGATTGAAGTGAAATGAAGAATGGAGAAATACCTAAATAGCTTGATTCCTATTTTAACATTTTAATAAGGTTTTGGTTAGTTTCAAGTTTAGTTTCGATAAGGTTAGCTCTAATATCGATCCTAATTTGTGTTAATACATTTTTTTTCCTTCCCCAAGCCTCAATGTTTATAGGATGTGGAAATGACACCAAAATGGGTGTTTCCCATTTGCAATATTTCAATCACAAACAACTGTGGTGACAACATGACTAATAGACCTAGCAACTGACTAAATACAAAAGTTCACACACAAAACAAAATTACTAATCTAAAAGATTAGGATAGAGAAATGATAAATCTAAAGGCCTTATGACATTCTCTATTTCTTTTTCAAAATTTATTAGCATAGTGTTTGTCTTGTGGCAGAACTTAATTGCCGTCCTCTTTGTTGATATCATCAAGAATCATAATAAGTGTAACTATGAAGGCATAATCGATGTTACGATACACTATCACCATGAACTTGTCCTTTCCCAGCAAGATGCTTTCAACAGTGTGTTTTTTTATGCATCTACATTGCCACAAACATCAATTTAAATGAATTCAGTGATCATGTGTAAGAAAAATTGAACTCCAATATTCATTGTCAAATTAAGCTTTTTTAACTTCCATTTGATACTCACAAATTAGAAAAAAATTGATTTGTGATGAATTATCAAACCTTCTGTTGTAGAGTGACAATGGGATTTCCAGTAGTATCGTGGAAGACACGCCAATCATGGATGGTTGTTAGGAAAACTTTCACTTTGAACATAACATTATCATTAATATTAGTGACAACAAAGTTACAATGGGTTATGGCCAGAACCTTTCTAACAATTGCAAGGTCAACGGGATGAGGGACACAAAACTGAGGACCTATAACCGAAACAAGATTAGCTAAAGGAGTATTGCTTGATTGTGCCATAACCACAGAGCTAGCTAGAAGAGGAAGACACCTCTGTTTTGAGTCTCGATTGGGTTGGACTTTGTTTTAGGTTCTTATAACACATCCATGTTTATTTTTCTATTCAAACTTTGTTTACTTAGAAAATATGGGCATTTACCAACATATATCCATGGACCAAGTCAAGTGTTTATAACGACATTAGGGTATAAAATTTGAAGTATTCTTTGTTTATGTCTATAAAAGAGATCGGTTTACAAATGATCAATCAAGTCTAGAGAGAGAGAGAGAGAGAGAGAGAGAAGTTCGTACAGGGAGTGAATAATCTTTATCAAATGGCTATGGATTCCAAGATGGAATGGAAAAAGGGTAAAGTATGAGCAATCTAGTCGAGAGAGACTCTATGAGAGTCTGGGGTATAAACATGAGTGTTGGTCGACTGTACTGAAGAAACAGTGACCTTAAACATTATTCTATGCACTCTCTGGCTTAGGGTTTGCTTAAAGAAGCTAGGGATAGACTAGTCACAAAGAGAATGTGATAGTTATGGTTATTGTTCATAGTGATATGAGTGGGTTATTTATAGCAATTCCAGCATTTGAGTTTGTTAGAGTATGATGTCACTTGTAACAAACTACTCACATGGGTACTACAGTCCAAAATAAGAGGTAGTTATTAAATGAACGATAATAAAATGTTCATGGAATCTAGGTGGAATCTCTATTTCTTGAAGGACCTTGGGTATTCCAAGCATGGGTCATGCGATGGACACCTTGGAAGTTCTTCATGCTTTAGCCTCTATGCCACAAAACCTCACGTATCTCGAGTAGTGGATCTATACTACTTTTTGGCACTATAGCTACATGCTAGACTTAAGGAGTCTCCCGAAAACTTACCTCCAAGTCTTTAGGCATTCCTATAACAGAAGAGTAGGGGTTCTTCAAAGGAAACTTTCTCTTAAGAGAGTTGATCAAGTCTAGGAGCTTTAGAATGACTCGATCAAATCTTGATGAAATACTACTACGCTTGGAAACTAGGATTAGTTCAACCAAAATTGAGGCTCATTTGATAGTGCTAAGTTCAGGGAGTAAGAATAGTTTGACTTTTGATCGCACTAAATTAGATCAAGCAGTTCTTAGTATCGTCATGTGACTGTCATGTGGGATTGCGCATCTTCTGTCGCTTATAACCTTTGTTATATTCTGATGCTAAGTACCTACAGTTTGGTTAGTCCATAATTATTTTATTTCTACAATTCTACTCCTTATTAAAAGTACAGTAAGAAGCAAAATAATGATTGCATTCCAGTAATTATCTAGCGAGACCGTCACTCTACGTGATTATGTGATAGTGTCTCACAAATTCTTCATATGACCTATATTTATAGAAAAGTTACTTTTATGAATATTGAGAAATTTAAAAGTTATACAGTCAATTCTCTTATAATTAATAGATTTGAGAGATTGAAAATTTCTTAATTATTAGAATTATTAAGTTTACTTATACTTTCATTAATCAATAAGTATTGTTTTTACGTATAAATGATTTTCGGTATAAAAATAAGACTATCTATGCAACTTTTCAACGACATTTTGATTTTTCATAAAAAAAACTATGTATAATACTCAATTGAAGGCAAAAAAAATCCTAATGTCCTTTTTTAAGTAAAGAAGAGTTTCGTGATGCTATAATATTTCTCACTTACAATATTTTTAATTTCAGTTAAAATATAATTAATCAATATAATTACCAAGATATGTGATAAATGCGATATATAAAGTACATATATAACTATTTAGTCTCTTTAATAATTAATATCATAAATAATTTTTTTGAAAAAAATATTAATTATTAGGTATTAAAATTATTAATTATCCACCATAGAACCAAGTTGATTCTTTAAAAATTTATTAATTATAAAAAATTATTGACTTATTAAATATTAATTATGAGAGGATCGAAAGTGTAAATGAAGATAGGAACGAAGCTAGAAATTTACTTTAAAGGAGGAGAATTTTTTTAGTAAACGTAAGTATAAATATTTATTGTTGACTACAACACAATATTTTTTTTTTTTCAAACTTGAATCACTTCTCCCTTTCGAGTTGGACTATATCAAACCGTTTACCATTCAAAATTAAAATGGATTTGATATCATGTTGCATTTCAATTGACTAACTATTGATTTATTGCTTATACATACGTTTTTCGGCCTTTTAGATAAGATTAAGTGCAGTACATATTCTTATTAGTTTAATATCTCATACATACATCATCGGCTCACATAATATTAAGCTAAATCTTTTATCAAGTGCATTACACTCGGTTCTGTAAAATACAAATAAACTAATTTTAAATATTTTTATTATTTGATAATTATTTTTTAATAGTTCAGTGATTCACATCTATTTATGAAAAAATATTTAAAACCTGAACAAATTCATATTATAGAAGAATTGATTTTTTTTAACATAATACCAATTAACTTAATGCAAATAATTCTAACCGGATCTAATTTGAAATTTTTTCAATGCTGCAAGCTTGTATATTCTTATTGCAAGCAAAAAAGTCTAGTGGTAAGGACAGTAAGATAGTATCTAAAAATTCTATGGCCGAGATGTCACACGTCAAATTTTAATATTTATTATCTTAAAATTTTTCAATAATAGTTTCGCACTAGATTTTTTACTGAAACTCTATGGGATGCTAGTGTTAGAGTCCATTAGTGCTTTCACTTGTAAGAACATAATATAACTTAATCTCCATTACAAAGCAAACAGTAAAACGCTTTCAAGGTTGTGTTCCTTGTGCATCTGCAATCCCACGATCATCAAATAAACCAATTCATTTGATATATATATGTTGAAACTACTTCTCCAATTTGAATTCTTTCATTTTGTATAATGATCAATCACAGTACAGTATATCACAGAAAGTTACCATAATTTGGGAGAACTGTTCCTGTTCATCGGTAGAAATTATCCCATGAGACTGGTAGACTTGTGAGTTTGTTACTATAATTACAGTACAATAGACGCAAATTGTGATGGATTCATGCAATAATTTCTTGTTCACTTGACATATTAAAAGAGTCAACAACATTCGTGAAGAAGAGGTACCCTTGACACAATATGGGGCACTATGATTGTTTTATGCAATTGTAGTTTCATGTAGAGGTGATGTAAGAAAGGTCTTGTCCAATGTCACTTAAAACGTAGATGTAGATGGTTATGGTATAAGAATGGTAATAGAAACAGGAACATATATTGTCACTTATTATAAAATATGATATATTAAACGTAAACTTTTTTAGTTCGTTTTGTTGAAACAAAATATATTTATTTAAAACATGATATGCTTTTTAATTATATTTATTATAGTATTCATATAAAATATATATATACACACACAAATTTTGAGCTCTCTCTCTTATAGACTTCTCATCTGCTGTGTGCGGTCAGTGTCTACATGGATGATAAGCAGTTTAATACAATTAACTAAATCAGAATGTTGGCCTCGTTCATACAATCCGTTCACCCAAAAACCTTCTCCAAAACTGAGGGCTAATATCTTAAACAGAAGTAGCTACTTTCACATATATAGATTTGTTGTGCCGTTAAGACTCTCTCTCTCTCTCTCTCTCTCTCTCTCTCTCTCTATATATATATATATATATATGTATGTATGTCTTTTTGGTAGCTAATACAAAGTTGATGGAGGAAAATCAATTGTGCTAGAAATGACATACCAAGCAAGTGATCAACTTTAGTAACTTGTGAGATGTGAGCTAAAGATATGCATGTGTGCGATAGTAGAAATTCGAGTCCATATTTATTGCTATTGCTCCAAATAAATGAGAAAGCTCACAAAAATTTTAAATATCAGGTTTAAATTTTGAAGTACTTGTATTTTATTGTGATTTCATTATATTAAGTACGAGCCCAACTAATTAAATAATAAAAACACTTAATAGATAATAAAAATTTTAGAGATTTTTCCATATACAGAGTATGGCTATATAATTTTATCTTAAATTTAATTAAATAAAGTCTTATTCTAATTAATTAGAGTTGACTATATAGCTTTATGTAAACATATATTGATGCTGCAATTTTTCGTCCTAGGCCCTCATGACTTTATTCTTCCTGGGCGGAAAGGGTCTGATGTAAGGAAAAAGACGATTGGGACTTATAAGTAACACCAGTGCCTGACTCCTATTCGATGTAGGACTCAAAGTGGCACAACAGCTACTCCCCTTAGTCGGGACTGGTGAAGCACAGGAACGAGGCACGTGGCCCAAGTGTTCCCACAGACGGCGTCAAACTGATGCTGCACCTTTTCGTCCTGGTACATAATAGACTCCTGCGTGCACCATATTGTCCGTTTTGGGCTTAAGAGCCCTCACGACTTTGTTTCTCCTGGGCAGAAAATGCCTGATACAAGGGAGATGACGACTGGAGCTTATAAGCGACACCAGTACTCGACTCCTATTCGATGTGAGACTCAAAGTGACAGAACATGTATAAATTAAAGTATTATTAAATTAATGAAGAGAAGCACACTAGAAAATGGCTAGTGTATTTACAAAATTTGGATAAAATATATTTTTTAATTTTCTTGCAAGTTGTTTAATTCAAAATCAAGTACAAGCTAATCAATTAATGGAAGAATAGAGGAAAAAAAAATTCTTAATATAATAACAAATATTATATTCTAGTCAATTTTTTTCCAGTCTACAAGTAAATTATTTTGATAAATAAATATAGTAAATTGTTTTACTTTGTAGTTCATCTATCATTTACAATGCCAAAGATAAAAAAGTTTAATAGTAAAGTAACATAAATAAATTTTGTGTTCATTTAAATTTGTTTTTGACATGAAATCTATATTTAAATTAGTGTATTACCATTAGATCATTTATACAATATTTTAGAATCGATTTGAATGAATATAGAAAAATTTCACTGTATTTTATTACTTAATAATTTTTTTTTTATTATAGATGGGAGAATTGAAATAAAACTTTACTTTTATTTGAGAAATATCTATGACTGATAAATATAAAGAGAGAGAGGGAGGGGAGGGGGTGTACCCGTGAATGATGCACTTGAATTGTGCAAACTTTTAATTAGTTTTGTCTCATTGTTCTCTGCAGTTTCCGTACTCTTTCTTGACTTTTTGTTCTTTACAGTATTATTCTTTCTTCTTAAAGATACTTTATCACGAGGGGGCCGACACCCCCCCGGTGCAAAATGGTTTCCAAACTTCCATACTTTATCACAATTTAAATACCATTATATTCTGTTAAAAAGTATAATGACAAATATTCTAACCTCTTCTCTCATTTGCACGAGTTCACGATTTATTTAATACACAAAATTAATAGGCGATTTAGTACATCCGAAGTTTACCTTTTAGAAATATTCTTTGGTCGAAAGTTCTGACTGCCATTAGACTATGTCTTTAGGAGAGTTTCACGTTATCCAAAAAAAAAAATATTCTAACCTCTCATACGTTATTTGATAATATATAAATATTTTTTTTAGTCAATTTTTTTTTCTAAATGACAAAACTATACTTTTTTTTTTCAAATTTTGAATTTTGGCAATTTTATTTTCATTTTTTAAATAAATATTGATTAAAATCTTAAATTTATTTTTATAGAAAATAAAAATAAGTTATTTTATCTTAAATTATTTTTATATAATTTTTTTTAAAAATTAGAAAAAATTGGTCAAAATTAAAAAAATATAAAAAATAAAAAATAAAAGGGATAGTTTTGTTATTTTAATAAAAAATTTGACTGAAAAGAGGGTATTTGTATAGTAGGAGATGTCAGTATAATTTCAGAAAACTCAGAAAAAGTTAGTGTAATTGTCAGAAACTTTAGAAGAGATCAATATAATTTATCATGAATTTAATTAGCAACTCTGCATTTTAATAGGCTAGAAAAATGGAAATTTAAAAAAACTATTATATAAACAATTAATTAATATTACTATACTATTATATAAAATATTAAAAAACCTAATTTTAAAATTTTGGCCATAGGCTTTTAAGTTGTATCCGGTGGGCTCTCATGTACTAAGCACATCACTACCCTATGATTAGGTTGATAGAATTTGAACACTTCGAAACCCCTATCCTCCCTATGCCATCGCTCATGGTTGGCTTGAAACCGTTACCCTTCCTTTCTTAAAAAAAGCACACAATGCTACTCAGTTACACGAGACTTCCACCTACTAGCGAATTTAGCAGGGTTTAGGAGAGCTGCGTCCCAAAACTTTTGATAATTTAAAATTTTACTATTACATTTTATATATATTTTTAAAATAATCAAGTGTTATCTCCTCAAACTTTTATATTTCTCAAAGAAATCACTTTAAATTTTATTTTTGTCCCCCTAAATACTTGAGCTGGATCCGCCACTACTTAGGCTACTAGGATGTGTTACGAGTTATGCAAATTATGAACTTAAAACAGAGATGATTTTTGAACCGAAAATCAAGAAATGAAATGTTATGAAATATCAACCCTATCGTGACGATGTGTTTTCCGGCAGCATCAATTAAGAGCTGCTGGTCGTGAATTCTTAAGAATGATTTTTTCACTCTGAATAAAAAGCTGCCATTAGCATCTGTCACAACAAATTTACCATCGGTTACAGCCATTGGCTTTCTATCAATTTTTGTTTTCCATTGGCTTGTAACAATATATATATATATATATATATATTTTTTTTTTTGATAACGGGGTAGGATCAACTTGCGCGCACTTCGACTAATCTCGATGTTCTAAAGTTAACGACCGATCAAACTTCCAGTAACTTCAAGTTTTAAAACATTTAATTTTTATGAGAGTTGAACTTACGACTTTAGGAGACAAATCCTTTAGTTACATTCTCACACCTATTCGGCCATACTCCTTGGCTTTTTTTAATTTTTTTTTAATTTTTTTATTATCAATTGGGAGGTAAATGACACAAGGAGCACAAAATTGTTGAGATGAGACTTTCTTTAAAATGCATATAACAATTCAATGTCAGAAGTCAATTGAAATTAATTACTTGGTAATTCAATATCAATTACAAGTCGATTAGGAATAATATTATATATATATATGCAAGAAAAATATATGAAATAACAATCGGGTCTGAACCTGGTTACCTCTTAGAGTTTGGGTTCGCGGAAGCGGAAAGAACCAACTTGTGTTATGAGCTTCTTTGTCATGTACGTCAATATAGAAATCTTTCTCGTCAATAAAATGATTACAAGATCGAGTCACCTATGCATTTTTACAATCCAAATCCAGAGGTTTCGCAATGGTAACTGATATACTACAAACAGACACACCAATCACCTTGAGACACGTGTGCTTACAGAGCTGATAATCTCGATCATACAGAACAGTCACAGCCTTTAGGGCATTCTCATATATATATATATATATATATATATATATATCCTACAGAGCTGACAATCTCGATCATACAAAGCAATCACAGCCTTCAGGGCATTCTCATATATATATATATATATCCTACAGAGCTGACAATCTCGATCATACAAAGCAATCACAGCCTTCAGGGCATTCTCATATATATATATATATATATATATATATATATCCTACAGAGCCGATAAACTCGGTCATACAAAACAGGCGAAGCCTCCAAGACATTCTCATGCACATATCCTCCAGACCTTATGCTCTGGGCAATATTCACTCAGTACTTCATATGGTTCTGACCTTATGGTTTCCTTAACAACTGCCAAGCAAGGAATAAGGAAACAGTCTGCAACATGGAAACAATCTTTAACAAGAAAACTACTATCTATGATTCTCTTTATCTTACGATACAACATTCCACATGGTAACTGCAATCTCCGATGATCAAATCCCTATATTTATGGCTCCGAATCCTAATCAACTTAGGAAGGCCACGGTCTATAAATTAAACCCTAAAGGTACGCTTTATTTTTATGCTCATTCTTTGGCTTTCAATACAGTCTTTTCAATTCCGTTTACTTACTTAAGCATCAGAGCGGCTACCGCCGGAGCCAATCCGGTGGTCCTCTGATCCCTTTTCTGAGTGTTCTATATGTCACGGAGCCCACACTTATTGCGAGTCAAAAAGTGTAGCATCAGTTTGGCGCCGTCTGTGGGAACGACTAATCTCCAAGTGCTCTATTCACAAACTCATCTTTTTCCTCACCAGAAAACCATGGCCCCAAATCTCCGACCGCGACTAGAATACTCAGAATCCGCAAAGCTTTCAACGTCGGCCACCTGTTCCACGAGCAAGGAGGCCAACGGTTGATATGCGACAAGAGATTGAATCGATCAAACGACACAATGAACTGGTGCAGGAACAGTTGCTTGCCATAACTAGAACATTGGCAACGCTCACACAGAATCAAGGGACGAGTCCTCCAAACCTGCCGGTCAACATTGCTGTGAGAACATAACTCCCTATTACCACTGAGAATGAAGAGCTCCACGAGCAGGCTCCAAATAACCAGCCTGGGCACCCCTAGGGTGTTGCTCGCGTTGGCAGAGATCCACAGCCGTCAGCAGCCCCAAGCTGGGGAGCATCAGCCTTCGTCCCTAACATTCATTACCGGAGCACTACTAGAGCCCCGACTCCAAGGGCTTCGGGAGCACATCCGGCACCATAGGAGCCTATCTGGCACCACAGGAGCCTCATCCCCAAGTAGTACCAGTTCCTCCAATTCAGAACCCTCTTCCTTCCAAGGGACGTACTTAGCCCGACTACCCTGAAGCCGAGGCTATAAGACAAGGTTCACAAGATGTCCGGTTCAGAGACCTACGGAGGGTAGAAGAAATTGTCGAGTCTATGGACCGAACAATTGCTTTAAGAGATCCCCAGAACCCTCCAGAGCAAGACGAGTTGGCCAGGTTGCTCGGAACACTTGCCACCCTATTCACTCACACCATCATGTCAGAAGAAAGGTCCAGAAAGTTCATGGTGCCCAAGTTCACCCTGTACGATGGGTCTGGAGACCCAAGAGATCATCTCTTGCACTACCAGCATACGATGGCCCTCCACGGGGCCTCTGACGCTTTTATGTGCTGGACTTTCATTACTAGCTTGAAGGGAACTGCTCTGAAATGGTTCCACCACTTCTCTCCGAAGTCAATTACCAGCTTCTATGAGCTCGGTAGGCAATTCCTGGACAGGTTTATGACCAGCATAAGGCTCAAAAGAGGACCAGAATTCCTGTTAAATGTCAAGCAGACTAAGGACGAGTCCCTTAGAGCCTACATTATGAGCTTCAATGCCGAACTCACGGAGATCACCGACTGCAGCCCAAAACTCCTTGTAGTTGCCTTAACTGCTGGACTTGCTCACGGTGGCTTTAGAGACTCCTTGGCAAAGAGCCCTCCAGCCGACATGGCGGCACTAGTGGATCGGGCCAAGAAGTATATCAACTTGGAAGAAGCCAACCGCACATCCTAAAAGGGTAAAGATCAGACCTAGAGGGATAATCCAAAAAGGGAGGATCACAAGAAGGAGGACCACAGAAGGGACTCCAGCAAGAAGAGGGCTAAGAGTCCAAAAAAGAGAACAACACCCAAAGTTGTGTACAATTCCGGACTAAGGGAGTTCACTAACTTTACCCCTTTGAACACTACACCTAACCAGGTACTCCGGCAGATTTGAGATCGGGAAAACCTGAGTTGGCCGGAACCAATCAAAGGAGATCCTAGCCTTCGGGACCAAAGTAAGTATTGTAATTTCCATAAAGATCATGGACATACGACTAACTCATGCAGGACTCTCCGATATGAGATAGAGCAACTCATAAAGAAGGGACGTCTTTGGGAGTTCGTTCAAGCAGAACGGAAGGCAGAACCCTCAAGAAGACAAGCCTCAACAACGGCCGGACCAGAGGCCCGAGCAGAGGCATGAGCAGAGGGAAGGACGAAATGAGCCTCAGAGGCAGAATAACCATGTCATTTACGTCCTCCATGCCGACTCCCCAATTACAGGAATGTCAAACAGGGCGAGAAAGAGATATACTCGGGAGGCCAGGGCTACCTCAGATGTATTGCAGATCTCCAATGTTGAAAAGAGGCTCAAATCAGCACCAGAGATCCAATTCACTGAACAGGATCTAGCGGGGGTACATTGCCCTCACAGTGATGCCTTCGTCATCACTCTCAAGATCGCCAACTTCGAGATCAGAAGAGTCTTGGTTGATACCAGCAGCTCTGTCAATATACTGTTCCATAAGCCACTCAAACAGATGGGAATGGACCACGACAACATCAAGCCTACTACTGCCGTGATGGTAGCTTTTGACGGCAATCTCAGCACCTCATTAGGAAGAATCGACCTTCCTACTATTGTGGGGGAGGGAGAAGGGCAGAAGACCACCATCTTAGAGTACATGGTGTTGAATATGAAATCTCCCTACAACGTCATAATTGGGAGACCACGATTGCACCAGATAGGGGCGGTCACCTCGACCCTCTATCAATGTCTGAAGTATGTCCACAATCAGAACGTTCACTCTATCAGAGGATGCCAACCAACTTCTCGAGAGTGCCATGCCATTGCACTCAAGGAGAAGGCCACCAAATAGCAATTACAGTACATCGAAACTGTACAGATCCAGTTCTCACCCACACTCCCGAGGAGGAAGGTTGCCCATCCAGCATCGAAGAACCTCTGAGCCCAAGGGGACGAGATAGCCGAGCCAAACCCATTGGCGAGCCCATCAAAGTGTTGGTCAGCTCAGAATCAGAGGGGCGTTATTTATACATCAGCCCAGACCTGACACACACCGAGCAGGAGAAGATAGTCAGGTTTTTGAAAGACAATCTCTCTATATTTGCTTGGGAGACCAAAGACATGGAGGGTATAGATCCTAAACTCATAACTCACAAGCTGATGGTAAATCCAGATCACCCACTAGTTAGACAGAAGAGAAGGCCGATTGATCCTGAACGGCATCAGATTATAAATGAGGAAGTCTAGATGGTACTGGAAGCAAGGATGATACGAGAAGTGTTCTACCCCAAGTGGCTAGCCAACACCATCCTGGTCAACAAGAAAAATGGCAAGTGGAGGGTCTGCGTTGATTATACAGACCTCAATAAGGCGTGCCCCAAAGACAGCTTTCCACTGCTAAGGATAGACCAACTGGTTGACGCTACTGCAGGGCATAAACTCATAAGATTTATGGATGCCTATTCTGGATACAACCAAATTCAGATGTACCCTCCAGACTAGGAGAAGACAGCCTTCATAACCAAATGAGGTCTTTACTGCTACAGAGTAATGCCTTTCGGTTTGAAGAACGCTGGAGCCACATACCAGCGGTTGGTCAACAAGATGTTTAGCCCACTGCTCGGCAGTACCACGGAGGTATACATCGATGACATGCTGGTCAAGAGTCTGCAGAAAAGTAGTCACCTCTAGCATTTAGGCCAGACCTTCGATATCCTCAGACAGCACAAGATGAAGCTCAACCCCTCAAATGTACCTTCGGGGTGACGAAGGAAAAATTCTTGGGATACATTGTTTCTCAGAGGGGTATCGAAGCAGACCCCACTCAGATACAAACTCTGATTGGACTGAAGTCACCGAAAACCAGAAAGGACATTCAGGCACTGAATGGCAGAATCGCGGCACTAAGCAGATTTATCTCCAAATTCACTAATCGCTGCCTATCTTTCTTCAAAGCTCTGAAGGGCAACAAAGCTTTACAGTGGACGGAAGAATGCAAAAAGATTTTCAAGAACTAAAGGAATATCTAGCCTCTCCAGAACTTCTGTCAAAACCAGTACAGGGAGAAAAACTACTCTTCTACCTTACAGTCTCTAAGAACGCGGTCAGCTCCGCATTAGTCAGACAAGACAAGGGAGTACAAAGGCCTATATTCTACGTCAGTAGGGCACTACTCGACACAGAAAAGAGATATCCAAAAGTGGAAAAGCTAGCCTTCGCTTTGGTGATATCAGCTCGGAAGCTCCGTCCTTATTTCCAAGCTCATCCAATTGAAATCCCAACCGCCTATCTTCTGAAGTCAATATTGAGGAAGCCTGAGGTATCGGGAAGATTAGTGAAGTGGTCTGTGGAGCTGGGGGAATTCGACATATCATATATGCCACGAAACTCCATCAAAGGGCAGGCCTTGGCTGATTTCGTTGCCGAGTTTACCCCGGCACTTCAAGACAAGGCACAAGCTCATCAAAACTTCAGGAACCTGGCTACTCTACATCTATGGATTGTCAACCGATCAAGGCTCAGGAGTAGGACTGGTACTACAGTCCCCTGATGGGCTCTCGTCAGAAAAAGCAGTTAGCCTGGGATTCAAAGCTTCCAACAATGAAGCAAAATATAAAGCCCTAATCCTAGGCATGAAGTTAGCTCTGGAATGTGAGGTTCAGAACCTTAAAGTCTTCTCGGACTCCTAACCTGGTGGTAAGCCAAGTCCTGGGAGAATTCTCCATAAAAGATGATAGGGTGCTTTTGTACTCCGAACTGGTGAACCACTTAAAGCATTCATTCCAGACGTTCACTATCCAAAAAATAGAAAGAAGCCAGAACTACAGAGCAGATGCTTTGGTAAACATGGTGTCCCGCCTAAAGTCTGAGGCAAACTCCACAGTAAAAATCTCCTATCAGCCAGGACCTAGTATAGAGGAAGCCCAAGTGGCTCAAATTGCTCAACAGCCCTAGAACTGGATGACTCCAATCCTCTAGTACCTACAATTCGGGCTTCTCCCAGAAGATAAAAACAAAGCCAGGAGAATCCGAATCAGAGCGGCTCGGTACCTGATCCTGAACAACAAACTTTACAAAAGATCTTATTCTCAACCTTTGTTAAAATGCTTAGCTCTAGAAGAATCACAATATGTCTTGGCTGAAATACACGAAGGTATTTGCGGGAATCATAATGGAGGCAAAACTATAACTCACCGAGCTCTGTCTCAGGGCTATTACTGGCCTAGCATGCTCAAGCAAGCTAAGGAGTATGTCCAGAAGTGCGACAAATGCCAAAGATTTGCCCCATATCAACACCAGCCTCATCACGAGCTCATCCCGATTCCTAGTCCTTGGCCCTTTGCTAAGTGGGGGATGGACATCGTGGGTCCATTACCAAAGGCCCCACTGAACAGGAAGTATCTCTTGGTAGCCATTGACTACTTCTCTAAGTGGGCCGAAGTTGAACCTCTAACACATATCACAAAAAAGGAAGTTGAGAGCTTCACTTGGAAGAACATCGTTTGCAGGTTCGGTATACCACGTGTGATTATCTCTGACAATGGGACACAGTTCACTGGTAAAGGCTTCAAGAAATTCTGTGAAAATCTCAACATTAGGCAACACTTTGCCTCTCCAGGCCATCCACAAGCAAACGGGCAAACAGCGGTCACCAACCGAACGATCGTTGATGGATTAAAGAAGAGGTTGGAAGCAGGCCAAAGGAAAGTGGGCAGAGGAACTCCCTGCAGTTCTATGGGCCTACAGAATAACCAGAAGAACTCCCACCTCTGAAACTCCCTTCTCACTGGCCTATGGTATAGAAGTAGTAATTCTGGTTGAGATCGGTATGCCAACCCTGAGGATTGAAGCCTTTGAGCAAGAATCCAATGATCAGCAGCTGATGAAAAATTTGGATTTGCTTGAAGAAAGAAGGGATCAAGCCAGTATCAGGATGGAAGCCTATCAGCAGAGAATGATCGACAAATCTAAGGTGGGGCTCAAGACGGTCAGTTTTCAAGTCGGAGACTTTGTCTTAAGACGAGTCTTTCAAAACACTAAGGATCCCATTATGGAAAAGTTGTCACCAAACTGGGAAGGCCCCTACAGAGTTACGAAGGTTGTTAGGCCTACCACCTACTGGCTAGAAGACATAACTGGGAAGCCTATTCCTAGGCCGTGGAACGTGGAACATTTACGGAAGTATTATCAATAGAGATGTTTATTTCTTTTTTAATACCTCCATGGAATGTTCATCTTTTAATGCACAGCCTCCAGAGCCTGGTCCATCTATAATGCACAAGTCTTAGGACTTGGTCCATCTTTTAATGCACAGGCCTCCAGAACTTGGTCCATCTATAATATACAAGTCTTAGTGCTTGGTCCATCTATAATGTACAAGTCTTAGGACTTGGTCCATCTATAATGCATAGGCCTCCAGAGCCTGGTCTATCTATAATGCATAGGCCTCCAGAGCCTGGTCCATCTATAATGTACAAGTCTTAAGACTTGGTCCATCTTTTAATGCACAAGCCTCTAGAGCCTGGTCCATCTATAATGTACAAGTCTTAGTAGTTGGTCCATCTTTTAATGCACAAGCCTCCAGAGCCTGGTCCATCTATAATGTACAAGTCTTAGTAGTTGGTCCATCTTTTAATGCACAGGCCTCCAGAGCCTAGTCCATCTATAATGTACAAGTCTTAGTACTTGGTCCATCTATAATGCACAGGCCTCTAGAGCCTGGTTCATCTATAATGTACAAGTCTTAGTACTTGGTCTATCTATAATGCACAGGCCTCCAAAGCCTGGTACATCTTTTAATGCACAAGTCTTAAGACTTGGTCCATCTTTTAATGCACAAGCCTTCCGAGCCTGGTCCGTCTTCAATATACAGATCTTATGATCCAGTCCATCCAAAGACAAAGTTCTGAACATCTTCAAACTAAAGTTTCCTAGATCGGAATACCTCAGAGCTGATACTTAGATTATTCGGCTTATGTACCAGCAAGCAACAAGTACTACAATACCGAGCAGGTTCAAAGTACCCTGATTGAAGACTTCGAGATCTATACAAGTTTCTTTGATCTATTCTTAGAACAGTTAGTCATCAGAAGTGCATGAAAAGGTGTTTTAACTCTAGAAGAGCACATTCAAATACAAAGAACATCAGATCTGAGAAGAGGTAACTCAATTTTATTGATGATTCAGAAAATTTACATCAGTACAAGAAGACTGGAAATAAAACAAGTACACAAAAGCTACAACAAAGGCATCACTACGTTTTTACAACATCATGGCTTTCTTCCTCGAATGAGAAATGGACCCAGGATCCAAACTTCCATTACCGCCGCCGCCGGCTCCATTTGAAAAGAAGGAACCCTGAACCCCAATCTGTAGCAAGAAGCACCCAGGTCATTTCATCATCACTGTCACTTATCTCAAGACCAACGGATGATGAGGGCTCTGGGTCTTAGGGGACCTCCATTCATCTCCCTCAAAGCAGGCATGACACCCTAGCCGATTTGAGTAAGGGTCTCTGCCAAGACACAAAGGGAAGGAGGCATCCCACCTTCATCTTCATCACTAATGCTCCAAGCCTCGGTTGAATCAAGGAGGGTCCACCTCCAATCGGAGATATTTCGACTGGATGCTAAGATGGACAAGAAGATCTTTGCCTCCTCTAATCCTTCCTTGGAGACTGAGCCAAAAGGAAGATTAACTCTCGGCCACAGTTTAATCATTCCCAACTCAGACTGAAAATCGTCAATTATCTCCGGGCAAACGGCTAGCCCCTAAAAGACATTCAAATTCTTTCCGATAGGGGAACAGTGTGAGAGTAAAAGTAAAAAGATGGGGCGCAACCATACACTTCTCTTTCATTTATATAGACCCTCGAAGCCCAAAAGTCACCCAGATGAACCGTCGCAACGGTTAAATAAAGGGTTAGCCTTGAAAACCCAAAAGACAGCTGTATAAATGGATGACGTATAGAATCGTCCTTTCGAATACTTAGACGACAAGATACAAGGCTCCCCCAGGCATACTGAACTGGTCAAGCTAATAGAGTCCGATCCACCTTTATACAAAGGCCTTCGGTCCATCATACAGACCTCTCAGTCTTGGCCATTCCGTTGATCCCTAACGGACCACGTGTATGACAAAAAACCATCAGTTCGGATGTATCTCAGTCTTGGTCTGAATGACTTAAGAGGCAAAAGTCTCAATCATCAGAGTGACAGATACGAGACACCATTCTTGCTACAAAAACTTGGGTTCAGAACAAACTGCCTCAGAATTCTTCAAGATTTACTCTCAGGATATGTGACACAAGATCAATGTTAGATCCCTACATATCTGATTAAAGTTGCCTTCTTATCTCATCCAAAGGGGGAGAAGCAATCAGAACTAGTCTACAATCATTATCTTATCGCAACTACAGTTCGGAAGTCAACCGCCAACCGTTGAAAGCTGATTTGGAGGGATCCAGAACAGCCTCACTTGCAGCAATTTCCCATATCAACCACGAATTCAAAGGAAATATCACATGGGTCAACCAATCACAAGAGAAATAAGATAAAGACATTCGAGAAAGAAAATATTGTTTCATTCAGCAAAGAAAGTCTGTTACACCGAAGTTCAAAAAAAAAAAACAACAAAAAACCTAAAACTAAGCATATTTCCTAAGCCTGATCAGCAGATGCAGGCTCAACGGCTGGGGCATGATCGGCAGGAGCAGCATCAACTGTTTCACTCGGGATGACAACCTCAGTGGGATCGGTTGGGAGAACGTCGACAACCTCGTTTGGAATGGCAACCTCGGGAGGGGTAACCCCTAAAGGCACAATCGAGGAAATGTCGAAATCAGAAAATTTAGCAAAGAACCGAGTCCGGAAGTTGTTGAAGCCAAACATGATCAGAGTGTTGGCCATTCCTTCCAGTTCCATCTTTATCTCCATCTCGTTATCCAACTTGGCCTGCTCCACTGCATCTTCAAGCTTTTGATTGTATTGATACCGCATATCGTCCATCTCCCTCTGCAACCTCTTTGCCCGCTCAACGGCAAGGTTCTTCTCTAACTCCAAGACAATCAGAGAATTCTATGACTCCTTTAGCTTCTCTGCAGAGTCGTGAGCCTCTGACTGAGTAGTACCAAGCTGAAGCCTAAGATCGTTCAGCTCGGTCTGAAATTTGTCAACCTCCTCTGAAGGAGGAGATACCTCCGTCAGAGCAGAAAGGGTGTGTAGAGCCTGCAGTGTTCAAAGCAAACAGTTCAGTACCAGCCAAAATACTTGGAAAAAAGGAAAAGAGATAAAGACCCGAAGAACTTACCTTGACCTGAAGAGAAGCCAGGTCAGCAAGAAGCTTCTCCGGCTTCTGGGGCCTAATTTTGGTTGAGCCTTTGGCCCAAAAGTCCCTCAGAATCTTTTTGGCCCCTTGATTAACAGCATCAGGGGCCACCGAGGATGACGCCCCTTTGCCCGCTTGCTTGGACGGGGCTGGGGGGACCACAGAAATGGGGGCAGGTGCCTCTCTCCCCCCCTCAGTGGGGTCAGGAGAGATCGAAAGTGTCCTCCGAATTTTCGTCTGGATAGGAAGGTCCACTGCAGAAGAAGCCTCCCCCACTGCCACAGATGAAGATGGATCGGTCTCCCACTGTGCCATCATATTCTTTACAAGCTCCTCAACACTTCCTCTGGCAGCCATTAATTTATCAGGGTTAATAATGGAGGAATGGTCTCGGTTGCCGGGCTGTAAAAGCTTATTGTATTGCTTCTAAATCGCGGGAGAGAAGCTCGATCTTTTCCACACACTCTTAACTGTACAAAGGATACAAATATTAATCAGCGTGGAAATTGGTCTACAAAATGAAATCAAAGCAGCCACAGGAAAATTGGGCCTCACCCTTTCGCCCAGTGGTTCGAGGGAATGTTGAGAATTGGCCTTGGAAGTCCTTGAATTCCCATCCTCCTTTTATGAAGAAATACCACTTCTTCCATGTTTTGTTGGAGGAGGGCACGGAAGTAAGGGGTCTGAACCCACTATCAAAAGACATATAATAAAGACCTTCCGCCCTCTTGAGTTTTAGATCCTTATTTCTACGGATCAGGTCAAGGGACACGTTGGCATTATTCATATGCCCCAACACAATGAAGCTCAACAGATGTCTCCAACTGTTAAGGTTCAGGTCTGCAGGGCAAAGGTTGAACCAACAGAAGAATTGTTTTATAAGGTCAGGAAGGAGGAGTGTCAGTCCCATTTCAAACCAGGCCAAGTAGGCGCAGATTTCCCCTTCTCTAACATTGCGTGGGCGATCCAGAGAGTCCGGGACCCTGAAAGTAACGTTTGAGGGAAGATTGAATTTCTCCCATAACTCCATCAACATTTTCTCAGTGATCGCACTCTCACCCTCCTCTCTATGACCAGATCGACCAGAGGTCTTACCAGCCCTATTCGGGGGCTTATTGAATGCATCAACAATCCTAACCCCCGAACTAGAGGGGGGCTCTACCAGTCTATTCTCATCGTCATTTACAGAAGAAAGATTCACTAGTTGTAGTTGAGGAACGGTCCTAGAAGGACTGCCCGAACCAGAGGGTGACTCAGGGCTAGACATGACGGACAAAAGAAAGTAACGAAACAAATGAAAGGGAATGTAAAAGGGGCTAAAATCAAACCTGAAATTAAGAAAGACTATGAACACCGGATATCCTTCAACCTTCAAAATATGTCAAATGGCCGTGGCAGTCTCTGGTACTATAGAAGCAAGTGCAAAAGAAAGGCATAAAAGTCCTTTCCCCCTTTTTATATACACATTCGAAATATGAGCCTCCCAAGACGAGTCGACACAACGGTTGAAAATAATGATGGCTTCTCAAGTATCAGCTGCGCAATAAATGACCCATTAAACCGACGTCTCGAGAAATGGAGAAACAAAACGTGTGACTCTTTACAAAGCCCATAACCCTAGTTAAGCCCTAGCTTCTAACTAGGGCTCGGGGGGGGGGGGGGAGTAGCTGATATACCACAAACAGACACACCAATCACCTTCAGACACGTGTGCTTACAGAGCAGATAATCTTGATCATACAGAGCAGTCACAGCCTTCAGGGCATTCTCATATATATATATATATATATATATATATATATATCCTACAGAATTCACAATCTCGATCATACAGAGTAATCACAGCCTTCAGGGCATTCTCATATATATATATATGTATATATCCTACAGAGCCGATAAACTCGGTCATACAGAACAGGCGAAGCCTCCAAGACATTCTCATGCACATATCTTCTAGACTTTATGCTCTGGACAATATTCATTCAGTATTTCATATGGTTCCGACATTATGGTTTCCTTAACAACTGCCAAGCAGGGAATAAGGAAATAGTTTGCAACACGGAAACAATCTTCAACAAGGAAACTACTATCTATGATTCTCTCTATCTTACGATACAACATTCCACAAGGTAACTGCAATCTCCGATGATCAAATCCCTATATTTATGGCTCCGAATCCTAATCAACTTAGGAAGGCTATGGTCTATAAATTAAACTCTAAAGGTACGCTTTATTTTTATGCTCATTCTTTGGCTTTCAATACAGTCTTTTCAATTCCGTTTACTTACTTAAGCATCGGAAGGCTACCGCCAGAACCAATCCGGTGGTCCTCTGATCCCTTTTCTGAGTGTTCTATAGGTCACGGAGCCCACACTTATTGTGAGTCAAAAAGTATAGCATCAGTAACCTTAGAAGAATCTTAGAGAGAAAAATGGAGATATGAGCTAAGAGAGTTGACGGATAACAAAAAATCCTTTCACTTTCATCACGTAACCAAAAATGCAGTATATATTTGTGTTGGTTGAAACTCGAAACCAACAAGATAGTAATAATAATTTTAATCTTATCACAACTCTCACGCAAATCTTGTGGATGCCCAAATGGCAATGGGTTTGGGTCAAACCCGTCCTAATATCCAATATCTTCCACTCAACCACATAGGGTGAGTACTAAGTTCTCTACATCACCGAATGCATATAACAATTCAATGTCAGAAGTCAATTGAAATTAATTAGTTGGTAATTCAATATCAATTACAAGTTGATTAGGAATAATAAGTTCTCTACATCACCTTCCACAAACAAGAAATGAATCGTGCGACCGAATAAGAAAGATTAGGGCATGAGTACTATATCAAGCTACCATCACACTAACATAGTACCTTACTACAAACAAACAAATAATCTCGTTTATGCCTCAGATTATTCCGTTACACCAGATTCTACATCCCTTATTCTTCACGAGAACTAATCTTAGTGCGATGCTTGAACCCTCCAATCTATATTGTACTCATGATCACATCGATAAACACATAAACCGACAGTTCGCTTGGGCTATGAGTCATAACACAATAGTGTATTATGGAACCATCTTCCCTAGCTACTCACGTTAATCCAATTAAACTTAACTGCTTTCCTAGACATGTCTCGCTGGATCGCATCAATCATGGTCCTTTAGCAACGTGCTAAAGTAGTAACATCAAGCTATCTCTTCATAATGTAGTCCTAGGTCACAAAGAGCACAGTGGAACTCAATATGGTTCTTAGAGCTCACACAGTGACGAAGCAGGGATACCTTCAGTCAATATATTTATTAAATGTCACATTTGTCACGCCCCGAATTTCCCACGAACCCGGGCGCGAGTAACGAGACAGAAAGTAAAATAAATAAAAGGACAGAAATAATTAAATTCAACAAACATGCGTCCATCATCATCCATACATAAAGTAATATCGAATACATTGTTCATCAGTCATTAGGGCTTAAGCCCTTACATAACAAAATACAAGTCTCATGGATCACAAATACATCACGTGCTTCGCCCTCTCAGGGCATCACTAAGTCTCATGTGGCTGGAGGATCCTCATCTGAAAATGTTGCCCACGAATGGGTCAGCACAACTGCTGGTATGATGAAATGCTAATGCCAGAAATAAAGCTAAGGCGTGGCATGTGCAAAGTGTACATTTATTTCTAAATGACATTCAAACATCGCAGTAATATATATGAATGGTATGCATGACACACCCATGCACGACTCTATGCCACACCCATGTCTCATTTACGGGTACTCCCCGATGGCACGAAGTACCAATGCAATGGCCAATTTTGGGTTTTTCACCACAGGATCTACACCCTCATAATGCAAAGCACCACGTGCTTACCCACGCCATGTTCTCAAAGGATTCATCATATGCCAATATGCCAATGCAATCTCAATGATACATGGTTTCCACAATATAGCATGCTCGAGACGATAATACATAAATCACCTAACTGATTCCACATGCAAGCATATCTCGTAAAATCAACATATACACATGTCGTGAGTCACGTTCATCATTCACTAAATATTCATAAGGTACAAGTAACATGTAAGCATGTGAACAACCAATTCCAAATAAATAGGTAAACACATTACAGATAAACACATACAGCATTCAGTCATTCACAAATATTCCTAACTTAATTTCATTTCTAACACTAGCAAAACACCATACCTGATGGATTGGTATCAACCCTAGAAGATCGTGAACTATATGTAACTGAACAGACGGATGAAAATGTAAGAGATCAGATCGCCTCCTCCTGTCCTGTCAGTGTCCCTAAAAGTAGAAATTACAACTCAGTCCATTGTTGTTTGAATTTATGCTATTCATCAAATTTTATGTCTTTAAATTCATAGGTTTCTATTCTGCTAAATTAAACTCTACCATTGGTTTTAGAGCGTTTAAGAAAGTAAGTCTAGGTTTTCGTAGAACTCAATTCGGACACCGGGGTTCAAAAGGGCAAAACAGTCATTTTGCACTTTACGCGTGTCCTTACATCTTGTGACCTCTTTTCACAAATCGGACTCCACGGTTGAGTCCGGAATGTTCGAGATAATAAAATTCCACTATTTGTTTACCTAATTCGGAGTTCGTTTGACAGTGTTTCAAGTTAGGGGTATTTTGGTAATTTTAAAGGTTACTACGGGTCTTTTATTTTTTGGGACCCCGTCTCGTAAAACGGACCTCACCATTGGTCTCGGAATAGTCGAGATAGTCAAAATACACTAATGACTTGTCTCATTTGGACTCCGGGATGTTTTTGAATATTTAATTAATTAAATTAATTTAATTAAATAATTAATTAATTAATTTAATTAATATTTTATTAATAATTTAATCAGGTGGGTCAAAGTGTAATTTCTAACAGTTGGGGGGGTCAATTCGTAATTTCTGAAAGTTCAGGTTAAGGTTCAAATTCAAAAGGTTCAATTTCAAAAGGTTCAAATTCTAAAAGGTTCAAATTCTATTTAATTTAAAACAATGGGCTGACACGTGGCAGGGGCGACCCGTACCCGCCCGAACCGGACCCGGATCCGACCCGGGACCCGACCCGGCACGCCACCTTCTTCCCCGATTTTCCGGTGAAGCAGCGGTAGGGTTCCGGCGCCTTCTCCGGCGCCGGCGACCGGCCTCCAACGAGTTTTCCCCATTTTCAAAATGCCATTCTCTTCCTTCTTTCACATAGATCACATCCCCAACCCCCATTTCCCTCAAAACCTCCTCCATCTCCACGAAATAGAGGGTCAAACGCTCATGGCCGAATCTCCGGCCAACTGAAAAATTCCAATTTCTTGCATATTTTTCTACTGTTTTTCATTCTTTCTTTCTCCATTCCCTTTCTGCACTACATAGGGTTATCTTAGGATCATTTAAAGGAAGCTTCACACATAAAATGATGAGGTTCAACCTCCATGGCCGAAACCTGCAACTAGGGATTTCTCCCTAGTTTCTCAACCATTCATTCTCATTCTTCTTGCAAAATAATCCCTACATTATTCTCTCTAAGATCCTATAATTTGAATCAATTGAAGATGCTTAAAAAAAATTGAAACAGAAGGGGTTTACCCGTGGCTTCTCTGTTGTTTCTCTCTCTAGCCGTGCCCACTTCCACCTTTCTGGTTCCTCCTCGAGCTTCCTCTCCTTCTTCACAGTCTAGAACTCTCTCTCTCTCTGTTTCTCTCTTCTTTCTCTTTCTTTCCTTCTCTTTTCTTCTCACCCGAGACACACCCTCATTTCTCTTCACTCTCTCTCTCTATATTTCTCTCTCTCTCTCTCTCTCTCTCTCTCTCTCTCTCTCTTTCTCTCTCTCTCTCTCTCTCTCTCCAAGACCAACCACTCTCTGCTGGCTCTGCACCCCCCCACTCCCTGAATTCTACTCACACACACAACCCCACCCATACCCCTTTGAGTGTGTAACACTCAAGGTCACACACACACACACACACAACCGGCACACACACATGCACACACTGTTCTACACCCATATATATATATATTCACTTTTTAATTATACACTCATAGGTACACACATATATTATATAAATACCTTAAATTTATACATATATATATACACATATATATATATACATATATACATACATCCAATAATTATTATTATAACAATAATAATAATAATAATAATAATAATAATAATTAATTAACAATTGCAAGAATAAATAATAATAATAATAAAAAAAATTTTCATGTTATAACAACATTAATGACACATACAGTGTGTAATGTATGCTACGACGAAACTCCCACTCAATTGGGCATGTTAATCTCAATCTCATAAAAATAAGAATATATGTCGTACGAATCTTAGTCTAGTCACTATCTAGTGCCTATCGCTATCTTAGTACCCCTTGTCACTATCTTAGCGCCTAACCTGAACATTCTAACTCAGTCGCTCTCCTAGCACCCATCAAAAGTTCACATTCGGCTTTTTTCAGGTTACATGAGGTATGTGGTCAACCTTCTTGCTTGATTCTTTAAAAGAATCTCATCTTGACCCTCATTATCAAGGTAATATATATGATAAAGATGAATTCTCCCTCTAGCCAAAAATTTCAATATCTCATTTTACTCGTTATCTAAGCGCTAATGCGATTGCTCATGTGAGAGAGCCAATCAAAATCTGTTGACATCTTTCATGTATGCTAAAAACATTAAACATTCATATCAATATGAACACAATCATATAATAATGAAATAATGTCACACGGTGTCCAATACATCAAATCTAAAATAAATCCAACCAATAAACACAAGATGTAAAACATCACTAAGTATGGGCTTAAGACCACATCCTTTTGCGCAACTCTAATTCAAGCATGTGTAGTGAAAAATAATGCCAGTATATTTGATTCTCCCATCATCGCTATTGGTCTATCAGTCCACTAGCAAGCCTAAGCTTCGAGCCTAGTGGCGAGGTCACATGGTTCTGTCTTTATGAACCTTAAGTTCAAAAGACACCACCAAAAGGAAAGGGATCGCCTGTACTTATATCCAAGCTTATTAACAATGTGGAATAAAGTTGCGCCAAATGCAATACTTGCATATGCTAGAGTTGCCATAAAATCATAGCTGATAAACATATCATCCTGCCTACACGACACTATATTAAGGTGCTATTAAGATCTCGACAACCAAACTACTGCCTCAATTGTGACTACCAACTATGTATTCTTAACATCACTTAAAAATCAAAGAAACCAATTAACTATAGTCCAATGAACAAGCAATAAGTTGCTCTTATAATTTGACTATCCGTATGAGTAAAACACTAAGCTGTTCTAACAATTTGACCATATTTAAGAGCTACAAAAACAATCAAGTACATATCTCAATGCACTTTAGAATTTCAACTGCACTCAATAGAAAATTTCATAAAATATCTCTTTCACTACTAGTCCAATTGCAATAATCAAAACTAAAGTGTGCCTATATTAATTTGTCAATAGGTTAGGATTGTACTAACAAGATTGCTTGTAGATTTCTCAAGACAAAACGAGAAATTCCTTAAGGCAATCTCCATAGAACTCAAATCCAAACATAGTCTACTTGACATATGTCCTTCTTAATATAAGACAACCACCTCCAAGTGATGACAACTAATTTCATATATGTCAGCAACTACACAAAAGATCAAAATGCTTTCTTTGGACCATTTATGGCTTCCTTGATTATCGTGAAGCCAATTGCTCAATGAAATCTAAGGTTCCATTAACTTGGTGATGGTTTTAGGTCACAAATGAACACTTGAGCAAACAGAATTTATGCTTTTTATTCAGTAACCTTAAACCCTAAAATTGCATAGATGATCTTTAGATCACGAATGAACATTTAAGCAAGCATACTTTGTGCTTTTTGTTTATTGACCTTGAAGCCCAAAACTTGATTCACGAAGAATCATCGTCTAATTCCCCACAGAAGAGATAATTTCTACGTCCATCTAGAAAGGTTTTAAGGTCTAACACATGAGACAATCATTGGAATAAGGTGGATGGAGACAATTCTCACCACTAGGGAGAGTTTTTCTCTTCATAGTCAATACTCCCTTAGGGATAAAACATTTTCTAAAAAGATAGGACAAAAAAACTAGTTAATCAATCCTATACAAAAAGAGATCAACCATTCTCAAAGTTTGATTCTTTGATAATTTAACTCAACTTATCACTCATAGTAGCCATTCATATACTATTAGCATAGAAAAATTTTGCCTTTACATAAGAAGCAATATCCACTTAAACATGTGAAGCAATAGTAAAAACTTCTCCTTTTAATCTCATAAAGACGATGAGAAAAGATTTTACATTTACTTTTACACAATTAAGGATCAGTGGTACAATCTCAACTAATGGTACACTCCCACTAGGCGGCAAGTCACTCCCTCTATTCAAAACATTATCGGCGATTCCAAAATGAGATATCAAATTTTCACCTTCTTAGAGAGATGATGTGACTTTCATAGATTCCATTAACCCACAAAGTTAAAGATCCTTTCAAAGTTTTCTCATTGCGCAACTCAATTTAGTCATTCCTTAATTTGGGGTGTTCAATAAAGAATCAAATGACCCTTTAAACTTTCAAGAAACAACATTTTTTAAAACTTAAGGCCAAGTTTTCAAAAAAAATATTAAATAATGTGAACAAATCACAAAAATCCCAAAAGGTGATAATACTTTCAAATTAGGTTTTTCACCATTGTCAAGTTTAAAGGAACTGATTATTAGGGCACTTGGTTAAGGATATAGGCCATATAAAAAATATTCGCGCCATCATTGACCTAACCGTATTTAACAAAATCTATTTCCTCATTTTTCTCACTTAATTATCTTGAACTAATCAGAAAAGTACTCTTGCTTACAATTAGTGTGAAGAATTTTAGAATTCTTCATTTTGAAATGCTCAACCTCTTGAAAAATACTTAAAGCGACTAATGCTTATAGCAATGCTCAAAGCAACTAATGCTTGAGTTAAGTGAGCAATCATAACACGAGTAACAAAGTAAGAAAACAAGAGGTTCTCATATGTGCCCAATTTTTAAAACATCATGAATTCACATATGCTATTAGGACTGGCTTTAGTGGATAAGGAACCGATCTGCCTTATAAATAAGGTTTCCTACAGGCCTTTTCGATTAAATAGGGTTTACACACTGATAGGTTGATTTTTGCGAGTAACCTCAATAGGTCTTCTCAAGCTAATCTAGCCATCCAATCTAGTTCAATGTGTCCATATTATTGCTTAAAAAATAACATTGTTGAAAGCCATAAAGAGATAAGTCTAAAATTATCAAATAATCTAATGAGACAGAGCCACTGTCATACTCACATAATGAAGCTGCTTCTAACATGGGGTAGATTAAACTAATCAATCAACATTGAACTATTATTTCACAAAGAATAAATAGTTTTATTCAATCCCAAAGACTAAAATTTAAAGATGAGAAAAAAGACAAAAATAAATTGGACTAGGGGTGGACCAAACGACTAGTCAAACATCGATATCTAATTATTTTATCAGAAGGTCATATATTGCTAAAAAAAAATTAATCAGCTCGCCTTTGTAACGATTAGTTCTTATGCTACCAATTGTGCATAATGTACAAAACATTATGAGTAATGTAAATTCATGCTCTTTACGAGCCATTTTATTCCTCTTACTTAATCTTTTCTTTATTTTGAATAAAATGATTAACTTTGACTCAGTATAACTACGAGCAAAATGATCTATTTTATTCTCAAATAGTAGCTGATTGTATAATATATCTCATTATCTGTCATGTAAAGACTTGGAATTTTTATAGGAATGAAATTTTTTTTTATTATTATTATTATTTATTAATTAATTTATTTAATCGTCTATTTATTTGGAGTGTATGTGGATGTATGTAATGTAGTGTCTTATGTATAGATATTTATATATATATATATATGCATGTAATTATGTATGTGTATATGCATACATATGTGTACATAATATATATATATATATATATCAGTAAGTGTGTATGGGTGTGTGTGTGTGTGTATGAGTGATAATATATATATATATATATATATATATATATATGGGTCAACTTTGAAGGAAGGGAGAGTGGCTTGAGCAGTGGGAAAAGTTAGAAAATGAGGTTGGTTTCAGGTGTTGCGTGAGGAGATGTGCATGCCTTGGGTTTGTATAAGTGGAGTGTATATGTTGGCTAGGAAAAAGAAAAATCAGAAAGAAAGAAAGTGAGGCTGTGCGAGAAAGAGATCGCGAGGCAGAGAGATTTTGGAGCCAGAATCAGAGGTTAGAAGAAAGAGGAAGAAGGAGAGACCCGCACCTGAGAAAATCCGGGAAGTAAAGGTGAGTTGGCCAACCTCTGTATCATTTTCTTTAAAGCATGATAACTGTTTTGGGATAGAGGGTTTTGTGAAGCATGAAATGTAGGTTAAAATACAAAGGGAATCAACTGAAATGGTTAAGAGTTGAGGTAGAACTTGGGAGTTGTAGGTCACGGCTATGGGGAATAGGTTTGATATTTTATGTTTTGAACTTGGTTTAAATGGTTGGGACTCAATCTCCTTGAGTACAGGAAGCTTTTAGGAAAAGGGGGAACCCAAAACAGTGCTGAAATCATGGCAATAAGGGTTCGCCAGAATTCTGGGTTTTTCCACCGGAGCTACGGGTTTAGGGGAAGTGGTGAGGATTTGTTAAATCAATTTAAAAGTGAACCTTAGAAGTAAAGAGCTCATGAAAAATGAAAGAAAACTGCATTTTTTTTTTACATTGAAATCTGACTGGAAAATGGTTGCCGTTGCCGGAGATGGCGACGGAAACCTAGGCTGTCTCGTCGGAAAGTCGCAGGGATGAAGACGGGTGACCTGGGCTGAGCTTGGGCCTGTTCTCTTGTTTTTTAACTGATTTGGGCTTAATTGATTTAAAAGAGTTTGCGCCAAATTAAGTTTAAAGGGTATTGGGCTTTTGGGTTTGGGCCGCATAAGTTGGGTTAGAATAGGGATAGGGGGTGTTTGGCTGCGGATTCAGCAAATTGAATTGGGATTGAAATTTTGAAATAGGGATATCCTATCCCTGTTTTAGAAGCCGTCCACTGTTTGACTGTCCTGATTAAGAATAGTCAAATCAAAAATTCTGATTTGACCCCTCAGCTTTTGGAAATCCTAATCTGACCCCAGGACTTTTAATAATTATGGATTGACCCCCTGAATAAAATATTAAATTAAATTAAATTAAATTAATTAAATTATTTAAATGTCACAAAATAATCCGGAGTCCAGATAGGGCAAGTCATTAGTGTATTTTGACTATCTCGACCATTCTGAGACCAATGGTGAGGTCCGTTTTACGAGACGGGGTCCCAAAAAATAAAAGACCTGTGATAACATTTAAAATTACTAAAATGTCCCTGATTTGAAACGCAGTCAAACGAACTCTGAATTAAGTAAACAGATAGTGAAATTTTATTATTTCGAGCATTCCGGACTCAACCGTGGAGTCCGATTTGTGAGAAGAGGTCTCGAGGTGAAAAGACCCGTAAAGAGTGCAAAATGACTGTTTTTATCATTTTTAGCTCGAATGTCCAAATTAAATTCCGCGAAAGCCCAAATCTATTTTCTTCGACGTCCCGGACTTAACAGTAGAGTTTAATTTGGCAAAATAGAAACCAATAAAATAAAGACATAAAATTTGATGAATATCATAATTCAAGTGGCAAAACAACTGAGTTATATTTTATGGTTTTAGGAACACTGAAGGGCAAAGAGAAGGTGGTCTAACCTTCTGCATTCTTGTTGTAGTCCAGCTACACTATGAGTACACTTTCTTGGGTTGAGACCAACCCATCAGGTACGATATATTGTGTTAAGTAAGAAATAGAATTAAGTTTAGGAATAACTGCCATATTGACTTGATGATTCACATGTTTGTTTTATTGTTCATATGCTTATGTGCTCCTTGTTATCTTGTTGAAAGTTTAGTGATGAATGTGGATCATGACTATGTGTATATCGCATATGTTAGCAGGATGTGTAGATTGTATTTTGAGAATTGTTGAGATTATGTAATACGTGATTTAAAACATGTGTTAAGTGGATTGTGCTTGGCATATACCCTTGATGAAAAGATCTTGTGATTGGAATGTTATTGTGTGAAACATTGTTTAAAGCATGCTTCATGTGGGGATAAGATGATTTATCGGGATTACATTATGACATGGTGGAATCATGAGCATATTGGCACAGTGTGATTCTTTGGACATGGCGTGAGTTGAGTATTTTGGCATTGTGCATACTTGGATACTCAGGCCATCGGGGAAGGTCCATAAAGTGAGACATACTGGCTTACTCAGGCTGTCGGGAAAGGTCCGTAAAGTGAGACATACTAGGATGCTCAGGCCGTCGGGGAAGGTCCGTAAAGTGAGACATATTTGGATGCTCAGGTCGTCGGAGAAGGTCCGTAAAGTGAGGCATGGGTGTGACATGGAGTTTGCATGGTTGTGTCACGCATATTTTTATTGCATTGCATTAATGAATTCCCGAATTGTGTGATGAATCTTGTTAAGGCATTATATGGATGAATTGGATGGCATGTAGGTCATAATTGTTTTGAATCTTGTTAATGTATTGTATGGATGAATGAGATGACATGTAGGTTATAATTGTGCATGGAGATATAACTGTACACTTACACATGCCACGCCTTAGATTATGTTAATGAGTTGGATGACATATAGATTATTGCAAGTACATTGTATACATGATGTTGAATGCCATGTAGATATAACTGTACACTTGCACATGCCACGCCCTTAATTTTGTTTCTTGCATTAGCATTATATTGTACCAGCATTGAGCTGACCCATTCATGGGACAAACATTTCAGATGATGCTTCTGGCACTTGAGACTTGAGGAAGTCTTACAGAGTGGAGGAGATATGAGTTTAGGAGGATATTTGGCCCATGATGGCATATTTTGTGATGTAGGGTTTGAGCCCGAATGACATGTTGAATGTTTTTAGTGACTATGCTTTACATAGATGTACATTGAAGGAAATGAATGTAAGTTTAGATTGAATCTGTTAGATTGTCTTTATTCACTTTATATTTCATTTTAATTTCTTTTAGTTTCGTTACTCGCGCCTCGGGTTCGTTAGAATTCGGGGTGTGACATGTCATGCATGCCTCTTATGGCACTTGACTTTCTTGCCTACATTTGGTGCAAGTTTCTCAGCCCCACCCTAATTAGCAACTCTTCTTTGTCTATAAACATAGGTCCAAAAATCTTGTTTAGCCCACCTTAGGCGACAAGGTTAGCTTAGAAGTTTGCCTCTTGACGCTCTACCTTTTGTCTCAAGATGACGCATTATTTTTGAATTTTTTTTTTAATTTAAAGAAGTAGCGTCATATAGAGATTTAAAAAACTTTTTAAATACGAACCAGGGTATTATACAGCGAGAATATACTGCTCATCAAAGGCAAGTCTATATTTGTTATGGAACAAATCCAAACAAATTTTGAATGAGATTTGTGTATATGTTGCTTTACATAATAAAACACATTCAACAACTTAATTAATTGTGACAGGCTTTCATATCTCAAGGTATTGGACTATGTTTCCTATTGATCAATTTCTACACATATGTTATATGTGTGATGTGGTCGTTCTAAGTATTTGGTCAAGTCGGCATTCATATTCATTAAAGCTATTTCACTACTATCATAGTCCGTAGGGTGACATTAATGCATACATTCATTAGATTATTCTGCTACCAGAAATTCAATTAAAAATATTATTCTATTTTACACTATAAGATCAAAAATTTCTCTAAGCTCATAATCATCTCCCGTTTATGTAAACATAAGTATATTTTTAAATAATTACGAGCAAAATAATTTTGAATTAAAACAAATTTAATTCATTCACACAACGATTCTGAATTAAAATAAATTTAATTCATATACATCATAATAATAATAATAATCAATGCACATGTTTTAAAACGCATGGACTCCACTTGAGTCCAATTGAAATTTTAGTACATCATGCCAAGGTAATTTATGGACATATGAGTTTGCAGCGAAAACACATCCCCTTACAAGGCTTCATAAGTAAATACAACATTTTCAAAAATTTATTACATTGTATAATGAACCTACAACATAAATTTATTAAAAGAAATAAGATAAATGGGGATGCCGCACCAATGACTCATATATATCAAAATTAAACTTGTAATCCATACATCACAACAAACAAGTGTACTAGAATATCAATTAAATAAACTCATCCAATCACAACACACATCCACATATATAACAATATAATGGGTCTTGATGGATGACTTTACCACACCTCATCACAATGGGATTGGGTATTTGGGTCTCACAATTAATGGGGATCAATATTATGTAACAATAATGCACTAAATAGAAATAATCCACACATGACCTAAAAAATATTATTCACACATAGTGTAATTGTTCCTAATTTTCAGAGCATTTCCAAGATTTTTTTCACATTTAAAATAAATTTTCAAAAAACTTTAACCAATTTTTAGGATAAAAAACTAATTTTTAAAGCCTCTAAAATATCAAAAATAGGTAAACAATTCACAATAATTTGAACCCCCAATAGTATACTAAATATTGATATGTAATTTTAATCACAAATATAGCTTTTTGACATTTTTGAAAAATCATTTAACACAATTTTTTTACACTTTTTTGTAATAAAACTAATTTAAACTAATTTTCAGAGGCTAAAAATTTTTTTTAAAAAAATATATCATGGGATCACAAATTCAGTCCTATAGTTAAGGATCCCACTGATTGCACATCCGTTCAAAACTGCCACTCATAGAATGGTACAATTAACGGACATACAGAACTTGCTAATTTGTTTTTAAAAGTTAAACATACTCAAACATATTACATGATCATTGTCCTTAGGGACTTAAATACTACTAAAAAAAAGCATTGGCCAACTATTGGTCTTGACATTCCCAAAAATGCTAATAAAGCGTGGAGCTTCCGTTACCTTTCCTTAATACACGCTCCCATTCGTCCTCGTTACCTGAAAGAGTCATGGGTAACAAATCCATGTGAGCTTTATGAAAAGCACGTGAGTAATTTTGCTACCTTGTCATGGGTTTTCAACTGGTAGTGGGTTAAGTATAACAGATTTTATAAAACAGTCACTACTAATTGCTCGTACATTTCAGATACAGAATTCAGAAAATTCAGAATAGATAGCATGAAGCATTCAAGGTATTCAGGCTAGGCATTCAGTTCATCAATACAGAGTACATGAATCTTCAAAAGCATGTAACATGAAGCATTTAAGACATTCAAGTAAAACATTAAATATGTGGCAGAAAACTTGTAAACATGTACAAGATGGCCATTAGGTGGCCAAGAAAATTTAAATCCTTTCTTGTTAAATAAGATGATAAAATCCTTTTCTTGTAAAGAAGAGGATAAAAATCATTTTCTTATAAATAGAAGGATAAAAATCCTTTATAAATAGGAAGATAAAAATCATTTTATTATAAACAAGAGGATAAAGATCATTTTCTTATAAATAGGAGGATAAAGATCCTTTTCTTATAAACAAGAGGGTATGACCCTTTATCATTTTAAAAGCGGGGCCATTTAAAACCCTTTTCATATAAATAGGGGTTCGAAAACCTTTTACCATTTATTGCCATACTTGTTTTCACTTTTTAACAAAAGAATCCATTTTGAACCGGACCCTAAGCTTAATAGACCAGTAGAAGATATCTCATGCCTGGAGGATAAACCTGCTACCGGACATTTTTAGGAATTTTGCATTACCAGTTCACAAACAGGAAGCATATAAAACATTTCTTTTCAAATAGATGCTTTTTAAGAGCATTTAAACAGAACTTTCATAAGCATGTTTAATTTTTGAGATTCCATCTCGTAAAAGGGACCTCCCCTTTGGGTCCAAAATATTGAAAAAAGTCAGAATACACTATCTTTTTATTTTATTTGGGTAACAAAATATTTTACCAAAATTAAATTAAATTAATTAATTAATTTAATATTATATATATATATATATATATTTTATTCATATTATAACAGAAGTGTCACGGTGTCACAGTGGCACACGCGTGGACTTTAAGTCTCCAACTGCGAGAGGTTGAGGGTTTGAACTTGGGGAGTTGCGACTCCCCTATTTTTCTGATTTTCAATATGGCAAACAATGAACAAGGCAGGAAAATAGGGATAGGATATCCCAATCCTGCCTGGGTTATTAAATTAGGGCCTTATTTGCATTGTCAAACACCCTAAATTCCTTTTTAATTTAAAATCCCACGCCTAAAAAGACGTAGTATCAACTTACCATTACTGCGCCTAGGTCGCTTCTAACTTGACCCGGATCCAGACCTGACTACGACCGACTTAAATAGTGTCGTCTTCCCCAACACGACAACTACTGTTCATCTGAAACCCTAGGAATTTTAGACCCTATTTCGTGAGTTTTTGGCAACATTTTCTTCTTGTTTTCAATTTAAATCTTATTCTGGGAGTTAAAGTAAGGTTTTGGCAATAGTTTTGGGGATTGAAACAAGCTGAAAAACTCGATAGAATTTTAATGGCTTCTTCGAATAATCCCTCGGTTCATGCTTGTTGCGCCATCAAATTTGATGGTTCTTGTTCTATCATGATCCTCTTAGCATGGGGTTTCATTTTTCATTCAAAGATTCGAGCTTAAGGCTCTGTTTGTGGGAGTTGATTTTGAAACCACGTTCTGCAACTTCGATTTTCTCTCTTGTCCTTTACCTATTTGGTCTAATTTTAGGTGTCCTAGAACCCTCGTAGTGTCTAGTTTAAATCCCAATACCTCGATGACTGTTTGGTTTTGGTCGATACAGACCTAGTTTGAAACTTCTCATTAATGGCAGGCCTGGTGCGATTTTCAAGTTTTAAGGGTCTTTCAGATCATGTTCATGCTCTTAAGCTATTGTAAATTAACAATCAATCATACATATGCATTCTAAGTTTTCTAAACTAAAGCTAATACAAATATTCTTAGGCATAGGGAAAATCACCTTTTCTCACTAGCCGTTGTTCCTTCTACCCCTCATTAAGCTCTGAATCCTTCTTCCTCTTGCTTGTACAACCCTTTAGGCTTTGGGTTCTTGCATGTGCATTGCAATCTTCACCCCTTTCTTCTTTTTTTCTTTCCCTCTCTCTCTAGTTGCACACACACACATGCACAGTCTGAATTAGTTCTCTCAAGTTCTCATGCCAAGTCTGGCTTAGGGTCATATAAGTTTAATCAGCTGCATGCATCATTGGATTTTTTCATGCCTTTTGATTGGCTGAAGTGATTGGTCCAATAGAGTGATGACACCCAGCTTTTTGTGTGTAGCCATATATGTATTTTATGGGATATATACATATCAGGTGGCATATATAGCACAAAAGTGTTGTAATCTAGTTGGTTATTCTTTTTGGTATAAGTTCTTCCTCACTTTCTTAGTCTTGGGTTCAAGACCTTGGGCCAACACGTTTTGGCCTTGTTTTCCTCTTTTCTTTTTTGTTTGCCTTTGACTAGGCTTTTGCACTTTTAATTTCATTTTTCTTATTGCATTAATTTTATTTCTTCCTCATGTACTTATATTATTTTGTAGCCTTTATTTTCTTCATGTATCGATTTCATTAATTGAAGTCTTATTATTTTTTTTGTAGTCTTTATTGTCTTGATTTAACTCTCCATGATTATTATTTTGCTTCTTAACTCTCTAATATTCAATTAGCGACTAAATCCTCGATAACTGGGTCACGGTGTAACACCCCAACCCGATAAAATGATTATTAAGTCACTAATTATTAATTAGTGACCCTTAGTAGGAAGATTAAGAAAATTAATCAGGAAATAATTTCAAAAATACCAAGACCTTAAATAACGCAGTCGATTCCAAGAAAGTAAATTCAAATGAATAAAGTTACGATTAGAAAATCAAGACATGGACAATGAGTATTAAGCCAGGGTAACAAGTGTGTATTATGTGTACATGGTCAAATGTATAACTAAATATAAAAATAGATACCTACATATATACCTACACATGGAATAATACACTTATTCTATTACATAAAATATACATAAAGGAATGGCTGCCAATACAGGTATATATATATATATATATATATGTAAAATGAATAATTGGAGGAGGTAGCATACAACTATTCTCCATATATATATATATATAAATCTATATATAAAAAATGAATGAAATGAATGAATGATGAAGAAAGGTCGGCCGCCATGTGAGGAGAGAAAAGTAATGGCCATGCATTGGTATAAGGTGTTCTTTATGCAAGAAGTTAAGCCAACAGGTGGCTGATCGGTGCAAAACTACAAGTGCACAAGTATCGTAGTTTTATAGTAAAGTGATAAAAAGAGTATCGTCCTTAGGGATTGGTGTCTTACTTTTGACAAGTACCGAAATTAAACTAATCTCCAATTTATTTAGAAAATTCACTAAAATCTTTGGAATTGCAATTTAAAATAAAATCAACGCAAAGAAAATACTTAAATGAAAAGAGAGATGTTGTTCAAAAATTAAATAATGGGAGAGAAGAATTCTAGGAAATCGATTTCACCTAATTTCTCACTATGCTTTACTCATCTAACTAATTGAATTTAATGCTTCATGTTTGTTAGCAAATCTCTAAATCATCCAAAAGCCTCTTTCGACAGTCAGTTGGAACTATTCTTGTTCATCATTTTACACAAGAGTATGCAAATTAATAAAGCAAGAATGCAATAAGAACAATGATTTTTAGTACTACATAGGTTCATATAAGTCTTTCGATCTCTATATTTATCTATGCCGAAATATTCAGGATCTATCCTATAATTCCCTCTTTTGACAGTAAATCACAAGATTAAATTCATCTAATTAGTGGCCAGTTAATTAGAAGCATTAAGCTCAGAATAAATCAGACAAACATGAAAAATAATTGTTTCAATTTAGCATAGAAAAATAAGCATAGTTTGAAACTAGACTACATCGTTTTTCTAGAATAAATAAAAAATTAGTTCATGCTAAAAATTAAATTCAACATAAATGAATTCACCATGATTTTTCTTGAGAGAAACAGAAGGAAATTGAACACTGAAAAATAGTCACAGCAGTTCGCAGTCCGCCTTCCAAGCAGCAGCTGTACAACCCCACGCGCCAGCCGCTTCTTTTTCTTCACTTTATTCTTTTCCTGTTGCGTCAGCCTGAGCAGCCTCGAATTTTTCTCTACGCTTGCTTGCGCCCACTAGCCTAGCCACTGCTTCAATCCTTTTATGCTTCTGCGCCATAGCTCCTCCTTGTCCAAGCTTCCACTCTCCGCCGCAAGGCCTCTTGCTCTGTTTATCATCCAACAGAACCCTTTTAAGCCCTCAAAACAATTGCGACCTCCTGCCGTTTGACTTTTTTTTTCCTTTTATTTCTTTTATTTTTTATTCTTTTGTTTCCTTTTTGCCCGGGCCCACTTCTAACTTCTTCTTTGTTCCTATTCAACCGCTTGATTCAGCATCCCAGCCTGCGCCGCGGCTTCAATTCTTTTCTTTCTTTTATTTTATTCACTCTAGCCGCTGCTTCACTTCCACGCTTCTGCTTTGCGCCTTTTTCTTTCCTCCCTTTTTAATTCTAGTCGTTTCCTGCGCCCCTCTTTTTTTTTTTTTTTTATTTCTTTTCTTTTCTTTTTATTTGGACGACTTGTATTTTCTTGAAATCAATAAAAGTGGTGAGAAACTTACCCCGGGGGGCTTCAATTTCTTTAAATCTGAAATACAATTTAAAAATAATAATAAAGCTTAAAATCACTCAAAAAATAAATAAAATTAGCGTAAAACTTAAAGTTAAGAGGCGATAAAATATTCTAAATTATGCAAGTCATCAAACACCCTTAAACTTAAAAATTTGTTTGTCCTCAAACAAGAAGGCAATATCAACTAGACCCCATAGAAAAATCTCATCACTCACCAAGCCATGATCTGAAATCAATCAAAGATAGCAGAAAAAATTCATAAAAAAATTAGCGATTTGTCAAGCAAGAGTTAAGCGTTTACTTCAACTTAAAGCCAAGACCTTGAGTGTGTGTGTGATATATAGTCAATTTAAATCCAAAC